>CM061265.1:31890128-32242628 GCA_030848825.1 Tadarida brasiliensis | reverse complement strand
GACTTCTTGGTCAGGAAGCTAAGATCCCTTTATTTTCTCACCAAATGTTGCAGGAAGAATGCCTTCGGGAACTGGCCCTATTTTTGGTAACTTCCTGCAGCAAGTGGATACTCTCTTTTAAAGAAGAAATAAACCTTGCATTTGGGTGTATACTTTATATGTAAATAAATTTTCATATGCAGCAGATGTCAAATTCAGATTCTGTTGGCTTCATAAGGAATTATCAGATATGTATTTTAAAAAATGTATGCCTGTTTCTTAAAGTTCCCTAATAAAATTTCTGATGCTTAACTCAATACTCTAGCTCCATAAATTTCCTACTGGATACACTGCTCTCTCTTTTTCCATGAAATAAACTCTATTATTGAAATGTTGCCACTGAATTGCCTCCACTTTCCATTTACTGAAGTTTTCCTAATTGTCTCATTCCTCAACAACCTATAATTATTAGAATCTCTGTATTTATTTCTATAACAGAGACTTGGTTCTTTAAGACAGAAAGCTGTTGTTAGTTTAATGTTGTGCATAGTGAGAAAATTTGATTCTAAACATCAAAAATCTCGGGGTCAGGGCATATCCATCACACGCCAGAGGGGATGGTAGCACTCAATCACTCTGGAGAGACCGGAGGTCAACTCTGGAGCCCTGTGTGGTTTGGGAAGCAGAATATCAGGGCAGGTTTTTGAGTAGTTTGTGGATCAATATGTCCAATACAAGGTAAAGAGGTCACTTGTCAGAGCTGAGAGTCTCTGGAGAAGAGGGAAGTCAGGACCCAGAGAGGCTTCAAAACTGCCGCGCCTGCGTTGGCTTCTGGCCTGCACACAGAGAGACAGTCCTCTCCCGCCAACGGATGGAGTTTCTTTGCATTCTGATGTGAAAGTGGGAAGGAATAAGATTATTTTTCTAAACAGACATCTGTCTCTAAAGAGAACTATGACTTTCTTAATGCAATAAATGCATAGTTAAACGTCTTTGCGTTACCTATTTTGAGTCACTGAGTATTAAACAAACTCTGATACAACATTTCACTTATTCATTCAAAACATGCTACTTGTGCATCCCAAGGCCAAATTGGGGGGAAACAAATATTGGAAAAGTCATTCTTGCTACAAGGAGTTTGCAGTCTAAAAGATGTAACCATATAAATGAGTTTTGACTGGCGACATACTGCCCAGGTTGTTTCTGATTTCCCTAATGTGAGGATAAAGGGAAACCTGTTTAAAAATGTCTGATAATGTTCTTGCACAGACTTTTTCCAGGAAAGCTGTTTGGACTGTGAGTCCATTACTATAAGGACACAAGGTTCTAGGGTAGAGTGTCCAATATTTTCTCTAAAGAGTTTTGAAAGAGAACCCCTCCTATCCATGTTTTAAACAAGAACATATGAATGTTTCTTACCCACTTATTTCTGGATATACTCTGCAGCACGCTTTTAAAATATATTTTCTGACATGTATGTTAGATATCTCTCTTTTTGTGAACAGGCAAAAAATTATTTTTTAACTAAATGTTCACTAAGCATTCAGAATATCTTCACAAAATATGGTATGGATATACATACAGTTTATTGTAACACAAGGTAGTAATAACTTCTATACTAGTTTATGAGAAATGTCCCTCATGTGCCTGAAATCCAGGGGAAAAATGTGCTATGACCACAGTTATTTCAGTGTTATTGGGCAGTTAGAATCTATTAAGGATCTTAAAAAGGCATATATCTTGATGCTGAAATGCGCAGTTATTCTTATCTCTGTAGTGTGTCACTGTGTAGGCAAATAGGGAAGGATAGAAGAAACATTCCAACATACATAAACCAGTGTGTGTGTGAGAGTGTGTGTGTGTGTGTGTGTGTGTGTGTGTGAAATTAGATACACATTAGCAATGCAGAAAAGGAGACTATATGGTGAGTTATAACCAAGAAAGAATGTATTATATGGGCACACAGCCATAATTGTCTCTTCTCCTGGAAAAGCAGACAACCCTAAAAATATTAGATCCTATCAACACCATGTAAATTTAAAAATATAAAAGTCACATGCACGCCACAAATTTTAATTATGGCAATGTGTTTGGAAATCGTTTTATTCAAGATGGCTGTGAGGTTTAAATGAAGGGAAATAAGGTACATGTGAGCATAAAGCAGAATTCCTGGGAATATTGTCATCCTTCTTTGCTTCTTTTATCTGTATAATAAACAGATGATCGTTATTTATCAAAGAAAATACTTTCCATGATACAAAGAACAAATAAAGCTTTCTTTGTGTTAGGACATACATGTTTGCCAAGAACAGAGTAAAGGTGAGTGCATCAGACATCACTGACATGTTCTTGGAAAGTTCGTGTGTCTGAGTCATAAAGCTACAGGGGCTACTGTGACCTTCTGCCCTAGAAAGTGACCCAGTAAATCTTTAGAGAAAACCATTTTAGCTCTTTCAATTATGCCCACTTGCATGAGTAGCCCCTGCTTTCCTTGAACAACAGGAGGGTAGAGGACAAGCAGAAAATGCCTTCTACTTCCACAGGAGGAAAGATAAATTCTACTTTTGTTACAAACTCTTGATGGAGTTCATCACACATCATATACCACCATTTTATCACACACCACTGTCAAGTACAAAAAGGCACCTATCATCTTTGGTGAGAGGAATTAATAAGGAGTCCGCTCTAATCATACATCTGACTGACCCACATCATTGGCCTCCTGACAGCCTAGAATTTGAAAGGACTTATTTTCCCAAGACAGAGACAAAAATGATGAAGCCATTGTTACTAAATGAGGAATGAGTCAACAGCAGACTATTTTCTGAGCTGATCTACTAGTTTTCAACCAACTATTTAAAGAAGTAAAATCTAAAGAGTAAAATAGAAAAAAAAATGTCTCTCACGATAGAAAAATTAAGATATCAGAAACAAAAATATGAATGAATGAATGAATGAATGAATGAATGAATGAATAAAAAGAAAAATCCAGGCAGATGATATTTTGTATTTGGGGATTTAAAAGAACTTAGCAAAACATCTATTCTTAGAGTAGGCTCTGATGAAGAAATGTTTTCAGGCAAATAAAGGAACATTCAAAATTGAGTTGAATTATTATATTCAATTTTTGTAGAGGTCAAAAGAGAAATTGATAAAAATAAAATTTATATTCTTAGCCTTAAAAATGAAATTTAAAAATTTGAAGACTATTAATAATAGTGACAAAATTGGTTGCAAAGCTATTTGTTGTAGTTTTACTAATAAATCATAAGTTCTAAGTTAAAATATTATTTTTGAAAGTAACTCCCTTAGGTTATGATTTGATGTGAAACAGATCAACTCATAGTTCATAGGAATAGAATGCAAATTTTATAAAACACAATAATTTCATTTTCTTAAATATCATCATAATGTTATGTTGAAAACTTACTGATTAAAATCATAATAATTATAGAATGGCCTAAAACAATATATGTAAATCAAAATAAACATGAAAACAATGTATTTTAATCATTTTCATTAGATAAAATACAATAAAAAATGAAATGCTTCTTCAGAAATATCGACATTTATTGGGAAAGTTCTAGAGATCCTATAGCAAAATATGATTATTCCTTAATGTAGTTATAGTTCACATACTCTACCAGAGTTCCAATAGTTCTTCCTCCATGTGACTTAGTGTGTAGAAATATTGAGTTTAAAAAATTCACCCTAGCCAGGCCGGTTTGGCTCAGTGGTTGAGCATCGACCCATGCACCAAGAGGTCACCGGTTTGATTCCCAGTCAGGGCACATGCCCAGGTTGTGGGCCAGATCCCCAGTGGGGGGCATGCAGGAGGTGGCCAATCAATGTTCTCTCTTATTGATGTTTCTATCTCTCTCTCCCTCTCCTTTCCTCTCTCTCTAAAATCAATAAAGAAAAAAAATTAAAAATAAGTAAATAAAAATAAAAAATTCACCCTAATATTTTAAGGGTAATAGCTTATTTCTGGACACATGGCATGATATTAAAAAAGATTATAGTAAGACACAATTCCAGAAGGTCTAATTATACATTAAAGATTAATTTTTTATCTTCAAATAAATTTATATTTAATGCTACACCCTTTTTAGAGAAACCTGTTTAAAATAGATTGCACTGTGAATATGTTGAATAAAATGATTTGACATTTATAAAAAATAGTTTTTATGTTACATTGAACTTCAAATAAATAAAACTCCAAAATTTTACACTGCTACCAATCATTCACAGCATAAAACGAATTTTTGCTTCAAATATATATTTTTACAATTCCATAAACTCATTTCATTGGTAAGCATCTAAGATATGTACTGATTCCTATAAATTTCAATTTGTTCATAAATCTTTATAACCATTCCCGGTAAAGATACATCTGGATTCTGAATGTCTATGTACTGATCAACACATAAAATGAAGCAGAAAATGGTTTCTACACTAGAGGAGATGTATTCTTATAAATAACAACCAACATTTTGTCGACACAGAAAATGTTTGGCTTTGAGCTTTACTGGAAACCAAACAGAATGGTCTTACCAATATAACATTTTGGGGAAGTACTAAAATATCATCTTTGATCACAGTAAAAATATAGCAAATAACAATAAAAAAACTCTATTATTTCTTTATATAATAAATAGGAGCTCATTATTTAATAAAGAAATGATTTAAAATAATACAAAATAAAGTTCTTACATGTTAGAGTACACATGTTTGTAGAAAATAGAAGAAAGGTATGTTAGAAATCATTCAAGTTCTCCTGGAAAGTTTGTATGCCTGAATAGTAAACAAGACACACTAATTAAGTTAATAGCAGCCTATGATATCACCGAGATTCACTGTGTGGTATTCTCAGACTTCTATCTGTGAAGGCCAGTTACTTCCCACTGACCACTGCTTTGGAGTAGAGGAGAAATCCTGCATGCTTCACACTCGGATTTGCAGACCAAGTGCCTCCATTTCTGCTTACATTTCTCTCCTGGTTGGTGATGCCAGAAAATGATATTGTTGTAGTGAGAAACAGTGCCATGGAGAACTACAAGTTAAAATTGGGGGGAATTATATAAATTATATGTTTATTAAGATGTTCAATTTTTTTTAAAGAAACTCCCCCACGAGACCAATCTAATCAATTTATTTAGCCACATTCTTGGAAAATAATAACCATGGAAACTCAACCAACCAATGTCCTTCTTCAACAATATAGAAATATTATTTCAGTTCTATTTATCAGATTAATATTTTCCAGCTTCAAAGCAGCCCTTCTGTATAGCAGGGCTAAAGAATAAGGTTCTACAGACTTATTTATGGAAATCCAATGGGTTCTTATTAGGTTTTCTCAATAGGGGTGCTAAAGAGTGGCTGGAAGCCTGCACAAGGGAGAAGAAACATTTCTCCCCGTGTTGCTTTCTAGTCCTGTTAATATGATGATGACCACTGCTATTTATATTGACAGTAACAGTTCTAGATTCTAAGACTTTTTCCCCACATTTCCAGACCCAGTATATTACCCTCCTTCAAAAATACTAGCACTAGCTGGCTAGGAGTCCCTTCCCAGACAGAAATCTGATTTCTACTTCTGTAGAGAGCCTCTCTGGGGCTTCTAACACACAAGAACCAGCTACACAGCCCCTCTTTAGGGGTCCTCTTTGGTGTTCTGACTTCTTAGGGTCCTTATTTTGGAGCTTCCGAGCCAGGTAGCCTTTTTTTCCTCAAAGATGACTTTCAGGTCTGCAGCACCATTCCTATAGATTTCGAAGTTCTAATAACTCCACCATCTTCTCTTTGTTCCCCAGCCTTAGGCGTGGCAGCTCTATTCTGTAGTTTTTATATCCACATTACTTCAGTGTTTCTATTTTGCTTCTCTTTACTCCAAAGCCTGTCTAACCAATTCCTTATGTTAAATTCTTTCCATTAAAATAAGTAATGTTGTTCCAGTTTTTCTTAACTTGACCTTGGTGTGTAACACTCCCACCCACATTTATATAACTAAACTTTTGCAATGAATACAAATTTCATCTTTAAACACATAGAAGAGCTGACATAAAAGAAAGGACCCTACAAAACTAAAATATGAAGTGAATGTAGGAATCCTAGGTGTGAAAGTTAGATTCCATCCTGAAGGCTTCTGTCAATCCCAGGAGATCTTATTCTTCCACTTTGATGGTTGCTCAAGGAACAGAAAATAAGGCATAAATCCTAGGGACAAACTGAGGAAGAGAATCTAATGAAATAATCCTCCAACATAACCAGGGACCCAAAGTGTGACGCTCAGATAAAAAGAGTGAATGAGAAATAATTTAACCTGGAAGAGAAGGTCTGCAAGGAAAGTTACCTGTCTCAAACTTGGCACTGCTTGCGGATGAAACATTATTGCCTTGAAATTCATAATCTACAACTGGCTTTCATGACAGTGTGTTTTCTGAATTCATGATTTACAGCCTAAGAAATCTCAAGTAAATAATTTAAAATCATCTTGAGACAGTAGTACCCAAGGTTATGATTGTGAAAATACAAATATTGGGTAAAAAGATCCTCAATTTCAATCCAGGTGACTAACACTTCTCAAGATAATATGCTGAGGAAAATACCAGCCAATAATCATAATACACACACACACACACACACACACACACACACACACGGCACTGTGAATGAGAACCAGCAGCAAAAACAAGTAGAAAAATACTAGTAAGTATTTCAGATACTGTAATTATCAGATATATTATATATTATAAAACAATTATTCTTAAGATATATCTAAAGAAATAACACAGAAACAAAATTTTCAAGATGCAGGCATAAATAAAATATTTCTTTACAAAAGAAAAACATTATAATTGATTTTAAGTAGTCAAAGAACAAAATCTATCAAGGAAGAGGGAGTGTGAAGATTATCTGGATGAAGATCAGAAAGAGCGAGACAGAGACAGAGAGAAAGAACGTGAGCAATACAGAAAGAGTCTAAGAGACATGAAGGACAGAATTAAATGGCTCTAACATTGCTATAGCCAGAGTTCCAACAAGGAGTAATTGTTAGGGGCAAGAGGAATTATCTAAAAAATCAAGGATGATAATTGCTCATAAATTATGAAATAAACAAACCTGCATATTTAGAAATTCAAATTCAAATGGAACCCCAGCAAGACAAATGAAGGAAATTTACACAAAAATAGTGACCATCAAATAAACTGAGAGGATTCCTAAAATACTATTACTACTAAAAATACGATTTTTAAGAGAATAAGTGTGAAAAACAAAATGACATTTAAGTTGATGGTGGGCATTTTATTATGTTGACAGAAAGAGAACTATATGCTATATGATACAAAAATAAAACCTGCTCCGCCGGTGTAGCTCAGTGGGTTGAGCGACATCCCATGGACTGAGAGGTCCTGCTTTGATTCCTGGTCAGGGCACATGCCCGGGTTATGGGCTTGATCCCCAGTGGGAGGCGTGCAGGAGGCAGCTGATTGATGTTTCTCTCTCACATCTATGTTTCTATCTCTTCCTTCCTTTCTCTCCAAAAAACCAATAAAACATATTTTGAAATAAAAAATAAAACCTGCCATCTCTAACCATATACCTAGGAAAAGCAGATTTTTAAGAAAAGGTGTGTAATGAAAGTGTAAAACACAAAACAAAAACCAGTTGACTATCAAAGGAATTTCCCTAAAGTGAAAAGCAAGACCACAGGCAAAAGAAAAATCCAGCCCTGCTGGTGTGGCTCAGTGGACTGAACATCGTCCCATGCATAGAGAGGTCCCAGTTTGATTCCCATCAAGGCACAGGCCTGGGTTTCGGGCTAAATCCCCAGTAGGGGGTGTGCAGGAGGCAGCCAATTGATGTTTCTCTCGCTCACACATCAATGTTTCTATCTCCCTTCCCCTTTCTCTCTCCCTAAACAATCAATAAAAAAAATATTTTTCAAAAATCCAGATGAAAGAAGAAAAAAAAGAATGGCATTATTTGTAAATGTATAGGTAAATTTAAACAAACTTTGACTACTTAAAACAATAATAATATTTGATTTGAGGGTAAACAAAAGAGACAGGTGAATTATGGACAAGAGTAACACCTATTTTTGCAATTAGATAATTCTAGCTAACACATTCTAAATTTCTTATATTGTTCAGGTAAAGATATTGCAATGGCTACTTTTTATGTCAACTTGATTGGGCCACCAGGTGCCAGATATTTGGTTAGACATTATTCTGGTTGTGACTGTGAAAATGTTTCTAAGTGAGATTTAGCATTTGAATTGTCAGATTGAGTAAAGCAAAGTGATTGCCCTCCTTAACATGCGTGGGACTCATTCAGTCTGAGGGCCTGACTAAAACAAAGGTTAAGTAATAGAGTTTGCTCTTTCTGCCTGATGATCTTTGAACTGGGACATTGGTCTTTTCCAGCCTTTGAACTTGGACTCACATACCATTGGTTCCCCTGGTTCTTAGGCTTTTGGACACAGATTTAAAACAGTACCATGGGCTCTCCTGAGTGTCTATCTTATCAACTGAACATCTTGTGACTTTTTAGCCTATGTAATCACATGAGCCAATCTTTGTATAATTAATCTTTAAATATTTATACACACAGAAACATATATACATACACACACTTATGTATACAAACATATATATACACATATATATTCAGATAACATATATATTACATTTATGATAAATATATTTATATCTCCTATTGGTTCCATTTCTCTGGAGAACCCTGACTTAAACATGTATAGGTCAGCAATCACTAACAAAATGGGATACTGTATTAATATAAGACAAAATTGACTTATGGCAAAAACCATTATAAAAGATTGGGGGAATTTACATAATGATAAAAATTCAATTTTATAGATATTATAATAATTATAAATTATATACGTACAATAATGTAACTTTAACATGTATGAAATAAGAATTGATACAATTACAAGATGAACTGGAATCCTTTACTAGTATCATTCAGATTATCACAGTTCCTCAATAATTGATTAGAAAAACTGACTTAAATGACTAAGAATATAAGAGTTGAACAGCACAACTAATATGCATCATAAAATGGTGATTCATAGAGTAGGATACGTAAAACATTAAGTAATACATACTAACACCATACCTATGAAATAATTACAAAAAGTAAACATATGCTTCCCTTAAAAATTTAAACTGAGATACAGAATATATTATTTGATCACAATGGCATCAAGATAAAAAATTTTAAGTATTATAACAAAAAACCCATATATATTAGGAAAGGAAAAACATATATCTAAAAAAATCATGATTCTAGTAAGAACAATAATATACTTAGAAATTATTTTTAACTAACAATTACAAGATTACTATGATTAAAATTTATGAGATACAGCTAAAACAGATGTTACATGAAAATTTGTCTTAAAAGCTTAGAATAGAAAAGTTTCAATATCCAGAAAATAATAAACAAAGCATGAGATTATTTTAGAAAATTTTTAAAAAGCAACAGAATAAAATGCTCAAGAGTAGAAGAAAGGAAGTAATAAAAATAACTTCATGATTTAATGAGATAGAAAACAAAATATAAAAATGATCCAATAATGAAAAATGTTTCTTCCAAAGGAATTAAATGAAGTAAAACTTTATTATATAAATAAAGAAAATAGTAGAAAGGAAAAATAAATAATATTAGCAGCAAAGAAGTTTTATAACTACAGAAAATGCAGAGACAGATTTGATAATGCAAGGTTTACACAATGAAGTTAAAATGAGGATGAATAATCATTTACAAGAACAAATTTATCAAAATTGTATTGGGAAATAACACAAAACAGAAGACTAACATATCTATTAAATCAATTAAATTAGTAGTTCAAAAAACCTTCCCATAAGAAAACGCTGAGGCATAGACAAATTTAAGAGTGAGTTCTACCAATTTTTCCAGGAATAGAAAGAAAAAAAATAGATCAACTCATTTTTGTGAGGTTAACTCAATTTGATACCAAGTCAAATAATGAGCAGTAAAATACAAAGTGACAAACTAGCCCGGCTGGTGTGGCTCAGTGGATTGAGTGTCATCCCATAGACTGAGAGGTCTGGGTTTGATTCCCAGTCAGGGTACATGCCTGGGATACAGGCTTGATCTCCAGAAGGGGGCGTGCAAGAGGCAGCCAATCAATGTTTCTCTCTCACATCAATGTTTCTGTCTCTCTCTCTCTCTTCCTCTCTCTCTCTCTCTAAAAAACCAACAAAAACATATTTTTAAAAAGTGACAAACTAATCTCAGTCATGAACATCCAAGCAATAATCTTCATATATTCCCAATCCCAATCCAGTTACACATTACATGTGGACCACATCATATCCAAATTGTTTCTAACTAAAAAATTCAGGGTTGTTTCAATAGCTAAAAATGTAGTGATGTAATTCATTATGAGAAAGGTCATAATGCTATCTCAATAGATAGATAAAACTTTCAATAAAGTTGGACATACCATCATGATCAATTTTCAACAAGTCAATACTTTTGGAGTAGTTTGCTACACAGTCAGAAAAATGCACCTCTCTCAGCATTGGCTTTCTCATTCTTGGGTATGTGCTTCCTGTTATGACCTCCCAAATAAACAACCTACACTGCAAATCTAATCTGGAATTTACTTTTAGTAGAGTCCAAATGAAGATAATGCAATTAACACTTCAAATAAAGTCAAGTTGATCTAAAATAAAATAATTTCATACACACGCATACACAAAAAATATGAGGAATCGTCTTTTTTGAGTAGGAAATGGAGTTTGGTGAGTAGAAGTTATTTGTTAATGGGTACAAATTAACACAATGGCATTATCATATACTGTGTAAAAGTGTATATGTTGTAGATATTTCTATTCATTTCTAAGTTATTCTTATTCCTCTTGTTTGATTAGCAGTATTAGAAACAAAATTAGGCGATTGGAAACAGGACTTTTATTAATTTTCAAGCTTATTTTCTTAGTCCATTCAGGCTGCTATAATAAAATGCCATAGACTGAATGGCTCATAAACAAAAGAAATATATTGCTCATGTTCCTGAGGCTGCCCAAGATCAAGGCTTCAGCATTTTCTGGTGAGGGCCCACTTCCTGGTTCATAGACACCTTCTCTCTGTGTCCTCACATGAGAAACAATAAGGAAGCTCCTTGGAGTCTCTTTTATTAGGGCACTGATCCCATTCATGAGGACTCCACTCTCATGACCTAATCATCTCCTGAAGGCCCCACCTCCAAATATCATCGCATCATGGCAGTGGGGATAATGTTTCAATACATGAATTTGAGGGGCGAGGAACAAACATTCCGTCTACAGCACCTTTTTTCTTTGAATTGTATGTGAATAAAGGTTCATACTGAAGGTTCATATGTTATAGCAACATGACCATAAGAAAAAAATACGGTTTATAAATCAGATCAAGATTTTCTTCTTTGGAAATATTTAAAATAGGACAGGCTTTTATTCTTATGAACCAGTCACATGTAGACTCTCCAGAGTAGAAAAATATAATAGATAATATCTCATTGTCCTTTTCAGTCTGAGAAACAATACAATAGGTCATTTTCTCATCTGTTAATTTACATTTTCTTTTATTTATTTCATTCCATATAATAAAGGGTATACTCAATAAATAGCTTACTTATTACCTAGGGTCAACAGGGTGCATAGCTATTTTTTAAATAGAGAAGTTGACTATTTTAGTTAATTATTTTTCTATCTGTAAAGCATTTCTCATAGTCGATTTTTTATAACACTATGTATGTTATTACAAAGTAAAATTAAATAATTGTTGCAAATATTTCCAATTTACCTAAATATGACATTCATCACATATACCTTTGAAACTCTATGTGGCATTCAAGTCCATTTTAAAATATGTTTTCCTGTAACATGGTTTGAAACTTGGATAGCTGGCCTTTGAATTGTATAAATTATAGAAGAAAATCAGCATAGTCTTCTTTTCCTGGGAAGTGGAGCAGTTAATATTCAACATGAAATGTCTAATCTTTAAATACATTATAATCTAACTGCTTAGGATAATTTTTGCTTTAATACCTTAAGAGTCTGCAAAGCCTGAAGGATGGGATTATTAAGATGGAATTTTAATGTCAAAATTATCAGAGAAGTGAACATATTGCTAGTGTTCATAAAAAAATTGTATTCAATTTCTGTATGATTTGTTCAAATAAGAGATGAGAATATATTTGATTATAGCTAGTAAGTAACCCAAAATTTGATCAGATGACTGGAGGTCACTGCTACATAAGGGCTTCAACCTCAGAGATTAGACTATTTAAGAGCTGAATTTACTCTCATTTATAAATGTACCTGCAGAGATATGCATAACAATGTAGTTATGAAGTAATTAAACAGTTGGAATGTTTTATAGTAAAAATAATAAGAAAGGGGGAGTATGAAAATAATAAAAAAGAATGTAAATTCTTTGGAAAACATAATGCAAAAGTGTAGACAACATTTCTCAGTGTTTACTTTTTAAAGCTTAGGGATAACTGAAAAGGCACATGCACAACAGATTTCTCAACTTAAATCTGATTTTATTTAGCAGACCTTTATTAGTGTTGAGCCTGATCTATGATATAGAATTGACTGTGGAAAGTCAACTAATACACGAAAAGCAGTAACAAGATTATATTTAGCTGCACTATTTTTGGTAATTGTTTTAAGGCAAATACATACTTTACAGTATTTTTTATAAAAATGCTTGTCAGTTTCTTAAGGAGGATTATCCTTATAGCAATACAGTCTTTCCCTTCTACATTATCAAATACCTAAAAAGATGTGCTCATACATAATCATTTACAACTATTAATAGAAACTATAATAAGCAATCAATAGTCATTCAAACTTACAATTATAATTTTTTATTCCACTGAGGGAGGAATGTGGAAACTTGTCTTATGTGTTGGCCTTAAGATACAAAAGCTCAGTAGGTACCCTTCTTAGAACAATGCACTTTTGTAATTTATGAATGTTCTTTTATATTCGTGTAGATATAAATATACACTTACATTTCCCTTTTCCCCAGTGCTACATAATTATAACTTGTAATATGTAAATATTTATGAATTCACAGGATGTTCGCTAGGAGAGAAGAATGTTATACTTGCAGATTTGTCTAGTATTTGCAGAATTCAGATCTTATTATTAGGCTTTATGTTGTTTTGAAAAATGTAAAAATACATTGTTATAAATTTGAGTTGTCTAGAAAATATACCATCTGGTGATTCTGTTGAGATTTGAGGATTATATCAACATTATTTATGGTAGAAATAGACATTACAACATTGGTTGAAAATGTGACTTCTCTTTACTTTTATATAAGTAAATGGAGGACATAACACCCTCTATTCTAGATGATAAAATCTAATTCTAACATTAATATAATGAGGTATTAGAATGTATAGGGCCTCAAATATCATCTCGCAGGAATGGCACACTAATTGATTAGCAGTGGCTATTTAAAATACAATTTAAAGGACTCTATCAAGATTATAGATTAAACTATCTATTAGTCCAGTGAGGAAGAGTGCTGGGCTGACTGAGAATCATGCCAGGCTCCAGGGTGGGAGCCTGATGACAAACATGCTGTGTGTTTTCCTCCTCACGTCTAGCCTAAATTACAGATCACTAAAAGCTGGTCAAAAATTAAAATTCTAATCCCTAAAACATATCACTGATTTATCAGACAGATCGTCTTCGTCATATTTACTCATATTTTTGCTCAAAATCTGATTCTTTTTAAATCAAAATTTGATTCAAAAATCTAATATCTTCCCCCACCGCATAGTCATACATTACTTATCTCAGGCAGGCTGACTCTAAATATTTGAAGAGTAACAATTTTAGATATTTCTCTTTTTCAAATCAAAAGTTACCAATTGTATCTATTCTTCACCATATTCATAGTTTATTCAAGTCTTTCTTAAAATATTACTCTCAGAACGAAGTCCTCTAGATGATAACTATATATAGTAAAACTATTATTTATCTTCATGGAAGCACAGTACTTGTATGTAATACAACATAAGATCCCATTATCTGTTCCATGGTGTTTTTATCCTCTTGGATCATAAAGCACATGCCATTGAGTCCAATATTTAGATTTTGTTCTAATGAATTATCTGTTCCAATACTAAGTGTTTACTAAATTTCCTCATCTGATAATAATTATAATCATATTTTCGTGATTGTTCATTGTCAGCCAAGAAACACACTAGGCATTTTATTTTTATTATAGTCTTTGAACTTGATCTACTGATGAAGAACAAACAAACAAGGTACAACAAGTTGGTTATCTTGCTTAAATTTGTAGCAGCATTACATTTAACCGCTATTTATTTATTTTATTTTTTTAGTTTTGAACAATTCATCTTTTTGAGTTTTTATTGTAATTATGAGCTCCCTTAGGAGACAGAAACACATGTTCTGAACTATTTTAGATATTGGAGATTTATTGTAAGTACACAGGAAGAAAATGTTCAATGGATAACTGAGAAGATATATAGCAAGCCTCTTAGGGGGAAAAAAAGAGTTTCTGCAGATATTCAATAGCTTTATTGTCTCATCTATTATATGTTTTAAACCAGTTGGAGAATGCTTTGTGCTTATCATCCTTTTGGTGGAAGGGCTTCCTTTCCTCCTTACAGCAGAATTAAATACTATGGTAACTTAAATGTTGTCTGTCTCTGCTGCTACTACCCCTGATGCTAAACAAAAAATAAAAAAGTAAAAAATAAAATGACTTTACTCTCTGCCTAAATGCTTTTAATTAATTACATCGTCTGTGTATTTACTTTAATAGGTGATGCTTGCAATTTTACTAAGAACATTTTATTTAGTTCCTATTTAATTCTCCCAATAAACTTAATGTAGGCATCATTTGAATTCTCAAATGACATAAGAAAAAGCTTGAAGCATGGAGTGATTAAACACCAAATTGGTAGAAGATCGAACAGGTAGGACATTGCTGAACCTGGATTTATACTCAGTTTTGAATCCAAAGTTTTAGTCTCCAGCTCACTGCCTGTTTTCTCTCTATTGTGTATGTTCTGCCCATTCTACTAGCTGATCCTCTATGTCCACTGTTCATATTCCAAAGAAGTTTTCTAAGTGATTGTTAACACCCTACTCCTCTGGTAATCCCAAAGAATCTCAGAGATTTGGCCTACTGCTTTATGTGTATGAAAATATCAGACGTGTGTGATATTTCTTTGACCTACCAGTCTAACAAATCAAGGAAATAAGTCACAATATGTCTTAGTAACATATCTAAATGTAAACAACAATAGATACCTGGAAAACCATGATTTCATTTTTGGAATAGGCCTTATACTCACGCTTATTGAATCTATAATCCACAAATCCCTTTTTATGTAAATAAAAACATTTATCCAATTTTCTCTGTTTTGTCTCCTATCTTCCATGATTTCCTTATTGTTATTTGTGGAGATCCTCAGTTGCATACATTTTTCAATGTTCTCACAAGCAGTATCCTCTGCCATAGAAACCGTGAGCTCTTCTGTGAGGTAGCTGCTCCTTTACCATCCCTATCCTTTCTTGGGCTTCACAGTTTACCTGACACATTCTCTCTTTTTCAGTTTTTGTAAACATTTCTCTACAGATATATATTCACTTGTTTCTAAATAATTACTATTAAAATTAAGCTTCCCTGCCCTAACCAGGTAGCTCAGTTTGTTGGAGTGTCGTCCCATACACCAAAGAGCTGTGAGTTCAAATCCTAGTAAGGGCACATATCTAGGTTGGGGGTTCCGTCCCTAGTTTACATGCATAGGGGAGGTAACTGATCAATGTTTCTCTCTCTCTCTCTCTCTCTCTCTCTCTCTCTCTCTCTCTCTCTCTCTCCCCCTTCCCCTCTCTAAAATCAATTTTAAAAATATATATCCTCAGGTAAGGATTTTTTTTTTAAATTACACTTCCCTGTGTACTCTCTCTGGAGTTTGTCCACACCTTTACCCCTCACATTCCCCCAGGCACATTTTATTTGCCTTTTTTTCTCCTAAACTCCAAGGACCCTTCTTTTGCCTCTGTAACTTATTTCCTGAGCCCATGAAGTCTAGCTGGCTCACTTCTTCTGTGGCTCACTTCTACCTCTGTGACTTTCTAATAAACTTTTACTTAAAAAAAAAAACAACAAAAAAAACTAACTATTGGGTCATACATACATGTTAAATATTGATAGGTACTCCCAAAGTGTCCAATAGATTGTATCACTTTATTCTACCTATAATTGTGCATTGATGCTGAATTCTTTTGTCCTACGTTTGAAAATAGGATTTAACTAATTACTTTTCTTATTGTTATATATTAATTATACCAGATATGCTAAGTAATATATCTACATATATCCAGATCTTTTGATTCCGTAAACAACTTAAATTTTCATTTTATTTTTTTGTTGTTTGTTTGTTTTGGTATCTTTATAATTAATTAATTTGTCATTATTCTTCCTAGAACCACTCTTAGATCTATAATATATATCATTTAATTTGTTATTGCTCACAGGTTTCTCTTTTCATGTTTTGTTGCTTTGTTAAAAATCTTTAGATGCAAACAATATATTTAGTAAATTCATAAATATGTGCAAAAGATAAACTCCATTATTTACAAATTCAGTCAATTCTCTAATGGCTGTCCTTACAGGTACTTGATTGAATGAAGAAAAACTTGGAAATAAAAAATCATTTTAATGCATATAAATCTAAATATTTTTCTGAATGAGTTAATAATACTATTCATTTGGACTTTACAAAGAACTTCTACCTACCTTTCATTTGATCCTGCCAACCCTTGGTAGCATAACTATTATTATTTCTATTATAAAGATGAGAAAACTGGACTCAAGGACAATGTGATTTGCCAACAGTAACCATTTAGATAGTGGCCTATATGGAATTTTAACTCTCTATATAATAGAGTTTCTACTTGAGCTTGTGGTTCCTTAAAAATATGAAGTGTTACTAAATTACTTTCCTCTGTCATCTTTCCTGTCCCAGTCAAATGTCTTCCCCACTAAAAAATCCACTAATTAATTCTATTGAATTAAGACTTTTAACATCCTAGAGTCCTCTATTCAAAATCCAAATACCCTTGGAGATTTAATAATCAAGCTGTTAAGTAATTAAACCTTAGTAAGAATTAGCTCATCAGATTGCTTTCCATCAACCACTAAGTGAGAAGCAATGGAGCACAAAGTAGAAGAGATGGGATGGGTTGAGAACCAAAACACAAGCAGTTCTGAAGGATACTGTCAGAGCAGAGCATGGTTGGTAGCATGAATTTCGGGGCACCTTGTATAAATGGTGAGTACACCTAGCAGTGCTGTAGTTTAGTCACCAGGAGAAAATCAATTATTTTGTAATTTTTTCATATGCTTGATCTTGACTGCAGATGTAAATTAACAATCATCCTATATCAATTGAGATTTTACCTCAATATTTCTTTTTCTTTTATCTTCTATTTTGAAGGTATGCTCTTATTTCCTAGACCATAATGGTAAAACTAACTTGACTCTCTCTGCTCAGCCCTTTTCTTCTCCTGTCGTATATTTCCATAGATCTCCACCCAAAAACAAAGAAGCAAACAAAACCCCCATCACTGAAGCTCCTGATCATCTTCACCTCTTATCCACCCTGGTGGATTTGCTCACACCCCTGCTTATACTTCACTGTAATATACACAGGCTTATGTCATACAGCCCGACTCCTTTCCACAAAAGTTTTTTATATCTCTCTTCTTCTGTTTGTCTCATACTCCTCAAGGACAGAGGCTGTCATTTTTAATCTTTGCATTTCTGGTATCTATCAAAATGTCTAGACCTGTGGTCAAGACTAATAGATATTTATTAAACGTTTACTGAATTAGTGAATACCTGGGCAAATGTGTAAATATTAATGTAAATATATATCTATATAACAAGTATTTTCTCCTTTTCCAACCAAGTCACCTGTGTTTTGTCTTTTCTCAACTTGTTTCATTGTTGTACAGATTAATTTTTTCATAGATTTTTTTAAAGCAATATATTTAAAATCAGAGAATACAAGATAAAAGAATTTTCACCATGAGCACATAGCAACCTGGGGATAAAATGAAAATAAAATAAAAACTGAACTGTAAAACTTAAGCTATATATAGTCTGTCCATTGAAGAAATACAAGAGCTTTTGTTTAAATTATAAAAACTCTTTAACTAACAAGTGTGCCAATAAACTATTTTATTTTTTCCATGTTGCTTGACATTATACATATCAATCAAAGTGATTCAATGAAACTATCCATCAAAATTAGAAAAAAAGTTAGACCAGTGTATTGCATACCAATGGAAAAAGAAACTATCAATTTACTCCTGCATTTTTAAAATTTATTTTAATTAAAAAAAAATATTTAACTAGTTTTTCTGGCATGATATAGACACAGATTATATTCCATATGGGGTGTCCATAGGTTAGGGCTTCTAAATGAAGGTATTCATATATTTTTGTGATCCTTGGTTTATCATAAATTATAATAGCATCTACCCCACACATGCTAATATATAATATGACTTTTTACACTTGACTCTCTGATTTTCTCTCTCAAGCTCAAGTTCTATAATATTGGCATGCCTGTATTTAACACATGCATTGGAAGACCACTTTTGCTTCTGTGGTTCTTGAAAATTTTACAAGTTTTGACCAAACAGGATGCAAAATTGTTTTTGAGTTTCTGCCATGAAATGTCTAATAACCCTGTCATTCTTCTGAAAATACCGTGTTAATAAATTCTGACAATGTGCAAAACATAGTGAGAAGAGGGATTTTTGCTTCCCACGCAGCTTTCCTCCAAGTGGTAGAAGAGAGGAAAAGACCCCATAATTAGGTCAGATAGACCATTTCCTCACAGGAAGATTACTTCTGAAACTTCCATTCCCTAACTTATCTGGGCAGGATCATGTAAAAGACTGAGACAAAGATAATTCTACTACTGTTTCTGACGCACAAACAACAATCTAAAACCTGTATATTTTTACATTTTGATAGCAAACTTTTTAAAGCTTTTCCTTTAGCTCTTTTTCACCCAGTTTCATACCTTTTACTACTAAATGTATTCCTGTTCTTTTTGGTGTTTTTTATCTTAAAATGCTAGATGGTACAGCATGATGATCACTGTTGGAGAATTAAAGAATCGCGCGTAAGTGAAATATGTGTATATACACACACGTACACACACAGTGGATTTCTTATTCAAACATCAATTGCAATGCTAGTTGAAACTAAAATATAAGGCAAGTCATGAGGCTTTGACGGTATGGTGACTCGTTTAACAGCTATTCAGTCTTTATTAGCTCAGGAAGAGGCATTGACACATATATACCTTTCTCACAAACGCTGCAAATGCAAAAGAAAACCTTATTCCCTGGGAAAACATTAAAAATAACAAATAGAAATTTTCCTTAAGGCTGATCTGAAAACTCTTGGCAACTACCAATACCTGCACACTCACGGAAACCATTGTTGCACTTCTCCGAATTAGGACATTTACGGTGATGTTCCTCTACAAACCATGACATGAGAAGCACCCCAGGAGCCTAGAATCACAGCTATTATAAAAGAAAGCTTTTGGATGCAAGGTAGTGAAGAGAAGGCTGGTGGATCAAACCGGAAAGCCTTGCTTTGAAATTAAATCAATGCAGTGGGCTTAGGCAGAGATGAGTCGGTGTGTACCAGGCAGCAAGCAGTACCTCGCGGTACAGGCTCTCCCGCAGCGCCGGTACTGTGATTCTGACCAGCTTCTTCCCAGATTCACCGCATCCGGCTAACTCCCAAGCAGAGTAATCATGTATATATCAAAAATACTTTGTTTTGTAAAAGACAAAAAAAAAAAATGGAATTTGCTAAATCCTTTTTCCATATAAGGCCTAATGAGCACCTCAAGATACTGCCTGTCTGAAGAGAGAAAGGATTAATGTTTAAGTCATTATTCCACCTAACTCCATCAATTTCATGTCACCGACACATCAAAAGCACTCATTTCAGAAAGCTGCTGTCTGCCTGAGTCTCTTCACTGTGGTTTCGGCACACAGTCGCCTACTGAGGCCCTCCCAGCACATCGCACCCTCTCAATATATGCACTGTTTGGACACAGTGCGTTCCTGTCTTCAGTTAATTAATACATCACAAGGAGCTTTCTAAATTACAAAGCTCCCACATCTCACAAACAAACAAGCTTCGGATGTTATCCCAGAGCCATGTTTTCACTGCCTTTTTTCTGTTTTCTTTCATTTGTGTAAAGTATATTTTGACTTCAGTGCAACCCATAAGGAAACTTGATATCCAAATAATATGAAGCATGATTCAGAAAGAGTAAACAAAAGTAGGAAGAAAACATTCGCAGCCTAGCTAGCATTGTTTTTAATCCTTCAAGTTCTTTTCCACATCCCTTAGCACCTTTCATTTAGCACATCTCTGCGGGAGAAGATAATTCTTGTTTTGTTTTTTTCCCCTCTCATTGAGAGAACAGTCACAAATAGTCCACATTATAAGATGTAATAAATCTCTTTCTAAGTATCAAAGAGGTCACTTCTCTTTTTCACTCCTCTAATTTATTACTATTTAAATTAATAAGGAAAAACCGTAACGTCACAAACAATGGTTATTTGGAAGATCCTTGTGTGTGTGGTAAAAAGTGTGTTAGTGCCCTGGCGAGTTTTTCTCAATGGACCAAAGGGTCACAGGTTTGCTTCCTGGTCAAGGACATGTACCTCGGTTGCCAGTTCAATCCCTGCCCCTGGTTGGGGTTATACGGGAGGCAACCAATCAATGTGCCTCTCTCACATCAATGTTTCTCTCTCTCTCTCCCTCCCTCCTTCCCATTCTATCTAAAAAAAATCAATGACAAAATATCCTTGGGTGAGGATTAAAAAAAAAAAGTGTGATAGTATAATTTGCATGAACATGACCATGTTTTCATAAGCTAGGACAAGATAAATGTGTATATTAAAAAGGAGTACCCTTTAAATACATGCAGAAATATAATTTAAATATATGTAAACATTTTTAAAAGTTGAATAAATTTAAAACACCAATTAAATCAACAATGGTATCTAAGTTAAGCTAGAGGACTATATTAGCGTATTTCATTCCCCAACTGAGTCTTATTTTATATTAAATCTGATATATTTTTCTTTGAAAACAAAATTTTTTGATTATTCAGAGAAATTTCAAAAGGCACTATTAAGGATATAGAATGAAGACTTAATATTATATGTTAAAACTAATGAAAATCTTGATAAAAACCTATAATTCCAAATAAAAACCATTAAAAATTAAATTAACAAGTATAGTTAGATAGTTAAAATATTAAAAAATAAATACATTAAATATATAACCCTTAATTTCAAATTGAACAATGTTACTTGTAATATTTTAAAAGAAAATGGCCTAGAAATTCCATTTGTCCAAAGTAAAAATTATTCATGATTTTCTTATGGGAAAAGCCTTGAGATTTATAGCTTATGTTTAACAGCACAATGTCCAGCCATAACAGTACAAATAATAGAATTGTGTGTGTGTTTGGAAAGAAATCGCAGAAACAATGTTTATGTTTCATCTTTTGTCATTCTCCCCGGAAAATTAAGAAAGTTTTTCTTCATAGGTTATAAAATGAGGAAAATGCAAAAATATATAAAACTTTCAAAAGCAGACTTTAAAAATATGTACATAAAAGAGTCATTAAGTCTGGCCGTTGTGGCTCAGTGGTTGAGCGTCAACCCATGCCCCAAGAGGTCGCCAGTTCGATTCCCTGTCAGGGCACATGCCCAGGTTGTGGGCCTGATCCCCAGTGGGGGACATGCAGGAAGCGGCCAGTTGATATTCTCTCTCATCAATTTTTCTATCTCTCTCTCCCTGTCACTTCCTCTCTCTCTCAAATATCAATAAAGGAAAAAAAACTTTTTTTTAAAAAGAGTCATTAACACGTAAGTCGCAGACTAGTGTGATAACCCTGAAGGAAAAGACCAGAAAGGTGGGTTCAAGGGTACACATTAGTGGCAATGATGGCATCTAACTGAAAGCAGCTAGGTGTCAAGAATGGAGAATAAGTTGGGGAAGAAGTTGCTACTTGTGACCTTTTCTCCGTCCTTTAGTGTTTGGGCACTGCCAGTCCCATTCTGCTACAGAGCAAGCAATCATACCAGTCCAGTGTTACTAGAGGTCATTTAACACCAGTCCAATCCTAAAACCCAGCAGGAAAGAATGCTATTAAGAACATGTACAGAGCCTGGCCAGTGTGGCTCAGTGGACTGAGCATCATCCCATGGGCTAAGAGGTCCCGGTTCAATTCAGGGCACATGCCCGGGTTGCAGGCTCAATCCCCAGTAGGGGGTGTGCAGGAGGCAGCCAATCAATGTTTTTCTCTCACATTGATGTTTCTATCTCTCACTTCCTCTCTCTCTAAAAAAAAAAATGAATAAAAACATATTAAAAAAAAAAAAAAGAAAGGAAAGAAAGCATATAACTAAGACTTCCAAGGTAGAATGAAGTCATAAAGTGAATTAAGAAGATATTTCAGGATCACAAAGATTATACAAATAGAAAACACTGAACAACCTAGCTCAGAGAAAGCAGAGTTAATGGCGCAGAAAAAAACTGAATTTTCAAACAGAAAATATCCTTTAAAAAGTATAAAATAGCATCAGGTAACTTTAAAGATGATACAAGCAGTGATCTGGGCATTTAAATAAAAATAATTATTGAAATAAAAAACTTAATATATAGCTCGAATAGTCAAATGGGTATAGCCAAATGACAAAATATGTGAGCTGAAAATCAAGTTAATATATTTTCCCAAAAGTGAAGCAGGAAGAAATTAAATGGAAAGAAAATAAAAAAGTTAAAAGAGTATCTAGAAATAGAAGTATCAATATGTATAACCAGAGTTTCTTAACGAAAAGAAAAGTGAAGGATAGTAAATAAAGAAATCATACAGAAAATGTCATTAAATGAAAGGAAGATTAAGATATCAGATGCAAAGGGCTTTATAGGCTGTAAAACAAGATATATAAGAAAAAAAATGAAAGGAAAGAAAACACCATCCCTTTATGGTGAATTTAAAATTTTTTTCCAAAGAAAGAATTTCTTAAAAAGAAATAATCTTACTGAAATA
Source organism: Tadarida brasiliensis (assembly GCA_030848825.1). NCBI lineage: Eukaryota > Metazoa > Chordata > Mammalia > Chiroptera > Molossidae > Tadarida > Tadarida brasiliensis. The sequence continues at coordinate 32,219,443 of CM061265.1, read as the reverse complement.
AGATCCATCAACAGTAGTAATAAAAGCCAGAGATATTGGCAATATTTTCAAAATATTGAAGCAAAATAGCATGGAACCTAGAATTTTACATCCAGAAAAGTAACAATTAAAACACAAGTGTTAAATACATTCTGAAGGATGTAACTTACGTAAAAAAATTTCTGAACTGATTATAAAAATGTAAAAATAACCATAACAATGCAAAATTTAAATTTTAAAAACTATTATTAGGGGCAGAAAAAAAGAGGGGAACAGGAGGTTATTATGAATGAAAGTTCATGCTTATTTGAGGGAAAACATAAATATTGATATGGTTATTAAAATTACATAGAAAAAACTAAGCATGAATTTTTAAATATAAGATATAACCAACTGGAAATTTAAAAATAGCATGTATAATATTCAAACATGTGTTTATTCAGTGACAAAAAGAAAAATAAATGGAATAAATTTTGAGATAAAATAACTGAAAATTGAATAAAATCAATTGAAAAAATTGAATAGAGCAATAAGATGTCATATATAATAGATAAAAAGTTCAACACACACCTTTCAGAAAATTAATGTTTCAACAAAAAGGATGTAAATATCTAAGGAATATTAATATCATGAATATATATATTTATATGTGGTATATGTACTAAATATATATAAACATATATTAGTATGCATAATGTGTATATATGTATATATATATATATATATAAATCTGTGACATACAGCTTTGTGTATAAGTTTAAAATGTAATATTTTGTATTCTCACATAATTTTTATTGTTGTCATATACTTTAATTCTAAATACTGTATGAGCACCATAGTGTTATTACTGTTTTTGCATTAATGCATTTGAAGCAATTAAAATTAAGTAAATAAAGTATTTTTTATTTATTTTCATTTTCATAATTTCTACCACTCTTCACTTATTTGCACAGATCAAGATTTTAATCTGAAATCATACTGCTTCTGCCCTAAGAACATTCTTTTGCCTATTTTATAGTGCGGTCTGCTGGAAAAAAACTCCGCTTTTGCATATTTGAAAAAAAAATTTAATTTGACTTTGTTTTAAAAAAGCTTTACTGGGTATAGAATCCTTATTTGACAGGTTTTTTGTTTTTTTTCTTTCAGTACTTTAAAGATATCAGTCTAGTGTTTTCAGTCTTGGATTATATCTAACATTTATATTTAGCTCTCTCAGTAGTTTCATATCACTGATAAAATAACTCTTTTGTTCACTCATGCTCTCTCTTTCCCACTATGTTTTTAAACATACTATTCATAGTTATTCTAAAATCCCCATGTGATAGCTTCAGTATTGTGGCCATTGCCAAGCTTCATATAATAGGTTGCTCTATCTGTTAACAATCACTTGTTTTTTCTTTCTTTTTTTTTTTTTTTTTTTTGGTGTGCCTTGTACTTCTTGATTAAATATCATTTGCAGAAAAATGGTAAGAACTGAAGTAAGTACTATTTTTTTTTTTTTTTTTTTGCCAGAAATGAGCACAGCTTTTTTTCTGTCAGATCTTTAGTATGGGACATGAGTCAATCTAGTTAGGAGTTGATTTGGGTTTGCATTCTTTCTTTTTCTCTCCATAAATGTGCGCACGCACACACACACACACACACACACACACCATTACTTACATAGCATCCCACTGATCAAATAATAAATATCAAAACAGATAGTAAGTGGAACATATGAGTGTATGTGTATCTGACATTGAGGCAAAGGCTTTCTTCAGTGAACATATACAAGCAGAAAACACTAAGAAATATATTTATTTTGACTAACAATATATAGATCTTTATTATTAGAAGTCAATAAAATAAAATGAAAGGTAAGAATGACAAACTTTCCAAACAATATGTAACCTAATGGACAAAGAAAGAGGATACATAATAGAACAACTACTTTTATAAATGACTAAGAAAAGTACTCCAAAAGAGAATATCTAAATACCTGAGAAATGCCATGTTTTATACATTGAAGTACTTAAATTTCCCAAGGTAGAATTGTGGAGTTGATTAGATTTTTATGATAAATTAACTGAGATTTATAGAAATAAATTACCTTGCTCCAAATTATACATATAGTGATTTACCCCATGGGACATTTCCTTTCCAAAGAATTTACTTTCTTCCACACCAGTGCTCCTCAAAATGTGGTTCCCTCACCAGCAGCATCAGCATCACCTGAGAACTTGTTAGAAATGCAAATTTTTAGACCCCATTCCAGACCTACTAACTCAGAAACTTAAGAGTTGAGCCCAGCAATCTGAACAAGCACTCCAAATAATTCTGATGATTCTAAATTTGAGAACCACTTTTCCAGACTATGTTGGGATTTCTCTAGCTATTCCCATAGGTATATATCATTATGTATAAAATATTACCTGGGTGGGAAAGTGATTTACAAATAGAAATAACTGTATCAGAGTTAAGGGGGAGGGTCTATCCAAGAGGAAAGTCACTCATGGCTGTCAAATGTGACACAGATTCAGTATTGATCGCCAGAAAAGAGACTGAAATCTTAACATATTGTACTAAAATAACATCAGATGGTAAAGGAATTTCAAACACACCTGTTTCTTTATTCTAGTTAGACAGAAAAGGGTAAGTAAATTATCTGCTTCATTAAAATTACCCTTCACTACAAGGTATTAACAATATTTTTTAAAAATGAAACTTCCTCACAATATGAGTTTAGGCTTTTACTAGCACCATAACCCAGTCATTAATAGTACATACAAGTAGATCAGTGTATCCATTCTTGATAGGCTAGTTAAAAATTCTGTGAACTTGAGCAAGGTTCATGATTGTCCTGTACCCCAGACTTCTTAATCTGAAAAGTGGGATAACACTATATAACGACATTCTTTGTAGGAAGTAATGAAGACAGACTATGAAAGAGATTCTCTTAATATGTGAACTAATTTTACTTGGTCTAAAACATCTTTGGAACTAGCATAAAAATGTCTCCAGTCTCTAAGTAATGTTCTATATTGAGCAATTTGACCACAAATATACATTTGAGAAAAATGTGCATCTGATAGAATACTTGTGCCTTTAATCATTAAATCCATTGATTTCCATTATAATTTCAAAGTTGTTTCCAAATAAAAGAACTGCCTCAGAGACATAATAAACATCAAACATGAGAATCATTCAAAGAGCGTGCAGACATTGTCAAAACAAAGTTTATATGCATTTGCTCTTCTGCACAGTGCTACAAGGAAAGTTAGTTAAATGTACAATTGATCCACATAATCTTGGCACTAGTAGTAAGACACCAGACACTTTATATCTGTGTGTGTTTTTCCCCTCCTATTAACCCTTTAGTTCCTAACATAGAGTGGCCCCTACAAATAATTAGAAGAAAAAAAGATTGACTAAGTTTTCCACTAATTCCATGGCAATAGTAAACAGCCATACAGATTGATTATGTGAACTAATTCAGCAGAATTCACCAGCTAGAAGAGCCACAAGAAGATTCCATTTTGGACGGATCTGGTGCAATGTAAGTAAGCTGATCTGCCCTAACCTTATGTATTACAGCATCTTTAAAAGCAAGTCTCCTTCCTGTTGTTTTACACTTTAATTACTTCTTTAATCGACTCATTAGTTGATTAACTTATCACTACTGGCAATAAGTACCTGTTCTAAGTAGGGGGCATCTAATTGAAGCAGTGGTCTTTGAATGCTGCCTGGCTGCTCAGGAGCTGGATGCTTGACTTTGGGGGCAGCTGCAGGACTTCAAAGTTTGCACATTAAATATCGAAAAGCAAAATTGTAACACTGCTATCGTTTATTAAATACTTTCCAAGTAAACTGCACAAATATTACTTATAATGCTTGGTTGATTCTTTCCTTTTCCAACTTAAAACCATCCTCACCCTATGAGTCTTCAATTTAGAAATACAGTGCTTTACCAGCTAATGGCAGTTACTGGCCTCTGACAATCTTCCCAGTTATGAGAACCACACATGACCTTATATGCAAGAAGAGGCACAGGTGTTTAAGAAGAAAGTCATAGCCCAGCCAGTGTGGCTCAGTGGATTGAGCGTTGTCCCATGGACTAAGAGGTCCCAGTCTTATTCCCAGTCATGACACATGCCCTGGTTGCAGGCTTTACTCCTAGTAGGGGGTGTGCGGGAGGCAGCTAACTCGGGCAGTTTCTCACATTGATGTTTCTATCTCTCTCTCCATTTAAAAAAATTAATAAAATCGTATTTAAAAAAGAAGAAGAAGAAGAAGGTTATAAATACACAGGACCTTGGCAGGAAAAAACATAAACCTCCTCTTTTCATCTACGTATTTGTATACAGTTTAAGAATACTTACTCCAGGCAGAAATTCTGAAGCTCATATTCAGTATCACGCCTTTCAGATACACTGGTTCTGCACTTCAATTCATCTCTATTTCAGCCATATATTTTATTGGCTCAACAACGAGATAACAGTATTGCATAATTAGGAAGTAATTTATCAAGTGCTGATGTTCTCATAACTCTTTCTGTAAAAGAGTTAGGTTTTACTCGATACATAACAGCATTTAAGGGAAGTTTGAAGGTCGAGAAGATTGAAGAACTGACAATACAAGTCCTGCACATTGTCTTAGATGAAGGGAGAGCATTGCTCCTCTGAACTCTTGCTCAGGTAGCCTCCTCCGGCTTCTCATGGAATGGGAACCACTACTTTTTCTTCCCTTCACTTGTAGTTTTGATTGAAATTTAATGGAGCAAAAACAAAGTGCTCATCAAGAATTAAAGTAATTAATGAACACTAATCTTTATACCTTCTACTCCTATTTAATTTAAGGACTTCATGGTGCTTTAATGAAGCCATGGAGGTAACTGCGAGCATTCAAACAGCATAACCTGAGTCAGTGATGGGTAGTGTTTCCAGTTTTGTAATTGAGAAGAGATTTGGAAGAAGAATGTTGCAATTCTTGACGCCAATCAGCTAGAATTATGAGAACCATACTGATTACCTCTCTAGTTAACATGACGACAGCAAAATACCACATATTGAGAGACTATTTATTATCAGGGACTCTAATAGGCACTTTGAATACATTTTCTTACTTAAGACTTAAAGAAATGCTATGATTTCCTTTTATAGCCTCTGAATCGCAGAACAGTTAAATATCTTATGAGTACACAACTAGTCAGAATGCAGCGAAGAATGAAAGCTAGTTCTTTTGAATCCAATGCCATTTTTACTGTTTGACTTTTCTGTTTTTTAAAACAAGCCAAAGGATTCATTCAGCTTTTTAACTAGGTTTCAGCATGTTTTATGAAAACAACGGACTGGCAGAGCAAAGTTGTAGTCTCATTTTATTTTAGTTAATGTAATTTTAAAAAACAGTCCGGCCGGTGTGGCTCAGTGGTTGAGCGTCGACCCATGCACCAAGAGGTCACCGGTTCAATTCCTGGTCAGGGCCAATTGATGTTCTCTTTCATTAATGTTTCTCTCTCTCTCTCTCCCTCTCCCTTCCTCTCTTTCTAAAATCAATAAAGAATATATATATATATATATATATATATATAGTGAATTCTTTAGTTTATCTCTTCCCTTCCCCCGCACACACACCTTCCCTCTGAGGTTTGTCAGTCTGTTCCCTACTTCCACAGAAATTACATGCATATTTGCATAATCAATGGTCACAGACAACAGGGTGGTGAAAGTGGGGGGGGGGGGCTGAAGAGTATTATGCTAAGCGAAAAAAGCCAGTCAGAGAAAGACAAGTATCACATGATCTCACTTATTTGTGGAATATAATGAACAAAATAAGCTGAGGAACAAAACAGATTCAAAGGCATGGAAGTAGGGAACAGACTGACAAACCTCAGAGGGAAGGGGGGAGATGGGTGGGAAGAGATAAAGCAAAGAAAGAACTTATATGCATATATGGATAGCCAATGGACACAGACAACATGCAGTGAAGGTGGGGGGGGAGTGTGGAGGAGGGTGTCAGTGGGGAGAAAAGGAGGAAATTTGTAATATAACAAAGATAAGAAAAAAATATATATATATAATGTGCTATCTGATCTTTTGTTTCCATGATTATAATGTAAATAAAGTAGAGTAGAATCTCTATAACATCACTTGTTGGCTGTTAAATTTAAATTTATAAATGCTTGCTTAAATTTATATTTATATATAAGAGAAATATAGAAGCAAACCAGAAAAAGATATCATGAGTAAGTAAAGCAAAAGAGGTAATTTTTAAGTTCATTTACTAATATAGCAATGTTACCAAATTAAATTAAATTATTAAATTAAAATTATTCCATGAATCCACAATATTGATTGAGCTCCTGATATGTGCCAAACATTGCTTAGTTATTTGAAATAGAGTGGCAAATAAGGGGCAGGGCCCTTGCTTTCTCTAAGTTTATTCTATTTGGATGGGGGAGGGGGGTTTGAAGGGAAGGAAAAGCATATGGTAAGCACATAAAGAAATAAATAATTTGCCCTGGCCGATTTGGCTCAGTGGTTACAGCATCGGCCCACGGACTGAAGAGTCGTGGGTTCAATTCCAGTCAAAGGCATGTACCTTGATTGCAGTTTGGTCCCCAGCCCGAGTCGGGGTCGTGTGGGAGGCAATTGATGTGTCTTTCTCACATCCATGTCTGTTTCTCTCTCTCTCTCTCTCTCTCTCTCTTTCTCTCTCTCTCTCTCTGTCCCTCCCACTCTTTCTGAAAGTAAATGGAAAAATATCCTCAGGTGAAGATTTAAAAAAAAAAAAAAAAGAAAGAAAGAATTTCAGAAAGTCACAAATGACATGTGGTCATAGAGGTCTTCTCCAAAGAAGTGGCATTTTATGTAAAATATAATGTTTATGGGGGCAGCTACGCGAGGTGAGAGATTAATGTGAATATACAGCCATGTGAAGAGTGCTGCAGGCAGAGGAAAGGGCAAATGCAAAAGGACTGAAACTGAGAAGAGAAAGCATGTTTGAGGATCTTTGCGACAACCAGTGTGGCAGGAAAGCAGAGAGCCACATCAGGGTCAAGCAGTCAAGGAGTGGAGGTGGATTCAGTTCTTCTCTGCCATGGTTACTTGTGTCAATGTCCTTGGTGGTACAATTATAATTCTAACACAGTTTATTGGTTCGTGTAGCCAGGTGTCATTTTTAAACCTAGTTTATTGATCTTAAAAGGAAAGCAATATAAAATATGAAATTTAAATTCATTTATTACCCGAATGACTACCTTAGACTATAATGAAAAAAGTTTTTAAAATATCTATTGAAATAACTATTGAATCATGAATGTGTGTGTTCTTAAATATTCTTCAGAGAAATAAAACACAAAGGAAAATATTACTAGAGCAACAGTGTTCTAGAAATTACAGGCTTATTAGGTGTATTTTGCATTATATAAGTTATGCTATTACCTAGATCAAAAAGACAGTCGAGGGCTGTGGGATTTTTAAAATCCTCAGAAAATAGCATTAAAATGGTTTTCTAAAATGTTAAGTTTGACAGGCAGTAGTTCAAGAAAACATCTTTAAAGGCAATTTTAAAGGAAATTAGAGCTGGCTTAATAAACATTTTCATTAGCTCAATAGATTTCCCTAAGGACCCAGTGTGGCCAACCTATACCTCTGTGCTTCCCCCACTTTCCTTCCCACTCACTTAAAGATGTGGTTAGCTTTCAGCAGACATGGAAAATGGGGAAAGTAATTAATTCAGATCATTCTAAATCAGGTATTGTGATTCATCTATAAATGTTCTTAGGTTTGTTCCAATTCTTAAATAATACTTTTTTTCAGTATAACTACTCAATGAGATTAAGCCATTGATATAAATATTAAGCAAACCAACTTTTTAAAAATCTGGACTGGCCTCCTGAATCAAATAGTAAATTACAAAAGTAAATTAGTCATCCAAAATTAGGTGCAAACTAACTAACTAACTATATTTCAGTAGATATATATATATATCATTATAAATGTAACACTGTATATATATATATATATATATATATATATATATATATATATATATATAAATGAAATATATGTATATGAACTAAGTTTATATGAAACTAAATATGTATATAAAATAAATATATATTATATATTATACAGTATATATATTCTCCTGAATCAGATAGATTACAAAATAAATTAGTTGTCCAAATACATATATATATATATATATATATATATACTTGCAGTTGAACCGCTAATTAAAGAAAAAATGTAGGCACCTGTTTCCCCATAGCATCGATACAACAAAAAACAAAACAAAGCAAAATAACCCCCACCCTTCCAAAAAAAAAACAGGCAATTATTTTGAAATAAGTGGTGTAAAATAATTTTAATATTCTTAATTTAATAAAATTTTTCTTTGCTAACACAAAATTAACAGTGGAAATTTAGAAGTTGCAAATAATCTTAGCTGTTTCATCCATTAAGCCATAATTCACACGTTTCCTGCAGTTAGGACTTGATTCCCAAGAACAAGATTATTGCCTAAGTGAAAAGACACAGACCTCTATTAGCTTTGCCACCTGAACTCTGTAACAGGAAGGTAAGTGTTACACCTTCTAATATAGTTAGTAATTTACTATTTTAACATTTTAACTTATTTAATACTTACTAGGGGGGTGGGGGGCTTGGGTTGGGGAGGAGGGGGTCTGGAGGGGAAAGGAGAAACATCTGTAACAAAAAATAAATTAATAAAAGTTGGAGAAAAAAATAAACTTATTTAGTGCTTAAATATACTATTTTAACATTTAAACAAATAATAATTCTATAATTTACTTTCCTTTAATAATTCCTGTTTCAAACATGATTTTACAAGTCTATCTAAATGAATTTAGAGAAACATAAACTTCATTTTTTAATTCAGAGAAACTTTTATTGAAATGACTTGAGATTATTATGCAGACATTACAGTTAGGGTTATATTTTCTATAGTTTCTGTCTTAGCCATTTTGAACTGCTTATAACAAAAATGCCATAGATGGCTTATGGACAACAGAAATGTATTTCTCACAACTTTGGAGGGTGGAAGTCCAAACTCAGGGTACCAGCAAGGTCAGGCCCTGGTGAACTCTGCAACCTCTTCCGGGTTGTAGACTGCTGACTTTTTCTTATGTTCTCACATACCAGGGAGCAGAAGGAGAAAGCAAGCTCTCCCTGATTCTCGTAAAGGCATTAATCTCATTCATGAGGACTTCCCCCTTATAATCTCATCAAATCCTAGTTACCTCCAAAGAGCCCCACCTCTTAATACCCTCACATTGGTGAGTAGGTATTAAGTCACACACGTGGCTTTTGGGAAGACATAAACAGTATGTCCATAAGACTTCCCAAGTCCTATATTGGCAAAATCTCTTCACTTTCCCAGTTAGCTCAGCCTCCCTTCACTTTTTTTTCCCCACAAAATCTAAAATCTTTCATTCTAAGGTGGCTTCAGGTCCAAAGATAAAGTTCTGCACAGTGTTTGTGAAACACCACTCACACACTGTAGAAGTTAGTGGAGGAGAAGTTCAATGCACTAGCCACACCAACTTTTGAATGTATGTCTCCCTGCATCAGGGCCCTGTCTGAGATCAGAGGTGCTGGTGACTTGGCTTGGCTGAGGTCAGCTTCTACACAAGTAAGAGTGAGATTGCATGGCTGGGGAAGAAGAAGGAAGACACAATAAAAGGATTATGAAAATTAATGGCATTTTTGCCTGTTTCTAAAAGTGAGAGGATTTGGCTCATTGCATTTGTAATATTTTAGCACAAGAAGAAATATTTTATGGTTTTGGTTGGTGCTTATTATAGATGCTTTATTTGGGAGGAGTTGTTGCTTTTGCTTGTTTTTTCATTAGATAGCAACTCTGCTAGCAGATTAACCTCAATTTGATGGCTAAATCAATGTCACACTGTAAAAATAATCATATAGCCCAGCTGGTGTGGCTCAGTGGTTGAGCATTGACCCATGCACCAAGAGGTCATTGGTTTGATTCCTGGTTAGGGCACATGCCCAGGTTGTGGGCCAAATCCCCAGTGGGGGGCATGCAGGAGGCAGCCAATCGATGTTCTCTCTCATCGATGTTTCTATCTCTCTCTCTCTCTCCTTCTCCCTTCCTCTCTCTCTAAAATCAATAAAGAAAAAAATTAAAAATGATCATATATATACACACATATGCATACAATATATAGGAAAACACTATAGCAGGAAGAAGTTAATAGTTTGCCATATTTGCTTCAAATCTCTTTTTCTCTGTTAAATAAAATATTAACAGCTAAAGGTCCGTGTATCCCCATTCCTTTCTCCATCTGAACTCTTCAGATGTAATTACTATGACATTGTTATGCACAGTCTCATTCATGTTTCATACTTTTAATACACAAGTTTCATAAACATAAAGAATATGCAGCATTGCCATTTTCTTATTAAATGTACATGATTCCTTTTGAAACGTTTGTCACTCAGCTTAATTTTCTGAATCGTATGCATGTTATTACCTCTTGAATTAGTTCATTTTAACAACTATATAAGTTTTAATGTGTGAAAAAACTACACCATTTAATAAAGTATCTTTTACTAAATTTTAAGAATAAAGAAGCCATGAAAATTGTGAAGTAGTTTGATTGATAAAATTATAAAATATGCATATTCAGAAATGTATCGATGAAATCACTACAAATATCTCAAAACCAGCAGTTGAATTTAATTGTCTCAAATTTAATATCTATTTAATATCTAGTTCAAGCCCCTTAAATGTAACCCTCTGAACAAACATATATTTAAAACTTTCTAACTTAAGACATTGCAGAATAATACTGATTTCCATTTATAAAATATTGTGTTTTTGTTTTGATTATTATTTTACTGTATACATTCCTTATAAGAGGTCCCATAGACTCATCCATGATTTGTGGTTCTGGAAGCCGTCCAATCTGGTTACATATGATAGGCATGTTGCCCTGTTTATGCAAAAGTTGAGTCAGAGGCCATTAGCAACTTATCCTAAATGGAATAACCACAAACCATAACAAATATTAATATAAGCCTATAAACATTCTTTACTTAAAAGGATCTCATCTGAGCAGTCTCCTAGTAGACTTAACATTTTAATGCAATTCAACATCTACCAGAAGAATAAAATCTGTGCAAAACAGGTTTTTTTTTTTTAGTAAGAAACACTTGACTTCAAAGCCTAAACCTCTTATTATTAAAAGTTTACTTAGGACAAGTTATTTTTTTAAATTTCCATTTATCAAATATTTCTCATTTCTAAATCAGAGTATGTTAGGCACTTTATATGCATAGTTTCTTATCTTCATATTACTTATGAGATAGAATTCATTGTCACTATGTTTTAGCCTCCAATGAGAATGCTGGAGTTCATAGCTTTCAGTATTTTGCCCAAAATCCCACCACCAGTGGAAAAGGAATCAAACCAGTGTTTTGGTTTATGCAGTTTTCACTACTTAAATTTTCAAGCATATAGTGAATTGAACAGTCTCCCCAAAATTCCTGTCCCCTGGGAATTTCAGAATGTGACTGTACTTGAAAATAGGCTGTCAATAGTCAAAGACCTAGTGATAAAATGCTTAGCATGGACCCTAAATCCAGTGACTGCTGTCTTTATCAGAAGAGGGAGGACAGGTTAGAAGGTGATGTGAACATGGAGGCCAGAGTCAACGTTATGTTTCCATAAGCCATGGAATACCAAGGGCACCAGAAACTGAGAGAGACAATGAAGGACTACTCTCTAGAGGTTTCAGAGAGAGCATGGTCCTGCCAACACCTTGATTTCAGTCACCTCTCCTCCATAATTGTGGGAGAATAAATTTCTGTTGTCTCAAGTCACCAAGTTTGTGGGTTGCAGCAGCCCTAATAAATTAACACGATCCCATGATATCGTTATCATTAAGAAGAGCCTAAAACATTTACATTTAGTGTTAAATATCAAGCACTTTTTAGATCACCAGTACCATTAATGGTCATTCAGTGCCAGTATGAATCAACAAGACTACTGAAATCAATGAAAAAAATCTGGCTTCATCTTAAATAATAACTTTAAAAGGTAAAGAAATAAACAGAAAGAGACCTCACTGTGTTTTTTCATGGAATCATTGTATATAACACCTATTTAGTTTTTTGCAAAGTGAGGAAAGGTTGCTTGGTTGATTTTTGTTAACTCAGTGAATATTCATATTGATGTGTGGTAGGAGAAAAAACCCCAACTATTTCTACAATAACTTGGAAGAAAGCAAACTAGTTTAAAGAATATTCATTGATCCAGAGACATGGAAGTAGGGAACAGACAGACAAACCTCAGAGGGGAGGGGAGTGGGAGAGCAGGAAGAGATAAACCAAAGAACTTATATGCATATCTGCACAACCAATGGACACAGACAACAGTGCAGTGAGGGCAGGGTGGATGGGAGCGGGGAGGAGGGTGTCAATGGGGGTAAAGGAGGACATCTGTAATACTTTCAACAATAAAGATAAATAATAAAAAAATTCATTGAAATTGTATATGACTATAGCAACTCATATAGAAAATAGAATGGGTTTCAGAGAGAATTAGAAAGCCTGTAATTCAAATTTGTTCCAGTTAAATGAAGAAAAATAAAACAGCAAAAGACATGTGGTTATCAAGGGATTAAAATGCATCATAAGACATAAATTGAATACAAGTTTTAACATTTTTTGGTTTATTGAGATATTATTTACATACCATACAATTAATCCATTTGAAGTGTACAATTAAATGGTTACAATATTTCCTCAAATTGCAACCATCACTATAAATAATTTGAGAACATTTTCATCCCCCCCAAAAAAACCTTGTACCCTTTAGCAGTCACTTTCAATTCCCCTCTCTAGCCAACTGTATGTAATCTTTACCTAAAATAATACGAATTTGTTTATTTTTAATACTGGTGTAGTTTTGTAAATGAATATACTTTTTTTGTTGTTGTCGATCCTTACTGGAGGATATTTTTCCGTTAATTTTTACATAGAGTGGAAGGGAGGGAGGGAGAGAGAGACAGACATGGATGTGAAAGAGCCACATTGATTGGTTGCTTCCCACATGTGCCCTGATTGGGAATCGAGCCCTCGACCCTTCAGTCCAAGGGCTGATGCTCTAACTGCTGAGCCAAACTGGCTGGGGTTAAATGAATATACTTTAAAAAAATAAGTTTGTATCTACACATTTGGGCAGTCTGATAAATATTTTTTATAAATTAAATTTATTTGTAACAATTTAAATTATATTGTTTTCCTTGAGAGTAATTATTTTATGAGTTTTATGATGTCATTTACAGCCATTATACTTGAAGAAACACTGTTATAACTTTCCAAATTTATCTCTTTGTAATGAATGCCTAAGTAAAGTGAGGAAAGTTGATAATCAATACATTGGCACTAAGTTTATGTATTCCAATGTGCTCTAAACAAGTTTGAGAGATTATATTTTTAAAAACAAAGAAAAATTAAGGGAAATAAAAATATAAGCTGGAGAATCTAATTAAAGAATGTTGTAATTTCTGGTGAAAACTTTCCCAATATTTCAATGTAGTCTCTCTTATCAGTATGCTTTTCTTCCAAATATGTTCAAAATGTTTATAAGTCTAATGTTTGAAAAACAATATTTTAGTGCTTGCTTTGGTTACACAATTTAACTTGATGTACCTGCTCTAATGCATACTTGGCAGCATTTCAAAAAAACCAAACAGATGTTTTCTGTTTCCCATAGAGAAGAGAGTCAGTTTGTAAAGGAGGGTCTATAGCAATCCACTGGGAGCTGCAGATGGCTTACGATGCAACATACACCTTTATATTTAGTTGTGTTAGGTATAATTTTGTTAATGTTATCCCTTTTATAGTTTTGACATCCATGAGATGGGAAATTCGTTTGAGAAATTTTTTTTCCCACTATGTGAATATTGAGTGACATGATAAAAGTACATGAGTATATAACATACTAGGATCTATTGTAAATATGTGTTATATATATGCGTGAAATTTAATTTTCTCTACGTAAAATTAAAAAATAATCAGGCAATTAATATGTTATTAGTACATACACAGAAAAGAGGTCAGATTTTCACAAGTTCATTTACAGAGGACCATTTTTCAAAGTGTGGTCTTTCTTTTGAAACACGCAATAATTTGGGCAACCTTATAACACAAGGAAAACATCAAATCTGAAACAATTCAAATTTCTGTAGCCAACAATATTTTCCCTGCATCTAAATCTGTGTTAGGATGCAGCTCACCTTCTGCACAACTTATAAGACCGATCGGCTGCCTTCCCAAGAGAGCTCAAGAAGATCATTCCATTCCCAATTTTCCCAACCCCGTGGTGTGGTAAAGCCTGAAGTCCTCCAACCCTTAGATTTCTACAGATTTTAGGTGTGATTATGCATAGTTTTCTGGTACCTTCAGTCTTCAAAGTCTAAAATGATTGCCTTATTCAAACTTTAGCAATATTTTGCCACATTCAGCACCTTTATTAACATACACTTGTCAAAAACAGAAAGTCCATACAAATGACAGAACTAACAGAAACTGTGTGTGTGTGTGTGTGTGTGTGTGTGTGTGTGTGTGTGTGTGTGTATGTGAGAGAGAGAGAGAGAGAGAGAGAGAGAGAGAAGAAAGTGTGGGATGATAGCTCATTGCTCAGAGGGATTATATTTCTCATCGCACAGAAAACAAATAAAAAATACATCCTGTCTTTTTCAGAAGTTTAAAATGTAGTGATGGAAAAAGATTACAGGAATGGACAAAAGTAGATTTACGGTTGTGAGTACTCAAAAGACAGGGTTTATTCTTATATTATTGTTTATTAATTATTATATTATTTATTTGCACTATAGCTGTAAATCTATTTTGCTCACCGCTGTATATAGAAATAACTGCATTTGGAAGTGGGGTGATGTGGTCTGTTATTTTATGGGAGATATGGACATAAATTATATACATAGCAAAAATTCAAATCTAAATTTAGAAGTAAGCCAAGATAAAATCTATCAGATTTATAGAACCTCAGCATATTACTAGATTAAATAAGAGGCCAAACTAAATACAGGTGACACTCTT
This sequence comes from Tadarida brasiliensis, assembly GCA_030848825.1. NCBI lineage: Eukaryota > Metazoa > Chordata > Mammalia > Chiroptera > Molossidae > Tadarida > Tadarida brasiliensis. Next base: position 32,204,378 of record CM061265.1, on the reverse strand, counting down.
TCACATGGCTAGGTTTAATGTGATTTCAAATTAGTTTTTAAAGTAGATGAGGTGTGATAAAAAAAATACATATATTCATGTGTGTGTGTGTGTAAGCATACTTTGGAAACTGGGTGAATTATAAAATCATACATTAGAAAAAAGAAATTGTTCTTAGTTCTTTTCATCTCTATAATTCCAGGAGAATTTTAATTGTATTCTAAGATCAAAAAGATATTAATTGTGGAAAGTATGCAACTTTCTTTGACACTTTTTATATATTTAATATAAAAGCGACACTATTAATTATCTATGACATAAAAAGTTTATTTGGGATAAAGTTTTAATCTCTTCTCTCATTTAATCCTATTAAAAGCCAAAATACCCAAGACCATTTAAGTAGTTAATGCTTCTTAGGTCACATGTGCTTAAATTGGGGCCCCTCAATGAGTTATAATAAATTGATAAAAGCCTTGACATTTAATGTATAATTTTTGGTTTGTATTTATTTTTCCTTTCGTAAGGTCAAGAACATGCATGAGATATTCAGTGGTGTCAGTGATTTTTAAAAAAAAATATTAAGAACCAATGCCTTAAGTTATGTTTAAGCAGGGTTAGCCACCAAAATAATATAAAATTTAGCAGATACAATGTATTGGTGAAAGTTAGCATAGACAAGTCTGTGTAGGATGTTATACCTTTAAAATGAAAAAGTGAAAATGCCTGTTCCAACTTTTAAAATAAATGTCGTTTTGCTTCTAATAAACATACACGGATATTTGGAAGAATGGATATACTCCCAGGATAGAATGAGTGCCAATGAAAAAGTCATCTGGGATCATGTTTCAGATTTGTTGCTCATGTTTTGTATTGATATTGTTAGTTATTTCATAGCAACCAACACCATGAAGGAATCATGAAGACTATTAGTACTGAATATTATTTACTGATGTAAATACAAGGAAAAATTTAATTTATTAAATTGTCTCAATTCTTCATCAAAATCAGATTTAACTTTAATTATCCCATGTTTCTATTATTCATTATTTTATAGGAATTAAAATTGAAATAATAAAGGAAGAGGGAGAGACGTTTGTTTCCACCTTTAGGAGTGAATAAGAAGATGTGAAACTCTCTTATGTATTGTATAAATTTAACAAAATCTCATTCCTTAAATATAAGAAAAAATCCAAGAGAAAACTATAGCTCAATTTCTAATAGTAATAAATGTCTAAAACTTCAATAAGATAGTGAAAAGTGATTCTCTTATTAGGAAAACCTTATTAGGCTCAATCCAAGTTTAACCTAGGAATATGAAAATTTTTTCACATAAGAAAATTTACTAATAGATTTGTAACAGGTTGATTAAAATTATAAAAATAGTTGAATACACATAGAACTCACAATTGATAAAACTGAACAACTATTCCTAATAAAAATACATAAATAAGAATGGAAATCCTCTTTAGGTGATAAAGACAACTTATTTTAAACCAAGAGCTTTATTACATTCACTAGTAAAATCCCAGAAGAATTTTATCTAGATGTGTAAAATGAGATCCTCATTATCACTTCGCTATTCAATACATACTGGCTGCTCTAGTCTATATAATAAAGCATTGGAAAAGAAATATAGATATAAATTCTACAGACAGAGAGAAAAGAGAGTCACTGTTATGAGTCAAATAGGTGGTTTTTCTCTTAGATTTTTTTTTATGACCCAGAATAAATTTAATTTAAAGTGCTTCTCACATTTTGCAAATGTTTAAATATGACTAGTTCTTTTTAAATGATGACTATGTATTTAATATAAAATGATGAAAGAGGTACATATAAAAAGTAAGGTTTTTATGTGATATCTTGTTATTTTATCAGATTCATATATGGTCAAATTTATACCCAGACCAAGTACTTTTTATTTTAAAATAAAGAAACTCTAAAATAGATGTTGAGTAAATTTGCCAATTGTCAACACAGGATGGGGCAAAAGAAGGTTTACAGTTGTGAGTACACAAAAAACAAAATTTATTCTTATATTATTTATTAATTGTAGTATTATTTTCCACAGGAACAACGGTAAACCTGCTTTTGCCCCACCCTGTATTTCAGAAAGTCTCTTTTTTTATTGTAAAATTAAGTCTATTCCACATTTTTTGTTGAAACAGTCTTGATTTTCTGAATAATGATGAGAGCAGATTATTATTTTAATTTTGATTTTATAGCCACACTTTGCAAAGTGAGTTAGATGGATATATATATATATATATATATATATACACACACACACATACACACACCATTTATCAATCTCCTATTTTTCTTTCTGTACTCAATTAGTTTATAAAAAGTCTGGCAAAGACAGCTTTTACTGCTAGTTTTCATGGACCAGAAAGGTCAGCCTAATTAAAAAGCCAGGGAATTTGTAGTAAATTTTGTATAATAAAGCAACAAAAATTAATGTATTTGGTAAACTTTCAATGACTTTAACAAGGCAAAGCACCTGTATGAAAAAAGTCCTGCCTTATAAATGTATCACATGTGACTCACTTGTGTTGAGGGGATGCTGCCTTCCAGTGCTGTGGCATCCACAGTTAAAGGAGCATGCTGCACTTAGCAACGGAAAGCCAGGGGCCAGGAGATCCAAACAGGTTAACTTTCAGGATCAAAAGAATGTTTCATGAAGAAAAGTTGAAACAAATATATTATCCTAAAGCCATCAATCAACAAAAACATGAATGCTTGACACTATTCTTATATTAACAATGGCTGCATTATTTTCACTATAAATCTGTTAACAATATAATTCTTTAACTGATATGCTTTGTGAAAGTAGTAATTCCACAGATCTACTATTCTGTTAAAATAATTGTATAATTAGATGGATGGATTTTTTTTTTTCCTATTAAAAAATGTTTGGGTTTGTCCTGGCCAGTGTGGCTCAGTTGGTTGGAGCGTCTTTCCATACACCAGAAGGTAGTGGGTTTGAGTCTTGGTCAGGGCACAACCCAGGTTGCGAGTTTAATCCCTGGTCAGGGTGTATATGGGAGGTAGGATATCAATGTTTCTCTCTCACATCGACGTTTCTCTTTCTCTCTCACTCTCAAATCAATAAAATCATAACTGCAAAGGAGGATTTTTAAAAATTAGCTTATTAAAAAGAAAGGTTACTGGTTCAATCCCCGGTCAGGGCACATACCCAGGTTCTGGTTCTATCCCCAGTCAGGATGCATGTGGGAGACAACCAATCGATGTTTCCTCTCTCTCCTTTCCTCTCAATCTAAAATCACTGAAAATATATTTCAAAAAAGCTTAGTTTTAAGTAGATATTTTAGAAATATACTTCTTTCCCATCTATGCTGTTACTAAACAAACTAAAGTGAATTTAAAAAGTAAAAGAAGTCCAGCCGGTGTGGCTCAGTGGTTGAGCGCTGACCCATGCACCAAGAGGTTACCGGTTCGATTCCCTGTCAGGACACATGCCCAGGTTGTGGGCCCGATCCCCAGGGGGGAGCATGCAGGAGGCAGCCAATCGATGTTCTCTCTCATTGATGTTTCTATCTCTCTCTCCCTTTCCCTTCCTCTCTCTCTAAAATCAATGAAGGAAAAAAAATTAAAAAAAAAAAAAAGAAAAGAAAAAATCTACATATTTTGCCAAATGATATCTGAGTATGTACAAGTATTTTTTAAAATGTAGTATCATATTTAGTATGGTCAGGTATAAATTTTAGGGCATGGTCAAACAAGATAAAGCCAAGATGTAAAACAAAGGGTTAATGGTGGAGATTATTCATTGGTGTCACTGAATTCATTCCATTGGCAAGTGTGAATGTGGTGTTGATTGTACCACTGGAATGTAAATCTGGCTAAAATCTTAGGTGCTATCATCTATAGAACAGAAACTTAAACAATAATGTGGAGTCCATTGACTTGGCTAATGTTCAAAACAGGACATCATCTGATCAGAGTGAATTTCGGTTGGAAACTCAATTAAAAAAATAAATAAACGAATTATTTTATATTTACCTTCTTGAGTCAGAAATATAAACATAACTTGTAAACTAAGTCTTTATCCAAGAAATTTATAAGAAGTGGATTATTTATAACCAACTTTCGTAGATGAACTCATATTTATTTGGCTTAATGTGGAAGGACTGATCACAGAACAATTCAAACTTTTCTCCTAGCATCTATAATTCTATATATGGACATACTGATGATTCTTATATTACATGACAAGGCAAAGACAGTCCCAAATTTGAGTGAAATGTAAATTCATTGAATTTCAAGGTTTTTAATTATGTATATTATAGTGAAGGAATTTAATAATACATCAGCAAAATTTAAAATAAAAACTCTATAAAAGTCCTTAAATACAACAGAAGTAATTATGCTTCTATGTTATTTACGAGCACACACACACATCTGGCAATATTAAAATACTAGGAACTTAGAGTGCAGGCTAGCTGAGTTGATGCTGAACATAGAAAGGTGAGTGATTGGAACTTTAATTACTTTGATCCGTCATGCCTTGTAGCTTTGTGTCAGCCTAAGCCAACACCAGTGACATGGAACAAAGGCCATAGCTGCTTCAACATAGTAACACGTTTCTAATGGTTGGTTAATAAGTGTATTGAATTGAATGCATGCTGGGAACTGAAAACAAAACTATAGAATTTGGGGACCTACAGATGTTTATATATTTATTATATCTATATGCATTTATAATACTATGGAATGTTTTAAAATATAATATATATAAAAATATGTTAATTTATATGAATGTATATCTAACATATATACATAGGTCAAATATATGTTTCTTGAGAGAGAAAAGTAGAATTCTCCATTTTAAAATTAGAATATTTGAATAATGTTTTTACACCCAGCAATAACCTGTTTCTTAGTTTATTTATAAAAAAAGGATAGCCAAATTATTACAAAATAATATATGTAGGATTGAAACTACTAGTTGGTTGACTGCTTTTAAAAAAATGTTTTTTCCAGTGGTTTAGTGTTATTTGCATGTAGAGGTATAAAAGCAATAGAGGATTTTGAGCAAACAAAAATAATGCTATTATTATTTTGCTTCACTCTATTTCTCCAAACTGCAAAAATTCCTTTAAGGTTTGCAGACATTTCTTAAGAAGAACGAATGAAGGAGGAGAAAACTTACCTTCCGTTCAAATAGTATAAATCAATTTCCAACAATGCTTTGAAGTTTTTGCATTTTAGAGATTTGCCATTTTGTGGTTCCACAGAAAAGAGCATAACTAAAAATCTACTTAACTTATATATTAGAAGTTATAACCAGAGGCCTGTTCCTTCTAGACAGCACTTTAGGTGAAAGGCTGAAACTGCTTATCAGTAGAACTACTTTTCTCAAAGTTATAATATGTCATCAAAGATCCTTTGTTTTTCTGTCCTTGATGGTGACACTAAAAAGAGAGAAAAAAATGAATATCAAGCTCAGTTTAGGCATGTTTACTATTTCGTCTGAAACTGCATATTTTAGTGTTTTTTTTTTTTTTTTTTTTACAAACATGTGGATCATTTTCTTATTTCTTCAAGTATAAAATATCTTCCTATGGAACTCTTTCTATGTAATTCTTTAATTTGATCCTAATTTCATAGACACTGGAACTGGTGTGTCTCTGTTTTCTATCCTTTTGAGGTTATCATTTCTTTTTGTATCAATAAAATAACTCAAACTCCTTTCTGAATAGCACAGCCAGTCCAATAACTTCATCACATAATTCCTAGGAACTGGAGGGAATCAGATATCTCCTGAAGATACATTGTTTCACCTCCCTCTGTAAACCGCCCCTCCCAGGCAGCATCCATGGCTTCAGCTCTGCTTTTCTGTGCCACTTGAAATGTCTGCATCAAATGATATTTTGGAAACTTAAAACTATGTAGTTCCCCGGAAAATATCACCAGGGAATTAAAATGAAGAAACTGAAATGTTGAAAATCGTATAGCAGATTTCTACTCCTCTGCAGCTCATTGGTTTCTCCTTTATATTCAGGGGTCCTTGTTAGCTATTTCTCTGTTTGCCCTCTGTCTCGCTGGGCCCTTTCCTTCATGGGCACCTCCACATTCGGCTCCTCACTTCCCTCTGGCTCCTGCTCTAGACGTTCACTCTCAGATGCTGAAGATTCCTTCTTAATATACAAATTATCTTTCTGCTGAGATGCCCATTTCACACTCTTCAATTGGTATAACCTTTCACACTACAATGAAAAAAACATATCAACCTTTTATAGTGATATGACATTTTTCTTACTCAACAAATACTTAGGCTTGCTGCCAACACAGTACAAAGGTACTTGGCTTACATATACATGACTAAGAGAGTTTATCAAAATGATTCATTTCAAAGTACAAGAGTCCGACACAAAGACAAATTTCAGCTTTCTGATTTAGAACCACAGGAAGTAATGTGTGGACAGATTAAATGTAGCTGATTTTTTCCCCTCAAATCTTCTAGCCATCAAGGTCAAACAAATATTGAGGTAACTGAAAACTTAAAGTAATTAAATGCAATTAAAATTAGATATAATATTTCTTCCATGATTTATTTTTGTTTATAATTTAGAAAGAATTAGAAAGGAATCCTATTCCTGGCTATGATAAAGTACCTTGTAGGAAGAAAAAAAAAAAAAAAAAACCCTTCCCAGAGCAACTAGAAGAACTGAATAAAATACAGAGAAACAAGCAAACAAACAATTGCACGGTAGGGGCTAACATCCTGGTAAGATTGAGCAAAGATAGAAACCAGAAGAAAATTGAATGGCATTTTTAAAGTCATGGAAATATCCAAAGTATCCTCTGATAGATGATTGAACAAAGAAAAGTGATGCATATATACAATGGAATTCTAGTCAGCCACAAGAAAAGATGAAATACTGCCATTTGTGACAAAGTGGGTGGACCTTGAGAATACTATGCTAAGCAAAATAAGTCAGTCAGAAAAAGCTAAGAACCGTATGATTTCACTCATATGTGGGATATAAAACTAAAACTCGTGGACACAGAAAACAGTATGGTGGCTACCCAAGGGAAGGGGGTAGAGGGTAGTAAAGGGTAAAGGGGGCCAAATATATGGTGACAGAAGATGATTTGACTTTGGGTGGTGGGCACACAATGCACTATACCTATCTTGTATCATAAAAATGTACACTTGAAACCTCTATGATCTTCTTAACCAATGTCACCTCAATAAATTTAATAAAAAAAGAAACAAACAAAAACAAAAAACACAACTGCTAATAACAAAGGGGCAGAAGAAACCTTTGAAGGTGATGGACGAATTTATACCTGATCATGGTGGTCGTTTCATGGCTATAGGCATATCTCCAAACTCATCAAATTATATACATTTAACAGGTCCAATGTTTTTGTGTATAAATTATACCTCAAGAAAACTGCTATTATCTTTAAAACAAACAGAATTAAGAGAAGAAATAGAAAAGTCTAGAACCACAATGAGAAACATTGGTAAACTGTTGGTAAATGACAGAACAAACACAAAAAAAGTCACACACACACACAAAAAACATAATTAACAAACTTGACCTAAAATCACAATGGCAATAAATAAGAAAATGTCTTAAAATGAATATTACTGTAAATAAGACACCCAAACTGAGTTTTACCTAAAGCCATGCTTATAGGGAAAATGATAGCCTTGAATTGCTATATTAGAAAAAAAACATTCAAAATATCAATTCTCTAACTATTCAACTGAAGTAATTATATATACATAATTATATATATGGAAATAATGAAGATAAGATCTGAAATAAAATAGAAATTAAACAAAAAATAAGATGTTGGCAAAGTTAAATTTGGTTCTTTGAAAGTAAGTTACTAAAAAGTAAAGATCTCACGTTACCAAAACTAGATATGAAAAACAGGATATAGGCCAGGCAGTGTTGTCCCATGGACTGAGAGGCCCTGGTTCGATTCCTGGTCAGGGCACATGCCCGAGGTTTCGGGCTTGATCCCCAGTGGGGGACCTGCAGGAAGCAGCCGATTGAAGTTTCTCTCTCACATCTATGTTTCATTCTCTCTTTCCTTTCCTATCTCTCTATAAAAAATCAATAGCCCGGCTGGTGTGGCTCACTGGTTGAGTGTCAACCCATGCACCAAGAGGTCGCCAGTTCGATTTCCCGTCAGGGCACATGCCCAGGTTGTGGGCCGGATCCCCAGTGAAGGGCACGCAGGAGGCAGCCAATCGATGTTCTCTCTCATCAATGTTTCTATCTCTCTCTCCCTCTCACTTCCTCTGTCTCTAAAATCAATAAAGAAAAAAAAATGTTTTAAATCAATAAAAAGATATTTAAAAATAAAATAAAAACAAGATATAACTACTTCAAACTAATAGAGTAAGTAAAATTTGCAAGTTTACTGTATATAATGGCAATTATGAACTATATATCTATATTCTAGCAACAAGTAATTAGAAAATTATATTTGAAAACACCATTTACAATAATTACAGAATAAGTATTAGGAAGACTGGAATAAAAAAAAGTATTTTAAAAATAATGAAATCACCTACTTTGTTCAATAGGAGAATGTTGGTGAGAAAATTGATAATACTTTTTAATCACCTTAATGTTAACCTGTGGGTTTTAAGTTTTAATAAATCCATTGCACCAGTTTGTTCTTCTATGGATTATGCTTTTGCCATTGAATTTAAGAAATTTTTGCTAGTCCAAGGGGATAAAAGTTTTCTCCTACATTTTCTTACAGAAGTGTATTTTGAGTTCATTTTGTTTATGGTGTAAATTAAGGATTGGAGTACTTGTTAAAGAGAAGATGGAAGTCCATTTTTTCCCATCATTATTTATTGAAAATGCTATAGTTTCTCCACGGCACTTTGTTGCAAATTTGTCAAAAATCAACTGCCTGTAATCGTGTGGTTACATTGTGTATTGCATTGTGTGCCCACCACCCAAAGTCAAATCCTATTCTGTCACCATATATTTGACCCCTTTACCCTTACTACCGCCTAGCCCCCTTCCCTCTGGTAAATACCATACTGTTGTCTATATCTATGAGCTTTTGTTTGTTTGTTTTTCTTACGTATTCACTTGTTGCTTTTAGTTTTATATGCCACGTATGAGTGAAACCACATGGTTCTTCACTTTTTCTGTCTGACTTATTTCACTTAGCATGATATTCTCAAGGTCCATCCATGTTGTCGCAAATGGCAGTACTTGATCTTTTCTTATGGCTGGGTAGTATTCCATTGTATATATGTACTACATATTTTTTTAAATTTTTAAAGTTTATTTTAGAGAGAAAGAGGGAGACAGAAAGAGAGAGAACAAAACATCAGTTTGTTGTTCCATTTCTTTATGCATTCATTGGTTGATTATTGTATATACCCTGACTGGGGATGGAACCAGAAACCTTGGCATATCCGGACGATGCTCTAATCAACGGAGCTGCCCAGCCAGGGCCTGTACCACATATTCGTTATCCAGTCATCTATCGAAGGACACTGCGGTTGTTTCCATATCTTGTCCACTGTGAATAATGCTGCAATAAATATAGTGGTGCATATGTTTATGTGAATAAATGTTTTCAAAATTTTCAGGAAGAGATCCAGAAGACAGTTTGCTGTGACATATGGTAACTATTCTTAATTTTTTGAGGAAACAATACTGTTTTCCACAGTGGCTGTACTAGTTTACATTCCCATCAGCAGTGAATGAGGGTTCCTTTTTCTCCACAACTTCTCCAACACTTGTTATTACATGTCTTGTTGACAATAGCCATTCTAACAGATGTGAGGTGGCATCTCATTACAGGTTTGATTTGCTTTTCCCTAATAGTGAGTGAAGTTGAGTATCTTTTCACATATGTATGTCTTCTCAGGAGAAGTGTCTGTTCAGGTCCTTGACCCATTCTTTTTAATCCTCACCAGAGGATATGTTTATTCATTTCAGAGAGAGACAGAGAAAGAAAAAGAGACATTAATGTGAGAGAAAAATATTAATGTGAGAGAGAAGCATCCACTGACTCTCTCCTGTTTACATTCCAACCATGAATTAAACCTGCAGTCTAGGTATGTGCCCTGACTAGGAATTGAACCCACAACATTTTTGGTGTATGGGACAGCACTCCAACCTACCAAGCCACCTGGAAAGGGCCCTCTGCCCATTTTTATTTATTTATTTATTTATTTATTTATTTATTTATTTATTTATTTATTTATTTTTATGTTTTTAATTTTTTAAATTTATCTTTATTGTTGAAAGTATTACAGATGTCCCTCCTTTTTCCCCCCAATGACATCATCCTCCCAAACCTCCCCATACACCCTCACCTTCGCCACACTGTTGTCTGTGTCCATTGGTTATGCATATATGCATATATGTTCTTTGGTTTCTTTCTTCCCATCCCCCTTCCCTCTGAGGTTTTAAATTGGATTATCTGGTGTTGAGTTGTGTGGTTCTTTATATATTTTGAATACTTGTTCTTTCAGTGTTGTTTTTGTTCTACTAAGCCCTTTGCATTCCTTTATACATTTTAGAATCAAATATTTCAGAACATTGAGATAGCTCAAGTAAATTTACGAGGAATACTTTATCTATTAGGATCAAATCTGTGGCTAGAATTTGTTCATTTCCATCCACAACCCACTTGCTGAATGTTTACTATGTGACAAACGTTGTGTTTGACCTTGAGAGTACAGAAATGACCAATGTAGACTTTCTATAGTATGAGCCTCCCTTTCCGTATGGCTGTGGAAGTAAAACTATTTGAAAAAGGAAAGCCAAATTGTACAGGCCAGGGCAGTGCTGTCCTCCCAGTTTTCTGAAACAGCAAGATGCTGCAGTGTTATGGACTAAAACCAGAGGCTTTCTTTATTTATTTTTTTTTTTTGTATTATTCTTTCCATAGGGTAATGCTCCTGGACAATTCCCAGTTGCCTACACTAACTTCTTACTCTATTATAACTCATTTACACAGTTTAGACATGTTTAAAGGACTTCTCTCCTAATTAAAGTTGGTTTGTGTGGAAAATATTTTGTTTGTTTAGGTATCTTGGCTTTTCATTTAATTTCTCTTCCTCTTCTTTTACCAACTCAAATTCCTATTTCAAGTCTAATTTTTTTAAGTTGTTTTTTGAAATTTTTATTTTATTATTATTCATGTTAATCCTAATCTGAGGATACGTTTATTGAGTTTTAGAGAGAGAGAGAGAAACATTGGTCAGTTGCCTCCTATATGTACCTCGGACCAAGGATTGAACCTGTGACCTAGGTATATGCCTGACCCAGAATTGAACATGCAACTTTTTTGGTGTATAGGATGACACTCCAAACAACTGAGCCACCTGGCTGGGCTTGAAGTTGTATTTTATAAAACAATAATTAACTATCAGAAAAGGAAACTAAGAAAATAATCCCATTTACAATTGCCTAAAAAACAACAACACAAACCTAGGAATAAATTAAACCAAGGAGGTAAAAGACCTGTATTCAGAAAATTATAAGACACTGAAGAAAGAAACTGACAAAGATATAAATAAGTGTAAGCATATACCATGTTCAAGGATAAAAAGAATTAACATTATCAAAATATCCATACTCTCCAAAGCAATAGATTTAATGCAATTCCTATCAAGATACCAATGGTGTATTTCACAGAACTAGAACAAATATTCCAAACATTTATATGGAATCACAAAAGATCCCAAATAACTATAGCAATCTTAAGAAAAAAGAACAAAGTTGGAGGACTCATGCTACCTGATATCAAACTATACTACAAGGCCATAGTAATCAAAACAGCATGGTACTGGCATAAAAACAGACATATAAATCAATAGAACAGAATAGAGAGCTCAGAAATAAACCCACACTGTTATGGTCAATTAATATCTGACAAAGAAGGCAAAAAACATACAATGGAATAAAGATAGTCTAGTCAATAAATGGTGTTGGGAAAATTGGACAAATATATGCTAAAAAAATTAAACTACACCACCAACTTATACCATGTACAAGAATAAACTCAAAATGGATTAAAAACTTAAATGTAAGACTCAAAACTATAAAAATCCTAGAAGGAAGCATAGACAGTAAGATCTCAAACATTTCTCATAGCAATATATTGTCTGATATCTCTTTGATCAAGGGAAACAAAAGAATAAATGAACAAATGGGACTACATCAAACTAAAAAGTTTTTGCACAGCAAAGCAAACCATCAACAAAATTAAAAGACAACCCATTGAATGAAAGAACTTATGTTTCAATGACACAACTGATAAGGAGTTAATATCAAAAATTTATAAAGAATTTATACAACTCAACATCAAAAAAATCAAATTAAAAAATGTGCAAAGGAACTGAATAGACACTTCTCCAAAGAGGACATACAGATGGCCAATAGACATATGAAAAGATGTTCAACGTCATTTATTATCAAAGAAATGCAAATTAGAACTAATATGAGATATCATTTCACATCTGTCAGAATGGCTATCATCAATAAATCAACAAACAAGTGTTGGCAAGGAGAAAAGAGAAAAGAGAACCCTTGTACACTGTTGGTGGGAATGCAGATTGGTACAGTCACTGTGGAAAACAGTATGGAGTTTCCTCAAAAAAAACAAAACACAGACCTGCCTTATGACCCAGCAATTACACTTCTGGGAATATATCCTTAGAAACCTGAAACACTAATCTGAAAGAATATATGCACCCCCCCCCCACCTTGGCCAGGTGCTCAGTTGGTTGGAATGTCTTCCCATACATAAAAAGATTTCATGTTGGATCTCTGGTTGGGGCTCAATGGGAGGAAACTGATTGATGTTTCTCTTTCTCTCTCCATTTCTCTCTCTCTCTCTCCCCCTCTCTCTCTCTAAAATCAATAAACATATCTTCAGATGATGATAAAAAAAATATATGCAACATTTTTTATAATAGCCAAGATTTGGAAACAACCCAAGTGCCCATCAGTAGATGAGTAGATAAAAAAAAGTATGGTACATTTACACAATGAAATATTACTCACCTGTAAAAATGAAGGAAATCTTATCTTTTGCAAAAGCATGTATGGACTGGAGAGTATTATGCTAAGTGAAATAAGCCAGTCAGAGAAAGACAAATACCATATGATTTCACTCCTGTGTGGAATCTAATAAACAAAATAAGCAGACAAACAAAGTAGAAAAAGACTCACAGATACAAAGAACAGACCGACAACTATTATAGGGGAGGGGATGTTGGTGGGCTGGGTGAAAAAAAATTCAAGGGACTAAGCAAAATAAAACTCATAGACACAAACAACAGCATGGTGATTACCAGAGGGAAAGGGGGGTTCGGGAGGTAGAAAAGAATAAAGGGGAGATAAATGGTGACAGAAGGAGACCGGAATTTGGATGATTAATACACAATAGAATATACAGATGATATATTATAGAATTGTAGACCTGAACCCTATATAATTTTATTAACCAATGTCACCCCAATAAATTCAGTTTAAAAAAATTATTAAAGTCCTATTTGAAATTGGATCACAGATTTGGCAGCAAAGTAGAGGCAGGTGGCCAAGAGCCAGCCCATTGCCCATCACTGATTTATACCAACTTCACAGCAGTTAGCATATTAGTCCATTTTAACAGAATTGTTCAGTTAATTTGGTTTTATATGTTTAGGGAATTGATTGAGTCAATTGATTATTTTTGTATGATCCATTAATTAATTTACTAATATTTATTTAGCACCCGACAACCATAATCAAGATAGAAACCTTGCCCACAGTCAATTTAATGTATTTAAATAGTTATGTTATGGCATTATAAGGATAAAAAAGGAATAGTCTAAAATAAGTATGTTTCCATATCTGAAGGCTTTATATGGGAAAACACATAGAAACCAAAAGGCAAATTATGTTGTTGTTTTGTTAAGCAGATGAGTTTGACTAATATGTAACTGCTGTGTAGCCAATTCTTAAACTAACATTTTATAGGAGCTAGTTCTCATTAAAGTAATTGAACCTAGTAATTTTCTTCAAATATCTTTACATCATTAACAACTTCGACTTCAGTCAACAGACAGGAACTTTCACCTGAGAATTTGGAATCAATCTAGAAATAGTGGTTTTTAACTTGAATAATAAAAATAGAGTAATTGAAATAGATAAGAAGACTGGCAAGGATGAGTTTATAAAAATAGTTAAAGAAAAAAGTCACACAAAATGTCACATGAGAAACCGGAGACGAGACAGAAATGGGAACTCAACTGTATGAATGCTGCACCATTAATTCAGGGTATCACTGGGGAAATAACTTTAATGACCAGTGCCTGAATTTTGATGGGGTGTGTGTGTGTGTGTGTGTGTGTGTGTTCTTTATGTTTTGCTATTTCTAGGTTGTTGGATTTTTGAAAGTTTTATTTTCAAGCACCACACAATTAATACAACAAATATGTGTACCCAAAGTAAAGAAGTTTTTGAAGCACCTATTACTAAATTTTCTTAGTTCAATATTCATTTTTCTTGCAAGAAATTATATTTTTTATTTTTCTATTTTAATTGAGGTGATAGTAAAGAGATACTAAAATTCAAGTCAGATGATAATAAAGTTGTTTTTTAAATAATTAGTAATGTGGTAAATATAGACAGTCGTATTGATCAAAATATATACCTGGAGAATTTCATGCAGCTTGTAAAAGGGCTAATTAATGATAATATTGGGAAATGTTTAAATCATACAACTGTATTAAAACAGAAGATGTATGCTCAGAAGAATTGCCTTTTCACCCTTCAAGTGAGTAATTAGTTACTCCGTATTAGAAAAAATTACAGCAATTCATCAGGAAATTTGAGTTATCTATTTGAAAGTAATACTCATCGTAAATGTCAAAGTCACCTTAAATGAACTTCTTAAAGTATAAAGTACTTGAAGAATCAAGTTTTATATTATTTGCCTATTTCAAAATATCAGTAATGTACAGAGTAACACATGTTTATGTAAGTAATGATGCAGACTTTACACCATTTTTAGCAAAGGGAAATGAATAAGCTTGAGGATTTCAGATAATCATAAATTTTTTAAAGTAATTACAGTATATATAAGAAGATCTCAGACTGAGTTTCATTCCTGAAAAAAGATTAAACTGATTCGGTAAGAAGGTTAAAACTGGAGAAACATCACCAATGATTTATGTAAGATATTTCAAGGACTCTGTGATTCCTCCACAAATTAAACTACTTAAAAACAAAGATAGATTCACTAAGAAATTATTTCTAAAAGGATAAAAACTTAATAATAGTTAAACTGAAAAAGGAAAAACATATTTTGCACATGTAAAATTGAATAGATTTTTTTAAAGGAAGGAGGGGGTTCAGAAACATGGAAAAAAGACCTAGTAAAATAAATATGTATCTACAGTAACACTAAGCCATTAGTGCACTTCAACAAAATCAAATCAGTTTTAAATCTCTTCATAGGGAAATGATAGAATAAATTTTGAATATATGATATCACTTCAAATGTATTAGCACCTCTGTTAAACATCATTGTTCATAAAGGTTTTTTTTTGTTTGTTTTTTTTTTGCAATTACTAATGAAGTAAGGTTTTAGTAACATGTTTCAGAATGTAACAAAGAAGAAGAAAGCTAAATTATAGTTCTTCACTACATCAAGTATGCTGGGATTTCTTATAGACTCTAAGATTCAGAAAGTAATTCTTAATGAAGAGAACAATTTTTAAATTCAGATAATACCATAGTTATTTCAAATCAGGTTACTATCTACTTGTATTTTCTTTAACGACTCAGAATCACATCACCCAAGTGCATGTTTTCTGTTATAAATAAAACCAGATAGGAAAGTGGGAATGGCACTGCTAAGTGTAGCAGGAAGTTCATAATGAACAGGTGGTAACAAGGCTGAAATATTTCACCGACACAGTCTGTAGAGCAGGGGTGGGGAAACTTTTTTCTGCCAAGGGCCATTTGGATATTTATAATATCATTCATGGGCCATACAAAATTATCAACCTAAAAGTTAGCCTGCTATATTTGGTCAAACATTCAATTAACTCACCCCTAACCTGATGGCTGGAACTGCTTCTCTGTGGTGAGGCGGGTGATGTTAGCTGGTATTGATGATGTCGCTACGCGCAACTGCTTTTCCAGGTTTGCTTCGGTCAGTCTGGAGCGCAGTCGATTCTCTGCGATGGTAAATTTTGAAAAGAACTGCTCGCAGCAGTAAGTTGTTCCAAACACAGGTGCATATTTCAAGGCATGTCTCCTCAAAGTGGGAAATTCTTCATTGCTTATGTAACGTTTAGAACTCAAGCGGCAGGAGGTAGTTACAGCTAGCTTTCAGCTCCTCAGCGCTTTGCAGCTGGATGATTTCGTGTTGTAGGTTATCAGGCACATCAGCTGGTTCCACATTGAATGGTGTAGCAAAGATGTTCAATTCCATTTGTTTACTTTTCACGTCCTTGAATCTTTCATTAAATGACTCAAATAGTTTCACACATTCACCAGAGTATTCAAGTGTCCTAGAAAGCTTGTGTCCTTCCAGAGTGGCAAAACGCACCACGTTATTCCTTTTGATTTGCACTTTCCACAGCTTTACTTTAGCTTCAAATGATTTCATTTGAAAGCAGGGAGCTGAGAAGCTGGTTGAGGCCCTGCAGCTTGACATTCAGCTCTGAGGGGTACTTGGTAATGTCCACCGTGAACGCTAAATCACACAGCCACTTGCTATCATTGAGTTCCCTGACAGGTTTTCCCTTCATCTCCATAACTGCTTGACTTCATCTGCAGTTCGTAAAACCTCCTGAGCATGTTCCTGCGACTCAGCCACCGCACTTCACAGTGATAAACAAGATCACCGTACTCAGAGTCAAGATCATTCAGGAACTCCTTAAACTGACGGCTGTTAAACTCTCTGCTTTTGACAAAATGTATGCATGATGCTACTGTTGACATCACATTGCTGAGCTGCAATGGCCGTGCAGAGAGCCTTTCTCGGTGTATGATGCAGTAGCATGTAATTAAATCTCTTGGATCAAGACCGAGACGATTCACTTCCTTCTTGACAAACCAAGTTAACCCTGTTTTTAAGCCAACCATGGTTGGAGCTGCATCTTAGTAAGGCCACTCAACTTTTCAAATGTTAGCTCAAGTTTTTTCATTGATAAAACAAGTCTCTCAAACAAGTCCTCACCTCTTGTAGGCCATGCATGGCTTCCAGTGACAGCAGTTCCTCTCCCGTGTCAAACTCTGCAGTTATCCCACAAATGAAAATGGCCATTTGGGCAATATTTGTTATGTCCATTGTTTGGTCACAAGACAAAGAGAAAAATTGGAAATCTCCTGCAGAATCCTTCAGTTTCTTTGTAGTCGCCATTTGTAGGATGTCATACCACTTAAATTGTAATAACTATCCAGTATGTGTGTCTCCAGTGATGTGATTATTTTGCTTTGATCGCTGTTCTAATCCAGCATCTTTGATTTGGAACATATCCAACGTTGGTATCATAGACTCCTGAGATTTTTTTCTGTGTACTGTAATTTCCTTAATCTTCATCTGAGATACAGTTTTTGCGAGGATTGTTGATCTTGGACGTGTGGATAAAGGTCGGATTGGAGTTATCAACTGTGTTGACAAAGAAATTGACAGCATCGTTGTCAATCACCAGCAGCGAGGTCATCAGCGTCACAAGGAATCATCTCATCACATCTCGTCTCATCATCACCAGATCGCTGTCGTTTCTCCACAGTGTGTTAACACTTTCGAAACGTATACACTCCCAGCCTGCCTGGCTGACTGTCCTCTGAGTCACTGCAGTACAGGCAGGTGGGCCACTGGCAGCCAATGAGAGCACACGTGTCTCTCCTGTCATGTACTCGTACGTGTCCTGTCCATCCCATAGTGGATGTTTTTTGCCTGTCCCTCAAAATTTACATTATCATTATGATTCACTCAATATGAATAGATGTTGCTATGAAAAAACTCCTAGATTTGTTGAATTTCGAGTCTGTCCTGCGGTTGCCCTAGCAGGGCCAGACCAAATGATTTTGTGGGCTTTATATGGTCCGAGGGCCGGATGTTCTCCACCCCTACTATAGAGTAACATTTCACAAACATTGGAAATAAATCCAAAGGAAGTTAAGAGAATGTCAGCAAATGATAAGAGTGTTCCATAAAGACTATGGAAGAAATGTACCCATCATTTCTGAGAAGCTAATGAGGTTCTCAACAGACCATTGAGGTTATATCGAATGCCCTAATTACCTTTCACTTCTTATAGGTTGTTTTTTAAAAAGCACAGAACATGAAATTTACCATATTAATTATTTTTAAATGTACAATTCAGAAGCATTAAGTACATTCAAATTGTGATGTGACAGATTTCCAGAACTTTTTTTCTTTTGCAAAATTGAAACTTAATACTCATTAGCAGGTCCCCATTTCTTCCTCCCTTCAGCTCCTGGAAATCATATTTGACTTGCTGTTTCTATGAATTTGACTACTTTAGATACCTCATATTAGTGAAATCTTACAGTATTGTGGTTTATCTTCCTTTCTTGGTGAATGGCTTGTTTCACTTAGTATAATGCTTTTAAGGTTCGTACATGCTGCTGCATGTAGCAGGACTCCTTTTTGACTCTGAATAATATTCCACTGTATGTGTATACCACATTTTCTTAAATATTTATTTATTTATTTTATTGATTTTAGAGAGAAAGAGGAAAGGATAGGGAGAGAGAGAGAGAGCAATTATCCATTGGCTGTCTCCTGAACGCCCCCTACTGGGGATTGAACCCCCAACCGTAGCATATGCCCTGACCCAGAATAGAACCTGCAACCTCTTGGTGCATGGGAGGATGCTCAACCAACTGAGCCACACCATCCAGGGCTATACCACATTTTCTTTTTCCATTCACTGGTTGATAAACATTTGGGTTGCTTCCATCTCCTTGCTTCTGTGAACAATGCTGCTATAAACATGAGTATGCAAATATTTCTTTGAGATCCTGCTTTCAGTCATTTTGGAAATGTACCAAGAAGTGGGAATTCCTGGATCATATGGAAGTTCTATTTCTAGTATTTTGATGAACTGCCATACTGTTTTCATTAGCAGCTGCATCGTTTTACAATCCCATCAACAATTTACAAGAGTTCTAATTTATCCACATTTTCTCAAGGTGCATTTGTGGGTTTTTTTTATATGAAATATTATGTAATAAATGATCAAGTAAAATGAGAGATCTCAGCATTCATACAATTTATCTGAACTTGGGTTGAGCAGGCATTGCTACCTGTTGAAATAGCCTTCTATCCAGTGTACATCAGATACAATTATGTCTGAACTGATGAGTTTCTTGTCCAAATTTTTGTAGAATTGTAGGTTGGAATGTGACTCTAGGAAATACAAGGAGGAAGTTTTTTAAGTTGTGAATAGGAAAGGACAGGTTTTGAGGAATAGGGGGTCTGGGCTGGAAGGTAAACCAGAAAAAGAAGTTCAACGAGATACATACATCCTCAGAATGCTGGGAGCATTGCAGTTAACAAAATAAGTTGTCCTGCCTCAAAATGGAAACTGGAAAAGATTAAGAAACATGTCTAGTTACTTGTCAGTGTGATGTGATACAAAGATAGGCTTTGGAGACAAAAAGACCTGGGTTTTGCCATCTGATCAATGTTGTGTGACATTTGGCAAGAAAATTAATCCACCTGAATCACAGTGTCCTCATATGGAATTAGGGATTAAAAAACCAATTTGTAGATTTGTACTAAGAATTAAATGAGAAAATCAAGGTAAACTTGCCCAGCCCACTGTCATATACTATAGTAGCTGCTCCAGGGTTTTTACCTGTCTTTCCTATTTACGTTCTGTATACACCTACCTTCCATTTCAACATCAAAGGAGCCTAATCTGCAGCTTCTGGCTTGAAAACCTCAATTAAATATATCCCTTTAGCATAACATAGTATAGTACATTAGAAGCAAGTGATGACTTTTCCATGGTATAATTTGTTTTTACGTATTATCTCCATATTACTGCAGAAAATTTATATTGAGAGAGAGAACATCAGATAACATGATAAATCTCAAAATATAGATGAATATTCTCTGTACACATTTTAGTTAATTCAGCTGCTTTAATAATACTTTAAAAGTATTTTTATAAAACATTACTAAACTACCAAATCTATAAGGTTTTAAAGTGTTAAAATCAGATGATAGTAGTTAAGATTCATGGTCAATTTTTTAAAGATATTTTATTATCCTTTATTAATTTTTGAAGTTTTGTTTCATCCAGCACAAATCACTGTGCTAAAGTGTTAGGAATACCCATGATTGCAAACAGAATCTGTCCTGTTTTCTGAGATTTTATTAATAGATTTATTATTTTTCATTCCAGTTTTCCATAGATTCAGTCTTTTAAAAATATTGTTGTGCTGAGCAACTGTTTGAATTTCTTCAGAAAAATAATTGGTGAAATAACTAATTATGTTTCCCCTGCACTGGCCACAAGGATGATGGTGGTCCGATTTGCAGCCTCCTGGTTAAATATATGGAATATTATTGAATGTTTTATGGTACTTAACTTGCAATGGTTTATTATTTTCTTTTATCCTTTCTTCTACTTTCATTTATTTTATAAATGATGGTTGGCACATAACACTATTAAAGAATGAGGTAGAGATAAAAATGAACACTGTTAAATCAGCAGATATAGTTGAATTTTATACTGAAATATTGCTTATTGCTTCTGTACAACTTCCCGAAACTTTGAACCAGAATTCCTTCCTTCAGTAGTTATGTATCTACTACTATGCTCAGCAGTTGTCCTTTCTCTGTTTAATTAAAGGTGTCCTATCTGTACAGACAAGAGCTTCAATCCCGTGTGTGATCGCGTCTATGTGACATGACCCTTTGACATGTTGTCTGTAACATGAAGATACCATCTGCTCAAAATGTCCTTAAAAGAATCAGGCGATTAAACTAAATGATGCCACATGCCTCACCCAATCCCTATCACTGTTTTCCTTCAGTCTATGATCTTTGCTAAGCTTCAATTGAATATTACTAACTTAATAAGGAAAGATAAAAATGGAAATGAAAAGAAAGAAAAAGTAGTAAAAACACATTTAATGAATACAATTTTATGATATTCCCAGTGCATTTTAAAGCATGCTACATTGTCCCCTTTCTCGGAAACATGTTATTTGAATAAGAGTGCTCACTCTTAAAGTTCTTGCTTAAAAATAAATACCCACAATCAGCAAATAAATAAATTCTAAAAATATCCATTAAAAAGATAATCACTCAGGTTGTTTTTTAAATCATGTAAGCAACTTAGTGTATATATTTAGAAATTTGGTAATTATCATTAGTTCTATTCATTACATTTCAAAAGTAGAGGAAATAGTAAGTTAAATCGACATTTATTTTCTTATAGTCAGAGAGGGGAAAATAATGTTATCTACTTGAGAGATCTTGACCATTGTGGGAGGCCTATCAACCTGTGTGCACATACAAAACTGTCTACGCAAACTAAGAGACAGTTCCCTTATCATCACTTCTTTTCGTTAACACTGAAATTTCAGTGAAGAACTGGATACACTTTAAGACTCACGTTATAAGGTAGAATCCCCCTTTGCCAATAGAAACATATTGCAATATTATAAAAGTGTAAGCTGATTATTGTTAAAGAATTCAGGGATTATCCACATCCAAAGTATGAGGTGAACAGTTACTTTTCTTTCATAAACATTGTTTTGATTAACAAGTTTCATTGAAATATAGATTAAGTGTAATGCCAGTGTCTGTTATGCATGGGTCAATACCTATCAATTTAAGATATTTGGTAAAATCTCATTTAACCGTGGTTCAGGCTTAGGCTGCTGAGTCTGGCTGCCATCTTGTGATGGGGACGAGTTGCACAAAATGTTTACTTGTTTTAAATTTTCTTTTTTTAATAAAAAGCATTCATTTGAGCAAAAAGAGTTGCAACCCAGGAGACACAGATTCAGGTAGTAACTCAAACTGTGGTTTGAAGAGAACAAAGAAAGGCAGGGTTTATAAAGACAGAACCACAAATTGTAATTATTTCATGCAAATGAGAGACTGCTGGCTTGGTTAGTTCCAATATGCAAAGGAGGGGAGCAAAATCTACAATGAGGAAGTAGAGTCCATATGTGTCTACTCAGCAATTGTTCCAGGATGTTCATGGCTCTTATTGAGCTGAGTTTAGCAACTGATTTAGCTAGTTAATAGCAGCTCAGGGAACTGAGGCACAAGCTGTGCATTGCACAGATAGGTCCCACCACCCTAGTAGCCTTCCCTCTCTATTTTAAGTGACTCTTTTGGCAATGCTTATTCCATTTTTTTTCCCCATTATCAATGTGTACAATCGCATAACCACCACAATCAAGGTATACATTTCCATCATCTCCTTGTTTCCTGTGCTTCTTTTTTTTAATTTAATTTATCGGGGTGATATTGGTTTGCAAAACCATACAGGTTTCAAGGGTACAACTCAATAAAACATCATTTGCACATTGCACCTTGTGCCCATCACCCCAAGCAAAGTCTCTTTCTGTCCCTATCCCCCCCACCTTTGACCATCTCCACCTCTTCCCCCACCCCATTTTCCCTCTGGCTGTCACCACACTGTTGTCTGTGTCTATGTGGTATGTATATATGTTTTTTGGTTAATCCCATCACATTCTTTCATCCAGTGCCTCAAACCCCCTCCTCTCTGACAGCTTCTCAGTCTGTTCCATGTATTCATGCCTCTGTTTCTGTTTTGTTTGTCAGTTTATTTTGTTCATTAGATTCTACTTATAAGAGAGATCATATGGTATTTGTCTTTCTCTGACTGACTTATTTCACTTAGCACAATAATCTCGGGTCCATCCATGCTTTTGAAAAAGTTAGGATTTCTTTCTTTTTTACAGCCGAGTAGTATTCCATTGTATAAACATACCACAGCTTTTTTATCCACTCATCTACTGAGGAGCATTTAGGCTGTTTACAGATCTTGGTTATTATAAATAACATTGCAATGAACACAGGGGTGCATATATTTTTTCAAGTTAGTGTTTCAGGTTTCTTAGGATATACTCCCAGCAGTGGAATTGCTGGGTCATAAAGTAGTTCCAGTTTTAATTTTTTGAGGAAACTCCACAGTGTTTTCCACAGTGGCTTCACCAGTCTGCATCCCCACCAACAGTGCACCAGGATTCTCTTTTCTCCACATCCTTGCCAAAACTTGTTATTTGTTGATTTATTGATGATAGTCATTCTGGCTAGTGTGAGGTGATATCTCATTGTGGTTTTAATTTGCATTTTTCTATGATTAGTGTCACTGAGCATTTTTTCAGATGTCTGTTGACCACCTGTATGTCCTCTTTTGAGAAGTGTCTATTCAGATCTTTGCCCATTTTTAATGTATTTATTGATTTGAGAGAGAGAGATTTGTTGTCCCACTTATTTAAGCATTCATTGGTTGACTCTTGTATGTGGCTGACCGGGGTTTGGTTTGAACCTGCAACCTTGGCATATGGGATGATGCTCTAATCAACTGAGCTACCCAGACAGGGCACCTATTTTTTGTTTGTTTGTGTTTTGTTTTTTTTTCCTGTTGTTGAGTTGTATAAGTTCTTTATATTTTTGGAATTTAACCCCTTATCCGATGTATCATGGGCAAATATGTTTTCCCTTTCAGTGGATTCCCCTTTTATTTTGTTGATGGTTTCTTTTGCTCTGCAAAAGCCTTTTAGTTTGATGTAGTCCCATTTGTTTATTTTTTCCTTTGTTTCCCTTGCCCGAGGAGATATATCAGCTAAAATATTGCTACTAGAGATGTCTGAGATTTTACTGCCTATGTTTTCTTCTAGAATTTTTATGGTTTTATGACTTACATTTCAGTCTTTTGTTCATTTTGAGTTTATTCTGGTGTATGGTGTGAGTTGGTGGTCTGGTTTCATTTTTTTTTTTTTTTGCATGTACCTGTCCAATTTTCCCACCATTTATTAAAGAGACTGTCTTTTCTCCATTGTATGTTCTCGCTTCCTTTGTCAAATATTTTACTTTTGACGGGATTGTGAAGATTTGGAATATCTCAGAAGCTAGATACCTGCCAAAGAAGCAGAGGTGAGGACAGTTCCTCTCAGATAAACCAATAGTTAGTTCATTGCTCTATTAACATATTTTGGCCAATAATATGCAGGTGATTTCCCCAATTGAGAAAATATCCACTCCCAACATGGAGTTTGACACTTTCAACCTAAAACTCTTTTAAAACAAGATTAAGAGAGACGAATACTGAATTTTGCAACAAAAGTAGACTAGAGACAGCAGTCTCTACTTATACATAGTTAGTGTGGGTTTACAAATCCACCATTTGAAATCTCTCTTTTGCTGACTTCTCTGTTCCCAAAGTAGATAGCTGTAGGTAGGAGAAATAGCAAGATTACTGGCATAGTGGAAGAGGCAGTTGTCCTATGATGATGAAGAAGTGTTTATGTGTGTTTGACTGGATACATTCTTCACTTTGTTACCATATGTGCAACATGGTCAGATGGTTAATGAGTTTTCAGGGCTGAAATGCATCTGGTCCAACTTTAAACTTATGGTTTATAATACTTCACTGGAAAGCATGTAATTAATCTTTCAGTGGATAATCTACCATAACTCTAAACTAATTAAGAATAGATATTCTTTTTTAAATGATTTGAAAATTAAGTTTTATATAGGTTAAGGAGGAAACAAGCCTCCACATTGATAGAAAGTAGTAACATCTCAGATAAAATTGACCTCCTCCCTCCCTCCTCAGTCACCCAGTCCTGTTGATAGAGATGCACCTCTTCGATGACTGTAGGCTGTCGAACAGTCTTTCCTTTAGGAAAGGAAACATCTCTTATTCACCTTTGAATTCTGAGCACCTGGCACAGAGTAAAACTATAAAACTGTAAAAGGTTATCAAAAAGTTTATCAAAATATTATGGGAGTTAATTCAGAGAGAAATTCCACCTTGAAATCTATGAATTTACACAAGTATGTGGGTAAATATACATACAATTATTTGTATAAATTAATATACAAATATATAACACTACATGGATACAAATTATACAAATAAATAAATTAGGCACAAAAATTTTCAAAAAATATATGAAGTCAGACTGATATTTATGCTTCAGTTGCGATTCAAATGAAGAGAGTTTATTGCTAAAGCTCAAGTTCTTAACACAATGATATATGAGCCACAAAATAGTTCCTTATGTGGATGTAACATGATTTCTTTAATCTTTCTAATTATCTCAATCATATTGGCTTTTCTAATTTATTATAATTATAAATAATACATATATAATAAATTATAAAGTATAATTCATATTCTAATAAAATCCCCACAAGTGGTAGTAGAAAAGCATATGGTATGTGCCTTTCTTTTTGCTCAAAATGCAAAATGTTTTTGTAAAACATAATAATTTACAATACCAACAGCATTGTGAATCTTGCATTTTTGTCATACCTTTGGCAGCACTGGGCATGTAAGAGGTTTTATCCTTCAAAATTTTGCTAGTGTTAAAAATATTTTTTTAATTTACATATTTAATTAGGGGGGGAAATTTTCCACATGTTTGTTTACTTATTACATTTTTGCTTCAATTTTATATTCATGTTATTTGAAATTGTGTCTTTCCATGTATAGTGTATTTCACATCAATTTGTAAAACCTAATTAATTATCAGTGACACTAGAACTTCATTATATTGTCTGTAAATTTGTCCTAGTTTGTGTTTATTTTTAATGTACAATTTTAAAAATATGTAGTTATCAAATCAATTTTCTTTTTCTTTAATTCTATTTGTTTAAGCTCAAAATATTTTGACTCTAAAATTTTTTTAAATTCATTTCCATTTGAATTAGTTTTCTATGTTTCTTTTATCTAGCAGAAACACGTTTGGGTTTATCGGATGAAATGACCCTTCTTTATTTGAATATAGACCTTGAAATTATTTAACCTCTCTGGTTACCAGGATGTTGCCTACCACAATATCTTGCCCAGAACCTACAGGATAAAGCCTTCTTAACAAGTAGTTGTTGAATTTAATTAAATGTCTGACACACTGAAAAAGCTCAGTAAAATATATATTTATAGATTCATTTATATATTCATCTATAGGTACATTGATTAATCCAACAAATACTCACTTAAAACCAACTTCCTGTCAGTCGCAGTGGTAACTGTCCAAGAAACAAAATAAGTATAATGTTCATATTTTAATAAATATCCAAACTTACTCCCAGCTACTTAGATGCTATTAGATACTTATGAACCTGTTTATCATTTTATTAAATCTTCAAACATAAAAAGTCAGAATAAGAATAATGTATTATTATTAACATTTTAAGGTTTTTGATCAAAGTGACTAGAGTAATGCACTATGGGCAGAAAAGTGGAGTCTACCATCCTGAAATCAATTTACTATGCAAAGAATAATATATGATCTTAATCTGAATATTGTCTCTTTATACTTAGGAAATGCTTAAGGGAGCAGCAAAGGTTTAGATGGGGAAAAGACGAATATCGTAGAGATCTTTGTGGCTAGTAGAGATGTATTTGGGCTATTACTTTTAATTTTATCATCTACTTGTGTTACATTGAAGCAGCTTTGGTCAATGTGCTAAGCCCTCTCTGGCTTCCCAGGGGCTCATATCTTATGTGCCCTATAAAAGGAGGATCTTAAAGTAGAGACTTCACTAGACCTTCAAAACATTAGTTATTGGGTAATTTCACTTATCTCATTTTCCCTTCAAAATGCCCAAGTGACTTTTAGTTAACTATACCAATTCTTGTTTTTCCCTTAAATTAATACTATAACTATACCAATTCTTGTTTTTCCCTTAAATTAATACTATAATTAAAAATAAAACAAAAAGAAAAAGATGAGAATTCTTGACTAAATAAGTGCAGTTTATTACACACCAATATATCATTCCTTTCTCTTATCCTCCCATATGCCCTGGAATGACTGTGCTCAATTATTTCAATGATACAAATGTCATGTTTTTAAAATCTTTGCTTTTTTGACCTTCTAATGTATGTACAATACTAATGCCATACCATGAAATAAGAGGCTACCTCAAAACCCTTCTTATTTATTGAAACCATTAACTAAAAAAAATAAAATAAAAATCTCTGCTTACCACCACCATACTGAGCATATGATTTCTCATGTCATGTTTTTGCAAAAGTGTGGAATGTATTTAAGAAAACATCCAATATCAGTACCCTGGCTTGCACTTTCCTTAATTTGTTTAGAATTGTTTTCTAACATAAGTTAATAATTAATTAAGCAATCACCTGAATCTCAAAAACTGTTAGGTAGAGATATCAAAGTGAAAAGATAATTCAATGCATGAGGTTAGATAGACTGAATTATTTTGGTTGATATAAGCGGGAAGGATTTGGAGCTTGGAGAGGCTGTGGGTATATAACTGGAGCAGTGAAAGCTATGCAGAGAAAAACTACAAAAATTTGTATGTTACCCCTTGAGTCATTGGTTGAAGATGAATGTTTGTGTGCATAGGAGGAATCTCGACAAGGCTGTGCAAAGGAAACTTTTGAGGCCATAAGGTTATCTGGGTGCTGTAAGCCAAACGATTCCGTAAGCTTGAAAGGCCAGGAAATAGTCCATTCTTAGCAGCCAGAATACAGAGATGTTGTTTAGTGATGGTCTGTTGAATAGACACCTGAGAAAAATTTTACATAATGGTGGGGCAAACTATTACTGAGGTAAAGGCTAATGTAGAATGAAACAAGGAAAAGGGAACTTGATAAGAATATAGAAGATATAAACAACAACGCACTCAACCAATTTGATCTACTAGCATTTATGAAATTTTACATCGATTTCAGATTAAAAATTCTCTTCTAGAGCACCAGAAATACTCACTAAAATAGACTATTTGCTGGATCATGAAAATATCTTCATAAATTTATAAATATTTAAATAATGCAGAGAATATTCTCTAAAAGCAAAGAAGTACATTATAGAAAGATACCTGAAAAATATTAAAATTTTGGAAATTAAAAATAAATTTCTACATAGCACAAAGGACAGTAAATATTACATATAAATCAGGAAATACATCAATCTAAATGAAAATTGAGATACAACAGATCAACTTTTATGATGTGTAGTTGAGGCAGTGCTTATAGAAAACGTATTAACTTCAAATGCTTATATTTAAAAAAATAAATTATAAAATCAATTAGCTAAGCTTCCACTTATGAATATAGTAAAAAATGAACAAAATAAGCTTCAGTTAAGTAAAAGGAAGGAAATAGTAAACAGCAGAAAATCAAGGGCATAGAAATTGGAGAAATAAGAGAAAAATAAATAAAGCCAAAGGCAAATTAAAATTCTTTCAAAATGCATCAACAACCTGGATAAACTTTTAGTTAAAATAATGAAGAAAAAGTAAAAGTCAAAAAAGAAAGCAGGATCTCTAATATCAGAAGAAAAAAGGAGCCCATTACTACAGTTTTTACAGATATTTAAAAGACATTGAGGGAAAATTATAAAACTAATTTATGTCAATATATTTAATAACTTTAAAGAAATGGATAGATATTTTGAAGACCAAAATGCCAATAACAGACACAAAAAGCCACAGCAGTCATGAATAGTCCTATAGCATTAAAAAGAAACTGAATATGTAATTGAAACATTATCACAAAAGAAAACTCCAGACC
The DNA here is from genome assembly GCA_030848825.1 of Tadarida brasiliensis. Taxonomy (NCBI): domain Eukaryota; kingdom Metazoa; phylum Chordata; class Mammalia; order Chiroptera; family Molossidae; genus Tadarida; species Tadarida brasiliensis. Next base: position 32,175,631 of record CM061265.1, on the reverse strand, counting down.
CAAATAGCCTCACTGCAATAATTAATCAAACATTTAAAGGAGCTATGATATTGATCTTACACAAGCTCTTTTAGAAAATAGAAAAGCATAGATAATACATACTTAATTGTTACTAATATCCCAATGAGGCCAGCACTGCTAAATTAAAGACATCACAGGAAATGGAAATTATAAACCAATATCCTTCAGTAATACAGACACAAAAATCATGAACAAAATATTAGTAAATTGAATTAAGTAATATATGTTATTTTATATATATATATCAATATATAAATTATAAATATATAAACACATTTCTATTAAACATGTAAGGAAGACATAATGCTCATCTTGCCAATCTCTTCCAGGAAATAAAAACAGAGTAAACATTTCCTCTGTCATTTTATGAAGACAGCATAAGCCTAATTAAAAAGCCGATAACATTACAAAAAAAGAAAACTACAAACCACTATTTCTTCTATACCCATTGTTGTAGTAATCCTCAATCTTAGAGAATTGAACACAATGTATAAAAAGAACTTCATAGCAATCAAATTAATTTTTTTTCAAGTATGCAAGAGTTCAATAACAAAATCAATGTAATCCACCATACCAATAGGTCAAAAATTTTTATAATCATATAAATTGATAAAATATAAGCATTTGACAAAATCTAACCCTATTCATGATAAAAACTCTCAACAAACTAGGGATAGAGAATTTCTCAACCTGATTAAAAAAACTCAAGAGTGAACATGTTCTCCCTACGTGTGGAAGGAGGGAAGGACGCTCTTTCATTACTCCTATTCAACACTACATTAGAAGTCCTAACTAGTATAATAAAACAAGAAAAAGAAATAAAAGTTACTGATTGGAAGAAAGAAAACAGGCTTTATTCACAGATGACAAACTCGTCCATCTAGTAGACCCTAGAGAATCTAAATAATAATAATAATAATTACAGTCCCCTGAAATAATAAGTGAGTATACCAAGGACACAGGACACAAAATTAATATACAATAATGAGTGCTTTCTTATACAATGGCAATGAACAATTGGATATTGAAATTTTAAAAATACATGTTACCATGAAAAAAAAAGAGAAATCATTAACAATAAGTCTAATAAAATATGCACAGGATCTGTATGTAGCAAATTACAGAGTACTGATGAAAAATAGTATAAAATAAGTATCCATAAATCCATTCAGATATTAATTAACTAGAGATAAGATAAATTTCCTACACAAAAGAGTCCAAATAATTTATATAGTTAATCCACCCTGAAGAAGGTAAAATATATCTTTCTTCTCCTTAAAAACACAATATGGAAAGAGAAACATATTTTAAATTTTTAGTAGAAAAACCTGATAAACACTACCTCAGTCAGGTGATCAAACTTCACATCAATAATGATGTCATGTCGATCTGATCTAATGAAAAAGGATCTTTACCTCTGTGGTCTTCCAGCCAAATGTCCATCACTCCATTTAACATGAGAAAAACGTAAGACAAAATCATACTTGAGGAACATTCTCCAAAATACAGTACTTCTCAAAACTGTCAAGGTCATCAAAATATGGAAAGTTTGAGAATCTATCATAGCCAAGAGGATCTAAAGGAAGATTAAGACTGAATGTGGTATCCTGTGTTGAATCCTAGAACATAAAAAGGTAATAAGAAAGAAATATAAATGAAATATAGACCTTAGCCTATAGTCAATAATAACGAATAAATTTTGGTTGCTTAGTTGTGACTAAAGCTCTATACACATGTAAGACACAAATGTTAATAACAAGGGAAACTGAGTGGAGTATATGAGATATCTCTGTACTATCTAGCATTATAGATTTTCTGTAAATTTATTTATTTTTTGTTGTTGTTAATCCTCACCTGAGGATATTTTTCCACTGATTTTTTTTTAGATAGAGTGAAAGGGAAGGAGGAAGAGAGAGAGAAACATCGATGTGAGAGAGACACATCGATTGGTTGCCTCCTGCACAACCCCAACTAGGGCCAGGGATTGAATCTGCAACCCAGATATGTGCCCTTGACTGAAATCAAACCCGAGACCCTCTGGTCTGTGGGCTGATGCTCTAACCACTGAGCAAAACTAGCCAGGAACATTTTCTGTAAATTTAAATCTATTCTACAAAAATGTTAGGATTTTTTATTTTTACGTTTGAAGTACACATCAGGTCTGTGTCTTGCATAGGAAAGATCTGTGCCAGTGGATCTCTCAGCAGACTGGAAGGATCTTTTTTTTTTTTAATTACAGGTGACATACAATATTACATTAGATGCAGCTGTACATTCGCTGGGTAGAGCAATCGTGGTTGTAGGTCCTTGTTTTTAAGCTTTTCTCTTTGTTTTGAACCTTTGTCATTTTGATTATGATGTGTCTTGGTGTGGGCCTCTTTGGGCTCGTCTTATTTGGGACTCTCTGAACTTGTCTGTCTAATTCTTTCTCCAGGTTAGGGAAGTTTTCCATCACTATTTTTTCAAAAGGTTTTCAATTTCTTGCTCTCTCTCTTCTCCTTCTGGCATCCCCATGATGTAAATGTTGGTGCTCTTGACATTGTTTCAGAGGCTACTTATACTATCCTATTTTTTAAATTTTATTTTAGAGACAGGCAGGAAGAAACATCGATCAGTTGCTTCCCACACTTACCTCAAATGGGGATTGACCCACAACCTGGGTATGTGCCCTGCCTGGGAATCAAACCCACCACCTTTTGCTGTATGGGATGATGTTCCAACCAACTGAGACACGCTGGCGAGGGCACTATACTCATTTTTTTTTTATTCTTTTTTCTTTTTGCTGGGTGTTTTCTGTTTCCTTATCTTCCAAATCACTGATTTGATCCTCTGCTTCATTTACTCTACCGTTGATTTCTTGTAATATATTCTTCATTTCATTTAGTGTATTCTTCATTTTTGACTAGTTCTTTTTTTATTTTCTATCTCCATTTTTGCTTCCTATCTTTTTGTTGAAGTCTCACTAAGTTCTCTATTCTTTGCCTAATTTCATTGGGCATCCTTATAATTAGTATTTTGAACTCTACATCTGGTAGATTGTTTCTCTCCATTTTGTTTAGTTTCTTTTCTAGAGTTTTGCTCTGTTCTTTCATTTGGGTAGAAAGCTGCCCCACCCAGCTCTCACCCTGATGACAAACACTTCATTTCCTCCCGATTTCCTCTTTTGAGCTGCTGCCCCAGCACTGGACCTCAGAGCAAGTGAGTCCAAGTAAGCCTGCCTGTGCACGGGCCCTTTAATAGGGATGCCTGGGACACCAAGAGACTCCATCTCACTCAGCAACAATCTCCACTGGCTTTTACAACCAGAAGTTATGGGTATTTTTCTTCCCAACACTGGAACCCTGGGCTGGGGAGCCTCATGTGGGCCTGGAACCCTGGCTCCTTATGAGCTACCTCTGCAGCCAAGATATCCCTCCTGATTTTTAACTACCACAGGTGGGTATGAACCAGCTCTCTGTACATCTCCACCCCTTCTGCCAGTCTCCATGTAGCTTCTTCTTTATATCCTTTGTTATAAAACTTCTGTTCAGCTAGATTTCAGGAGGTTTTTAATGCTAGTTTTTCTATAGTTTTGTTTTAATTTTGATGTGGTTGTGGGAAGTTCCGAGTACTGTATTCACCTACATGACTGCCTTGACTGGAAGTGTAAAATAACAAGGTAGTTTGTTACAATAAGAAAACAATATTATTTAACATATTAGTAGAATAAAACAAAATATTTCCATTTCAATATATGCAGACAAAGCATTTAATAAGATTTAAACTTATTTATAATTAGTTTAAATACAGAGAAAAATATGACTTGAAGGGAACCATAACTTTTTATTAAACTCAACAAATCACAGAGCTTACATCGTACTTAATGGTAAAATTCTGAATGCTTTTCCCCAGGATCAGCATTTCTGTTATTACACTGTAGCTCCTGGCCTTTGCAGTAAGACAGGACAAGGAAATAAAAATCAGACTGGAAAAAAAATAAATAAACAAAAATTACTTTATTCACATAGGATGTAATTGTTTACATAAGATATTCTAAGAACTCTACAAAACATCTGTTAGAACTAAAATTGTACCTAATATATCAAAGGCAGTAATATATTGTCAATATTCAAAAATCAATATAATTCCTATATACTAGTAAACAATTGAAAATTGAAATAAAGCCCGGCCAGTGTGGCTGAAGTGGATTGAGTGTTGTCCCATGGACTGAGAGGTTCTGGTTCAATACCTGGTCAGGGCACATGTGGATTGTGGGCTCAATCCCCAGAAGGGGGCTTGTAGGAGGCAGTCAATCGATGTATCTCTCTCATATCAATGTTTCTATCTCTCTCCCTTCCTCTCTCTCTAAAAATAAATAAATAAATAAATAAATAAATAAATAAATCATATTAAAAAGTAAATAAATAAAAAAGAAAATTGAAATAAAAATACCATTAAAATATTATCCAAAACCAAAAATAGTTGGAATCAATTGAACAAAATATGTGCCAGATTTCTACAGTGAAAACTATAGAACACTACTGGAAGAAATTAAATAATTGAGAGATATACAATGCCTGAGAACTGGAAAGAATAAATAGTGCTAAAATATTAATTTTCCCCAAATTGCTCTGTAGACTCACCCTAATTTCAATGAAAATCTCAGCAGAGTCTGTTTTGTTTTTTTTTTAGTAGAAATTTACAACCTTAAATTATAATATATGGAAAAGTAATTGATCTAGAATAGCTAAAGCTATTCTACAAGATATGGGTAGGAGGCGTGAATAGGGTACATAGAAATGTTATTTAAGTCACTGGTTCTATTTATCACACACACAGTCCTCTGTACCATCTTCCATGCTCCCTCAGGACTCATATACTTCCTAGATATGGTTCTTAAACCAGAAATGACACATTAGCATGGTTTCTCTGTCAGCATCTTCTCTGCTGATACCCTGTAATGTCTACCTGAATAGCTACAGAGAGTGGCTAGTCAATTCTCTAGTTCTCCTGACTCTAAAGAAAGAGTCATTGAGACTGGCCAGTGTGGCTCAGTGGTTGAACATCAACCCATGCACTGAGAGGTCACCAGTTCAATTCTCAGTCAGGGAACATGCCCAGGTTGTGGGCCAAATCCCCAGTGGGGGGCATGCAGGAGGCGGCCAGTTGATGTTCTCTCTCATCGATGTTTCTATCTCTCTCTCCCTCTCCCTTCCTCTGATAAAATCTCAGATCCCCATACCCCCCCCCCCCCGTCACTACCATTTTGCTCCATATTTAATTCTACCAGACAGGCAAGAATATAACAAAATTTTGGTCTGGTGCTGGGATCTCTTTCTTATTTAATTTGTTGTTTTTATTTTGTGTTATATCAAGTAGAAAAGGAAAATTTAAAGAAAGGCAATAAATAGAATAAAACCCTTTTATTCTCTATTTCATGACCACTTGCCTAATTCTTTAATGGAACTGTTTTTTTTTAACTGTTTGGAGACTCAACATGAGAGGATTTTGTTCTTTTTCCAGCTTGTCCCTCTCCTTTATCCCCTGGGTTGTGTGAGTACTTTCTTCAAAATATTGATGCCCTATCCTTTCCTTTCTTTTCCCACTTCAGGTCTTTATTTTTCTGGCCTCTACTCTTAAACTTTGTTTCTCACTCTTCAGTCATTCACATCCAATTCAGTCTAAGTACGGTTAACATTGAATTTTCTCTAAAGAATGTTCCCTAAGACAAATACTATTCATTGCCTAACACAGTCTTCATGCTTTTCTCCAAGCATACTTGGCAAGAAAACTAACTTAGTTAGAACTTACGCTATATGAATATAAATGCAGATTGAGACTAAATATTAGAAAAGCATAAATATTTGTCTAAGGAAGTCAGTCTTCCGAGACCGTCATATATACACACACAATATTCTCTAATGTCTAGTCAGAAGAAAACTACCACCTCTTAACTCTAACAGCATTATCTTTTTCATCTATAGTATTTTGAAATGGATTTTAATGTCTATTTTGTTTCTCATCAATGTCAAACGCAAGGTCTTTTTATACCAGTATCCTACCAGCATATGATTCAGATATATTAATTAATTAATTAGTGATAGAAGGAAATATGTACTACTGATGTATTATACTCAAAATCATTTAAAACTATAGTAGATAGACAATCTGATCTTCATAAATAATATGATTTGTTATACAAGGTATCTTAGAAAATGCTTATAATTTCTCCAATAATTAATGCTCTGAGATAAAATTTGTTACTCATCCTTCTTTTTCCTTTTTGATTCTTTTTTTTTAGTCAAACTCTGTATATTGTTCCAAATGACAAGAAAAGTTTCTGCAAAGCTTTTCAAATTTCCTAAAAATTCCCAGTATAGAGCCATAGAATCACATAGCTACAAAGCATGAGTTCATTAGCACTAAAAACTAACTTCATTGTCTGGAAGTACAGTTACCATTTGGATCTTTTAAATTATTGCTATTTCACATATACAGTAAAAATGCAATATTGGCCTCAGTGTGCACATTGTTTAATTAAATATGATTCAGTATAGAACCATCTAATATATCCTTTTAACAATCTGAACTAAAAGAGTTGTCTATAAGTAAAACCTTGCATTGCTTTTATAGTTCAAATGAAATGGCTAAATATCTATCTTATATTTATTCTTCCCCATTCTTGTTTTTGCAAAGGATCATTAAAAATTTCTGGGACTTAGGAGGTTTATCAATTGTCAGAGTGCTTTATAATTTATGACTTTTAAAATCAATGCTGTTAAATTTTTTCCCACCATTAATAGAGGATTTTGTTACAAATAAACAGAATACTGATCTATTTTTCTTCCCTGTATTTAAATGGGCCATGTCTTTAGGATCAGTCTTAGAAATACATCCGTAGACCCAGAGATGTGGAAGTAGGGTATAAACTGACACCCCTCAGAAGAGGGGGTAGGGGGGAGGGAAGAGATAAACCACAGAACTTATGCGCATGTATGCATAAGTGATGGACATGGACAACAAAGCTGGGGACAGGGTGGGGGGATGGGGAGGAGGGTGTCAATGGGGAAAAAAGGAGAAACATCTGTAACAAAAATAAATCAATAAAAAAAAAAAGAAAGAAATACATCCGTCAAGACTGAAATGACAGCATTTCCAATAAACCATCCATATCTTGATCTCTGATACTTTGATTTCCTGAAATTAAAGATTTATGTGCTATTTAAAAATGCAAACATTTAGTCCTGGCCGGTGTAGCTCAGCGGTTAGAACATCGGCCCATGGATAAATGAGTCTCGGGTTCAATTCCAACCAAGGGCACGTACCTTGGTTGTGGTTTGTCCCCAGCTCTGGTCGGGGTCATGCGAGAGGCAGCCAATCGATGTGTCTCTCTCACATCAATGTTTTTTTTTCTCTCTCTCTCTCTCTCTCCCCCTCCCACTCTATCTGAAGATATTTGAAAAAACATCCTTGGGTGAGGATTAAAAAATAAATAAATAAACAAAAAATTAAAAATGCAAACATTTAAATAAGAATGATAACATGATATGTATTCAACATTCAGCAAATAATTATTGTCTATTATATCAGGCATTATTATCAACAGTCCATACCTGGTATATGAAAGGTGGGAGAAGGTGTAAAGAAACTGAATAATAAAACCTGTTCTAAGTCACGGTACACACAGAAATCAAATGATATTTGTGCAGCTCAATGGAGCCACTGGTAATGTGGGTAACCAGATGTACAGACTCAAAGCTGGTAGTGCCCAGCCAGGGAGCACTCAGTTACCCAAACCCCTGTCAGCTGCCTCAAGGGTCTAGTGGATCAAAATTATGGGGCACAGCTGCTACCCTTTCACAGCATGATGGTGAAAATCTCTGACTCAGGGAATCTGAGAGCATGAATACACCAAAAGGAAGGAACTAGGCAGAGAGAGGCAAAAGGCAAAGGAGACCATTTGTACTGACAGTTCCGACGCAGTTGTGACCAATCACCTATATGCAGCTACTGAGTCCATAATTTCTATCCAAAAACCCTTGGTGCAAGATGTCTCCTGGAAAACAATGTTTGCCCATTTTTAAAGGTAATATGGTATATATACCATATGTTATTTAATTCTCCAGCGGAATCTGGAGCAATATCTTGTAAAAATATTTACACAAAATAACATAACTAAAGTCTGTGAGTAATCTCCTGTCGTTTAGGTCCCATTTTGATACCAAATAAGTTCATGTCAAGTTCTTCATGTGGGGGCAGCTTGCTACCAAATAAGTTCCAAAAATGCATCTGATTTTTAGAACTGTTTTGATTTCAGCACTGTGGGAAAACTTCGTGAGCCTGTATAATATTAGATAATCTATACTTATTATCTGTACATACTAATATATTGTGTTGTAATTTGAGGTGAGTTTTAAGGACTAATAACAAAAAGGTATACATAGGACTATGGAGGGACTTGGAATACCAAGGTATCATACAACTTAACCCATTGAAAACATATAAAACAATTAAATTAATTAGAAATTATTATATTTTGAGTATCTCAATACCTTGAATTCAGTTATTTCTTCATGTTCATATTATTTCCTATACTTCTAAAAGGCTATCTTTAAAACTTGGGATGCACAGAGTGATGCATTCACTGTGACTGCTAAGTCATTATTTCTTCATCTCACATGAGTAGAACCATCTCATTTAAGAAATGAAATGCACAAACTGATTACCCTAAAAAGAGAGAGTTTCTGCAGCATTCTGTTTTTTCTTTGTCCTTTCTTTCTTTCTTTTTTTTTTTTTTAACAGCACCTTGTAATAGTTGGGCTTATTGCTTTGAAACAATCTACTCTAAGGGCACTGTTTGTATCAAAAGCCTTCCATACATAATGTGAAACTTTCTTCAATTGTGAGCAGAACAGTAGTAGTAGTTAGGGCTTTATTACTTAGTTCTAATTTGTATTGATGGCCTAAAAAAGTAGCATGCTTTGCAGTTCTATGAAAGAAAAGATTATAAATGGAGATTAATTATAATTTTGCTAGCTCAGTACTTGTAAAACTAAAGCAATTTATATTCTTTCTCTTAATGATCTCCATTCCTGATTGCAGTAATGTAATCTAATTGTGATTATGATAGTATCTGAATCATGTGGGCCTCAATGTGATTGAAACTACTCTTTGCATTAAAAAGTAATTTTGGAGTAATGATGAAAAGTTACTGTGGAAAATTGGCAAGTAATATATTTTACTCTGTGTCTTAAGTTTCTGCTTTCATTCTTGATTATATCTCATAGCATGGATAAGTATGATATTATATCAAGGATTTATTACCTCAAAGCCTTATCGATGATAAGTGTGAGCATGAGTATCGGGGATAAGCATGATATTATTGAAATAGTAGTGATATGGTTGAGTCAGGGAAATGACTGACGGTTTAAAATGCTAGTATAGGGTTTACTGAAACTAGAAACCAAAGAAGGAGGGGTAGGCTTCAATATTGCATAGATTTGATAGCCAGCAAAAAGAAAAACTGTGACTGTTTTAGCTGACACAGCAGATACTGTTTGGATAGGCATTAAGGAAAATAAGGATAGTCAGGTATTTTGTAAATGTTGAAATATACCTCCAGGGCATGAAGAGAAAATAGAGCAGGAAATGTTTTTCTTCTAGATAAAATTTCCTTTGCAGGGTTGAAATTTGTTCAGTGGGGTGGGGCTAGGGGGGAGGACATCTTATATTTGTGCTCAGCTAAAGAAACTGATTTGTGAAATCATTCCCTAGAATTTGAAGAACATGCAAGTGCATGTTTAATATTTGAGGAATATTTACTATTGAAACACTAAGGCATTTACATATTGTGAAAATCAAGAAATCCAAAAGAGGTTGCCCTGGAAAAAGATCTTTTGGAAAGAATGCAAAAATCACGAAATTATATTTATCAAATCTTATGCATGATGAACTTGTGGGAGAAAATTATAATTAAAAAAGGTTGTGATGCATTCAATATTGATTTAAATTATGATGAAAGGAGAAAGCTAATATAATTTTTAAAAGGACAACCTATGCAAAAATGTGTTTAAGCCTGGCCCGTGTGGCTCAGTGGTTGAGCGTCAACCCATGCACCAAGAGGTCACCAGTTTGATTCCTGGTCAAGGCTTATACCCAGGTTGTGGGCCAAATCCCCAGTGAGGGGCATGCAAGAGGCAGCTAGTCAATGTTCTCTCTCACTGAAGTTTCTATCTCTCTCTCCCTCTCCCCTCCTCTCTCTCTAAAGTCAATAAAGAAAAAAAAATTTAATATGTTTAAAATATCCAGAAACAGATACTAAAGAAAGGAATTGAATTGATAATAGGTAATTTAAAAAAAAAAGAGAAGCTATCTCATTGAAATCTATCAAAATATTTGAAGGACAGAATAACTCATTTTTGTTGTTGTTGTTGTTTTTATAGTAGTAAAGATTTTCTGAACCCTCTAGTTGTGTGGATGAACTAAGAACACCAAGGAGGTAACCTCCCCATAAGAGTGATTCCAAGTGTAAGAAAGAAAGTCTTTCCCAACCATCTTCTCAGGATGACGCCATTGGGGGAAAAAATAAACAAGAAAGAAAATTACAAATTCATTTTGTAGTTACTACTGACAGTAAAAAAAAAAAAAAAATCATTTTTCTCCCTCCCTGGAGTCTGTGAAGATCCATTTTAAAATGTCTCCTGCAGCATTGATGTAACTCAGAAGAGAAGGGATTGCCTATATATAAATGGCTCAATGAAAGTTTCCAGTAGGAAGAAGCACATTAACTCTTTCAAGCCACTAGAGTCCATTTACCAGATTGCTTTTTTTTTCTTTAGTGCAACAAATTGTACTGAAGAAGTAATGCAACTCCATGAAGTGCGTCATTTACTCCCATTCTGTCTTCGGTGCTTATGTACAGATAAGTGCCTCGTCTATTGCCATTTGTAGACTCTCCCTTTAAAGGGAATACACTGTGAAATAGATACTCTCCAGGCTCAGTCAAGAAGAGAACATCTTGAGCCTCTATGGTACATTACGGCCAGTTATAATAGACCAGGGAGGGAAGTGTGCCTCCTGCCATAATGACTGTAATATGATGACCCTGTGAACACACAGATGTATCAAACTGCAGCACTGGAACTTTTGCAGTTTTTCTTTATCAGGGAGAGTATAGCTGTAAGAATGTCAAAATAGACAAGATGCTTATTGCTTCCCAACCTGCTAGTGAGCATATTCCCTATATGGAAACAGGACGAGCCCACTCTACCTTGTTTCTGCCTTCTCAAATGAATTCCAAAGCATTCCCACTTCAGGAGAGAAAATCCATCTTTTTGTTCTGGTGAATTATGGGTATGTTGGCCAATATTTTTGTCAGCCTTTCAGAAGGCTATAGAAAAGTTCTGTAGTAGAATAATTGTTAGATTCTTGGGCAAAGACTATAGATATATTAAGCCTTTTTGAGGGACTGTTGGTTTGGGAAATTCTTGGTAGGAACACTCATTTATATATTGCCACACTCAGCAAATAACATGTTAAGTAAGTGCTTGTAATCAACAAACAGTGAGATGAACACTGAGGAAACAAGGGTAATCCCACTACATATAAGTGCTATATCCTATGGCCCACAAGCCAGTGGAGAATATCCCATTGTGTTCAGTGCTCTTCATTCTGTCAATCTCTTAATGCAATAAAAGAACTGGAGAACACTAGGTAAATACAGAATGGGCACATCTAATGTACATTTGGGGTTGGAGGAGATATCTTAGATCAAGTGACCAGAGAATGTAAAATCTCCATGAACACTGGAGAAGGAGGTCCAAAGACCCGTGTTATTCTTTCAGTGTGTCTAAACAGAAGAGTGATTCAAGGAAACTTTTAATACAAGGTAGATAGTTGTACAATCATACAATTGTTGAGTGAGATTGTTGTGTGTGTTACTGACTCTCAAGAGGACACAGTGAGATAACAATACAATTTATTTTTTAAGACATTGAAGACTCTCTTTCTTCTTCTCTTGAATAGCTGCTTTATTTTATCTCCAGCCACTACATGACTGACTATTTGCAATCATATTTTTCCTGCAAAGTTAGTTATGGCCACTGACATGTAGCACGTTTTGAGAAAAAATAATAAGTTATTGCATTTCTTTGTCTAAGGCAGTGATGTTCAGCCCAGACTGGACTTCAAAATCAACTGGGTAACTTTTCAAAAAACACCAGTGCTCCATATACACTAATTAAACGAGGAAACTAGAAGAGCTGAGCAAATGATTAGAAAGGGACCAACAGGCAGAAGGACCACATGAACCTGTCCATTGAGCACAATATATAAGCACTGTAGGTTGCAGGACCTCGTCAGTCACTAAAAGCAAAGCAAATTAAGTCCATGTCAGAGCAGAAGTAGGGTAGTATCAACATCTATTGTTACCTGTTATTTTTTTTTATTAAGAACTTTTGTTAGTAACCCTAGGTCTAATCCTTCATTCAGAAAATATCTCAGCATTTTCTTTTACATTTTGACCTGGTCATTTGTGCAACGCTGTCATAGCTAAATCTTGACATAGCCCTAGGTAATAATCTCTGTAGTCTGGAGATTAACATGTTCAGCATTCAGATTTGGGAGAAAAATTGTTTATTAAACTCAATAATTCTTAATATCCAACAGGGTCTTGATCTTCAGTGTCAAAGACCATGAAATTGTAGAATATATGTCAATCAGAACAATGATGATTACCATTTATTGAGCTTCCATTCCAATGGCGATACTGGGTATTTTTCATGCATAACCTCATTTAATCCTCAGAAATACGTGTTCTCCTTTTATGCACTAGGAGGCTGTGTCTCTGCGAAGCCTCACAAACGTGCTGAGGCAACACCGCTAATGTGAGCCAATGTTCAAACGCCAGGTACGTCTGACACCACAGCGTCTACTCTTTTCACTTTACCACACTGCCTCCCTCTACAGAGAACACTAAAACTGTCTTTAGAAAAATCATGTGGAAATTCCCTCCAAAACCAGGGCACTTTTCTATGACAAGGGACATATAACTGCAGTTATTATCACAGAACAACCCAGTTATGTTTGACAACAGCCCATGAAAACAAGACCTCTTAAAGGGAGATTAATGCCACCAAATCCTTTCAACTCAGACCTACACCTGTTTATACAATTGGCCTTCACACAACAGTCGGTAAAATCCAGCCTCAGGAGAGAGACACATGCAGTATTTATATTGTTGTTGAAAGTTTCACGGGCTTCAAACCACACAGGTTGGAATTGAATTTGAAAATCTGTCTCCTGACTTCTTTTGAGGAATCACTAATCTTCCAAAGGATGCTGTGCTTGCTCTGTACCAACGGGTTGGCTAGAAAACGTGGTTATGCTGTGGTCGCTAAAGGAGGCTGAGTTATCTTCTGCTTTACGTAGAGCAGAAAAATCACTTGCCATATTAAAACTGTTCAAAATCAGTATCAAAAAAAAAAAAAAATAGAACACTTCCCTAGCTTTTAAAACATTGCTCCTATCATTTGACTTCTAAAAGAACATGTGAAATAAAAGAAATGGCTAAATAAATGGCAGAATTAGTCTCTTGATCTGATAGACCTAGGCCGGGAACAAGTGGCTGGTCATCACTGCTCCAGCATTATTGTTCAACAAATGAGTGGTAAACATTGAACCATGCTGTTACTGAGGCATTGAGCCATTCACTGTTTGAGTTCAGAAAGAACAATTATTTTCTGCATTATTTAATATAATATCCCGATTCCTAAAGAATTGATATCCTTTGCTTTTAAAACAAATACCAGATATTATTTGATTAAGGTTAGATAGCCCAATGCTTTATTCTTCTGAAAGCTGGTACAAATATTAGAGTTAACTAATTCCCAAACTGCATAAATGATAGGCTATTAGAGTCTGAAAAACCATGTAATGATTCCATTTAACATCTTTTTCGTATCTTGTTCTTATAATAGGAGATCTTGTCTTTCGCCATAAGAAGAGAGGTAGCTTAAAGTACTTCCCAAAGTGGCAGAGTTGCAGGAAAAATCCTATTGCCAAAAGCCAGTTTCTTAGCAACAGCACCCTCTCAATGTGTCACAAAGTCTGAAGCCCTTTGGCCTCTCAAAGGAAGTTCCTTAGGTGTCTTTTACACATTGAATGCTTTGTGATAGTTGAGGCCTGCTGGCTGTCAACTCCGTCCCTTAAGGGAACTTGACAGATCTTAAAAAAAATCAATTTTAAGCTCACATGCCCCAGTGGGTGCCAAAGCCACTTCAGAGGGCCTGAAAGATGGCTGAGTCGACAGGATTTGACTTCTAGAGGTAGAAAGGTGACAAACTCTATCATGAGAAAGGGGCCGCTCCGGGCCTCAGAGGCCTAACCTGCTCCCAGGATCTGGGGCCTAGTGTTGTATTGAACCTATTTATCTCTTTCAGGGGCCTAAGGTACCACAGGGAAAGAAAAGTTGTTCAAAAAATGCTGGCAGAATTCAGGGGTGTAAATGATGAATTACTTTTCATCAGCTGAAAGGAAACATACTCCGGAACAATACTGAAAGGGAGCAGGAGCGGCTGACCCCCTGCTTCAGAGCAGCCAATATCTTCATTCAAGAAGACAACCATGAAATTACACAGAAAATGGGATTGTCATGAACAGCCCCTTGAAATCTCAGTATACAGTCATTACTGCATGGGAAAAAGCCTTCATCCACACATCATAACTTGTAACAGACAAGGAGGGGGGAAAAGAACAGAAGGAATAAAAGGTCTTGGGAGTTACCAGTAGGAATGTAGAAAATATTTGTTGATTCAAACTTTCCCCCATGGCTTTCTCAATACTTGCACATAGCTTTAACACTGCATTAATTTTATGCTGATTATTTATTTCTTTTATTGCGCAATTTTAGGAGAGTTTGTATAAATTTGAAAGAAGCGGCAAACAGAGGAAGAACTATCTTTATATCCATAGGTCTTAATCCTAATAATTAAATGGACTAGTATCTTATGTCCCCAAATTATGGCCTAATTAATATTCTAACACTCAATACTGGATATTACTTTATTATACAGAGCTTGCTTTAATTCTTCTTTTAACTGTAAAATTTTAGAGTATTAACTAATTTTCAGGTCTATGTTGACAAGTTTGAGTCCAAATATATAAGGGTAGAATCAGAATATAGAATTTTTAGTAGTGTAGCTCAAATATAAAATTTGGGGGATCCAAAATCATTAAAATAAAAAATTTTGTCATACTGGCTACTTTTTCCAGTGAATTTAATTAAGTTTACTCTAGTCTTTTTTGTTTTGTTGTTCTTTAAAGAATCACTCATTACACTATTTTCTTCTTCTAGGTTCTTGTGTTTCAAATGACTAACCCTTACGAAAACCTAAATTACAGATTTTTCTGACAAGTTCAGTTATAAACAGATGGAAATGTATGATCAATTTGTGGGATGCATTTCTTTCCCAGGTGATGGGGAGAAGAAAGCTGAGTAGGAAGTGCCTGTTCAGACCAATTAATTCCCTGGTGATGTCTTGGAGACTACTGTTTGGAAGTTTGGGATGGTCTTGATAGCCTTTTATCTATGCTCTTTACCACATCTCTGTTAACTAAAAAGACACATTGCATTGATTGGGTGAGTAGTAGTTATTTTCCATCTTATTTATAATTCTCTTAAACAATTTAGACCATAAAACCAACTAAAAAGAAAGGATTCCGCCGCAGTGTATTTCAGACAAGAAAGTGACTTCCCTAAAAAAACATTTCTCACATTGTATTCTTTGGTATCTAAGACGGTATTGAAGATAGACATATTATGCAAAACTGTCTTGTGAGTTATTATATTGGTAAGTGCTACCTTGTTATTATTGAAGGGTTGAGTAAAATATGCCTCATATATTCCTATTCAGAGTGTAAGATAAAAGGGTGGTCCTAAAAAGAAGGAAATGTTGTATACACTGGAAGCCAGGATTTGCATCAAACTCTAGAGAAGATTGTGCAGAGAATAAGATTAAAGTAGAATGACTACATGATCATGCTTTTACCTTAGAAATATATCTATTTCAAATAGTGATAATTGTCAAAGCTTTTGATAGTTGTCAAGGCTTTTGCTACTTCTTCTACTATTTCAGTAAATGCAATTCACCCAAGATGTTATAAGAGGAGTACAGAAAAACAGTAATTCTGCCCTAATTATAGGTTAATTTTTATTGTAATTTAAAAGCATTCAAGACCTTATTTTAAAAGATGATAAGACTGTGGGGCTAACCATTCACTTCTTTAGTTTATTTATTAAACTGAAGAGAGTGGTTTAGCTGTCTCTGTTCTCACTTTTGTTTTGTTTTCCATGTTGACATACCACGGGACAACTTTTACACATTGTTATCTGCAGCTACATTTACATAGCTGGATTAAGCACTGGGGAGAAAAAGTATAATAGCTTCATTTGACTGAAGTATAATTTTTAAAGATTGGGTTAAATCATGTAGTCACATTTTAATAAGCATAGTTTCCCTTTTCACAGACTCTTGTTTAAGAAAACTTTTTACAATATTGTATGTGCATGTGTGTATATGCATAAATACATACGAGTTAAAACTTCAGATTATCCCTCTTCTCTTGGCCCTATTTTATTCTTCCACACTTTTACAGTAGGTATAGAATGTCTAACAGTCATGGAAGAATTGTTTATTCTTCCTAGAATATTTTTGACCTTAATAGTTGCTTACCATATCACCAAGGTATTTTCAACAGCATATAATGATTATGATTATAAAATGTTGTTAATGTCTTTCATTGAAAACTTGAAATTCATAATTATAATAACTTTCAATGCAATTCAGTGTCTCTTTTCACCCCCACCCCAAACCTAGTTTACAGTTCTTTTCTTTTTGTCATATGTATAGTTCCATAGGTTCAAATACATGATCGAATGTTATTCATTTGGCTCAATGACAGCAAAAGTATACTACACTGTGCACCAATGGGTAAAATATGATTATTAAATAGGAATATTCTTCAGCAGTAGATACACATTCTAACATATAGCCTTGCTGAAATTTAGTTAGTTTTAGCATTTGGCATGCATCATCCTTCTTCTAATTATTTTTATTTTTAAAAATCAGGTTAGAGTCACCAAAATAAAGTTCTTTGGCAGATAGGAATCCTGTTTACTTTCCAAATCTGAACCCAGCAGGTTAAGTAATTGGGCTACAGAAAAGTTCCTCCATTTCTATTTCCAGCTGGTGATACACAAAAGGCAGGAAGTTATCTCATTAATGGGGCACCAGCTTTATGCAAATTATAGTAACAAAAAGGCTTCCCTTCATACTTTTTCATAAATTACCTAATAAAGTGGGAATAAATGGCCATATTCAAGAGCCTTTGTTGTATTTTTAGCACAAGACTCTTTCTGTTACTGCAAATATGACTAAATGCGCCTTGTTCAAAAGGGGTGTTTATGAAATAAGGCCACTCAAAAGCTTTTATTTCTTAACAGCCTTCAGTTACTTTTATGGCACAAAATTAACATAATTAGTCACAGAGAATGGATGACATAAGCAGCGTGCCATACACAAAAGGGGAGAGCAGTATCTAAGGAAGGTATTTTGAGAGATCAAATATTTTCAAAGTGCTTAATACTAGAAGGTCCTTTTTATTTGTGCACAGCCTTAAGATACTTTTTTTTTTTTAACTCCGTGAAATTCACATAATGAGATGCAGTAGACAGATGACATTAGCGATGTGCCATTAGAAAGAGGTCAGTTTCCTCTGAAAGATAGTCACTGTTCCTGCTCGTCATTAATTTGCAGCTTCAAAGCACTGAGCATATGATAGCCTGGCATGTTAAGCAAGTTGCAGTTATCTTTAAATAACCATTTTTTCCAGTTATTAGAAGCTAAAGTTTTTAAACTACCGACTGAAAGCAAAATTAAAGCACACAGCAGTGTAAGGGGGAAAAAAGCTACGAAGGAAAGGATGGAAGAAGATTAGGGAAAGAAAATCAAATACATTTTCAAAATGAAGTTGCTGTGGTTTTCCCCGGGGGTGGTCTGTTTTGACTTCAGTGTTAGAATTTTGGGGGTAGTAACAGGCCTCAAAGACTGGAGCACTAGCTAGCAAATGAAACAAGTGGGAATTTTTGGTTTCTGTGTCCTTATTATGGCACATATTACAAGGCTAAATTTCGAGTTGTGTGGTTATTTATAGTTCCACTGAGGGGGAACAATGCTTTTGGAAGCCCGAGGGCACTATAAGGTAGGAGCCTAAAAAGGGTTAAGAACACATGAATTCCTGTTACATGAGTACTGATCAAATAAATGCATGGAGAAATCTATCAGATAACCTTATTTTAAAGAGAAGATCAATGAGATTTCTCTGGTTTGGTTTGTAAATAAATCACAGGAGAGAACACAGAAAACTAAAGAATTAAGACTGCATTCATCTGATTTCAAACCTATTATTACAAGACTCTTCTGTTTTAATTTATTTTTAAATAATTCACTTTTTGCATATGAATCCATGAAATGGTATGCCACATTCAAGTTCTCTTGGAGTGTATTTTTTTTTAACTTGGAAATTCTAGAAGCACTGCATAGGGCTAAACTGCTTTAAAAACATCCTGATTTATAACTTCATCTCCCACCACCCAAGTTAAAACGTAGTCACCAAAATCTCTGGTGTGCACATGGTAACTGATTTTCTGCAGTATTTTTAGCCTGCATGTCAGAGGAGTGGCAAGACCAAATGGCTTTGGGTGAATAAGTCATGGCATGAAAATGACAAGCTATATTGGCCAACATTTTGGAACTACTGAAACAAACAAAATATTTGTTTCTTGGCCAGCAATAAACAAGAACAGAAAATGGTGAGTATCAGATGATGTTCGTACATCTACAGTGACATTTTACTGTTAGGACTATTATTTTTAAACACTGTCTAGCTTGCTGGAATGGCATCTCTGCAGTGAGAATTACTTGGAGCTGGGCATGCTGGGGGAGGATGGCATGGACCGTCATTCCAAGGTGAGGAGAGGAAGCAGGGCTCAGTCCAGGCTGAGGCTGCAGCAATGGTGGGTGAACTGGCAATGCTCTTGGGGAGTTCTGACATGAAAACCAAGGATTAGGAAGGAAGCTGAACACAAACTGCACCTCTCCCTTCCTAAAAGTTGGTTTCATAGCACCTAACTTGCTTTTGACATGGTTTTATTAACTTCCATTTTGTTAAGAAAACTTTTCCTTCTTTTTCCCAGTCTAGTTTTCAAACAATTGAGCTGTTTCTCTTCTAGTGACTGGCAGGTAAATTAGTGCTCAGGAAACACAATGTTGCAGCTCAAGCAGCTCAGTGTGGAGGAAGCAAATTTCAACAGGTGTACAGCGAAGAGTTCGATGCTGCAATAAGAGAAACGCTCTGTGATTATTTCTACCGTGTTGCATCAAAGAAGGTATTATAGTCACTCGCGTGACAAAACTGAGAAGCACATTCAAACAAAGGGCGTCTGGAGACCTGGAAGGGCAAAGGACGTGCAGGGCAAGGTCCGTTCCCCACTGATGGAGCTAGAGGCTTAATCAGTAAGAGAGACCTGAGACATGCCAACCCAGGAAATTTAAAAATAATGATGAGAGCAGTTTAAAAAGTGAAGACGTTTTACTTTAACTGTTAATTTAAAATAGCATCTTATACAAATGCAGGCTGACTTCTACCACCTTTAGATATTACTTTAGATTTGGAGAGGAAGTAACAGTACCGTTTCTGCTTTTTTACCTAATGTGTGCTGGGCACTGTGATAAGCACTTTGAAAAGATTCTCCCTTTAGCTCTCTATGATTCTATGCAGTAGATATTTTTATCTGTTTTTCCAATGAGAAGACTGAAGCTCAAATGAACTGACTTGCCCAGCATCACCCAGTTTAAGAAATTCAAACCCAGCTCTGAATGGAAAGGACTGTGACCTTTCCATTATGCTATACACAGAAATTGTACATTTAAGTAATAGATTAGAATTTATCCTCTTCTACTAACTTTTAAGGAGTGCCTTCTAGGATCTGAGTATGAATGACAAGAGAGAACACTTGGATAGTATAATTTTGGAATTTTCTGAGATTCAGTTATTAATTATGTTCACATTTAACTTTTCAATGGTTTAAAATTCTATATGCATTTGTAAATACAATTGATGATACAGATGTTCCTTTAAAAATCTCAAGCTATAAAATAATACAGAATGCATATAAATGGCAAAAATAAGCAAAAAAAAATGAACACCAGAGAAAATACGTATCTATAATGTAGAGTAATTGAAGAATAATTCCCATTGAGTTCAAATGCTATAATTGCTTTTTTGTCACTGTTCCTTCCTATGAAAAATGCTGTAGAATAATTATATGTGTTTAGCTATATAAAAGAAGCAATGATGGTTAATACTGTATTTTTTTCTTACAAAATGAATTCTATCTGCTTTTATCAAGAATAGTTATAGTCGAGTGAGATACTTATTAATCTAGCTGGTGTAGGTAAGGTCTAGTTCACTTTAATTAAAAAGCTGAATTTCTAAGGAATTGCATATATACAGACACACTAAAAGCACCTTATGTTTCACCCTTAACCTTTTATTTTAATCCTTAAGCTTTCTATATTGTTATTTTAAGTGCATGTTAATAATATGAAAGCTGATACTTTAAAAAATTCTGAGATGTGGTTAATGAAGAGAAACTGCACTATAAATTGGATTCAAAATATGCAGTCCATGCGGATGTAATTTTTCTTGAACTACAGTATTTGGCAATAAACATTTTTTAGCTTGTTTGGATTTATTCTCTATTGTTTATAAAAAGTAGCATCGGGCACTACTGCATGAAACAACTACATGTAGTAACAGGCAATCTTCATTTAATAAGATCCGTTGGATAAAAATAGACTTCAAATCTCTCTTGTGCTACGTGAATGCAAATACTGATGAAATTGCACACTAGTGTTTTTCATAATTTAAAGTTTGTCACATGGTATAATGAACTTGCTCACTTTCCCCTGAGTTCTGCCAGAGGGTGCATAGTGGCTCTGCCAGTTTATGATCAATAGAGAAAGAATGTTCTACAAGGTATTCTGGGAACTGTAGTTAACTGAGAACATTTTTCTTTCGAATGCATTTGTTAAAACAATGCCCAAAAGAGACATGATATTCCGGCGACTGTCAGAGTTTCTATGATAAACCCTGCATTTTTCAGAGGGTCGTAACTGGCAATGTGGCCATTGCTAAATGGCACCATCTGTAGTTTAGCCTGCAGGGTTGCACAAACCAGGATATTGTCACCGTTTAGGAAAGTGTGTCTGTTAAAGACCTCATGTAAGCCTAGGTTAAGAAAGACATGAAGATAGTTGGTCTTTTCATTGGTTTTCATTTCAGGCTGAAGCATCAGCTTAAAGAAGATGTGCTCGGAGTAGGTGGGAAAGACTGTGGCCAGTTTCTCTCGCAATGGATTATTTTGCACCCCTGCTAGTTCGACTTGCCATATTATATTATCATTATCTGGGAGTGGGTGGGAAGGTTGCCAGGAAGAAAATAAGAAACTACTCTGATTCTGTTTTTCGCTAGAAGAAATAAGAATCATTTGGATCACAGGTTATCCCAGGATGCAGACACTAAAACTGTGCAGAAGACAGGGATGCATGGTAAATGAAGGAACCGGGGCTCTGGCTACCTGGGGAGCAGTGCTCAGCTGAAATGTGCAGGGAGCTTATAGCTCAGCAGACGGCTGCTGTGCCCTGTGTTATAAGCTAGCCCTATATTTTTTCAAAATATGTCAGAATTATGGATTTTTTTTTACAATATCAAATGCCGTCATTTTTAAATGTTGGCATCATATACAAATTTAAAATAAACATAATCCTCTGTGAGTAAAAATAACCACTTGTCTAAACCCGATTTAGCTAATCCACCTTAATTTGAGAACTATACTCTAGTCTTGTATCTTCACACCAATAAAATATTAATGTCTTCTCAAAAATGAATAAAAAACTTTGAAAAGGTAAAACATTAGAAGAAATCAAAGTTGATATTTTTGGTGGGTTAATCTATTTCTATTTCTGTTTCAAATGAATTACATTATTTTAATAACTTTCTCTAAATTCTTTAGTTCCTTTGTATGAATATTTCTGTAACTTTTGTGCTTACACTCTAATTATTTCATATGTCATCAGTACTTTTGTACTTATTGTATAATTGTGTTTGTTTTTGAAGTGGAGCAAAAGCCATACCTCAGAAATTATCATCCTAGAAGAATTAATATCGTTAAGTCTAAACTAAATAGCAAAGTAATAAAAGCATGTACATTTCTTTGTGAAAGGTCATTTTATAGAGAACCTTTTGGGAATTGAACGAAATAAAGTGATAAAGTGGCAGAAATCTGCCTCAAAAAGAAGGTAATCTCTGACTATGGAGTCCTTCTTTGAGTACCTTAACTTTGGCTGCACAGAACTGAAGTACAATAGAAATGGCAATATTTGGAAAACAGAAAGAGAACGATACAATTTTGGAAAAGACATAAAAATGAGAAAAAATCTTGTTGTTTTTCTTTTCTACAAGAATGCATAGATATAGGTATGCAAGATTCCAGTTTATATATTAAAAAAGAAAGATAAAAGCACAATCAAGAACTTTTTTATTATTTTGATTATATACACTAAAATAAACGCATTTTATATTTACAGTTAATATAAGGATTGCTATTGTCCTATACGTATTTAAGCTCTACCTACCATTTTGCAAATTGTGGTCATTTTATTTGGAACAAACATACCAAGCTAGCATACCAAATGACAAGCTATCTCAGAGGAATCAACTTCTACTTTAAATTTATTGGCTATGTTTAAAATCCAAGTTTGTTTCTATTTGGCCTTTTAATAAATGCTTGCTGCCTTAATTTGTTTCCTTAAAAATCTAATGATCACTGAAAACAAAAATGAAAAGTACATGTACTCTTCACTGAGGCAGAAAGAGCTCTAATCGTAAAGTTTCCGGCCAGAACAGGGTCACCTACACTTAAATTTTCTGTAAACAAAAAGTGCTGAGATAGCAGATAGACTTCCTTAGTGCATTTTTCCCTAGTAAAATCAGTTTGAGATAAATTACAAAATAAATAAATGTCAAATAACAATTCCCAGGACTAGTATTTGAACTGAATGTAATGATTATTATGAAGACAAAGCTGTGATAGGCCTCTGTGTAGAATGCTTAAAGGGGACAATCTGGAACGATTTTAGCTCGGAACCATTTTAACAAATGAATATATTTCTTAAATTGCCACATCAACCAACCCTGAGATCTAATTATAGCCAGCAAAAAGGGCTACAGATTAACTATTCTGAAGCCTAAGCCATTATTTTTGGTTGACATTCCTCAACATTCAGTTAATAAATCCGAAGAGCATTTCGCTCATTCCGTATTCTAGGTTTCCATGTTACAACTGGCTGAGAATATAACGGGAAGTTGCCTTACTCCAAGTTAGACATTCTCTAAGGACTTTATTCCGTCCATGAATGTTTTAACCATTTTTCAGGCTACAATGATTATGGTTGCTTCGTAGAATAGAAATCTAAGACACCTAAAACCGATCATTTCAAAATTATTTAGCAAAACAAAACATTAATAAAGCATCCACCCTCTAGTCAATAGGGTGGAAGGGCCTTGGAGCATGTGATTCTCCAGCCTCACCTGGCTCATTTTGAAAGCATGTACCTCTGTACTGATCAACACAAGCAGGGCAGTGCCCCTAAACTTTCAGAGAACATCTTGAGTTCAGTGATTATCAAAAAGAATTTTAGAGAAACAAATGTAGAAACATTTATGAAGAATAAAAGAATATGTTTTCCACGTTCTAAAATGTATTTTGGTATTAAGAAGCTTGTCCTTTGGAAAGTTGTGTACTTGCCAATTTTAAATCAGTTTCCTGGTAGACTTACATTTGTTGATAGTCTATCCACTTATTTTGAGGAAATCTTTAAAACTTGGTCATAAACCTTGGAACTGCATTTTCTATCTTCACTATATCACACAGTCATCACTATTTAACAGCCATGGAGGAAAGTTCTCTTTCCCTAGGGGGATTCAGTTGTTATTTACCTAACCAACACTGATTTCATTTCCTCTTTTGCACTGGCTACCAGAATGCTCAGAGCCTTATCTACATTCCACTTCTAAGAAATATATAAGGCTTCATAACTGTTTTCCACCTTAACCTTATTATTAGTATCAACTTTCCCTCTTAAACTGTGCCTTAATCCCTTCACCTACTCTTCGGGTATTCATCTGGTTAAATGGAATCTTTGGAGGCAGCCATGAATCCTATTCTGACCACAATATAGTTAGGAAAACTATTTCATAAATGTTTTTCTTTTGTCATACCACTTTTTAGAGATTATATGTGAAAAGAAGAATCATCAGAAACCTTTGAAAAGTCCAAAGGTTTGGGTTTTGTTTTGTTTTCTAAAATAGTTCAATGTGTTTTTTAATCACTAGTTAGTTCTCATAAATTCATAAAAACACAAAAGTAACCACTTAATTTAGGTGAAAGAATAAAACAGTTTTGCACAATCAAACCTATAAAAGTAAAATATTCAAAAAGTAAGTTTGTGGTCCTCTTGTTGAAAATACTAATTCAACTCTTGTTAAAGCTAATTTTGGAAATATATATTAGATGCATTATAAGTCTTTTGCATAAAATGGAAGAAAAGTAGGCATATTTTTAATATAGCTAGTCTATTTGTCTTAGTTAAACAGATAATCTTCACCAATCACATAAAATTAAACTGCATGATTGGGCTTCAGTCTGTCTTTTAGCTTAATGGTCATGTTGCCAAAGAGGCCTTTCTTGGCCACTAAAATGCTAACATTCTTACCTATTTGTTCCCTTGCATTCCACTTCACTTTCAGCAAGGTATTGCTTTATTTGTTACTTTACTTGTGTATTGCATTTCCCCATCACCCTACTTTAAGTACCAACAGGTGAAAAAGCTTGTCTGTCTTGAACATTGACCACGGAACCACGGTTGCATCCTGATGCTGGGCACAGGCTAACGATTCAATGACTATTTCTTGATTAAATAAATAGAGGAGAAGTAGCATCGTATATCAAAAAATGAGAAAGTAGGTAAATAAGCAAAAGTTGCATTGTCAACGTAACAGTTCAACAAAGTCAGTAATTCAGTATGTCACAATAAATCCTATTATTGATGTAATGTAAAACAATATTGGGGGAAACAATTACTTTCCTTTTTCAAAGGGGCTGATTATAATTTAAATAAGATGATAAGGAATGAGTTTCCATATTGTCTTTCTTTTCACATCCATGGAAAAAAGTAACAAAAATAATAAATGTGTTTCATATATAAGGTTTTTCTCTTTAAAATCTATAGTGACCCACCTAAATGTTATTATATTCCAGAATATAACATAACATTCTGGAATATAATAACATTAACTAAATATATTAACATTAGATATATTTATCTAAATTTACCCTTTTAACTATCTCTATATATACATACAGATGTCATTATAAATATCACTGAAGTGATAAGTTGTCCATTCTGGAATTCTAACAAATAGGGGTGTCTCAGTAAAGTTTTGGGAAGAAAACCCATGCCTTTAATCCCATATCCTTTTCATGAATCTAGTTCATTGATGCAAAATATTAAACCATTGAACAAGAAAATAGATTCTATGCAAGAAGTAGTTTCTTTAGAGGTAGGAAATTTGTAGGACCGAAGACTAGATTGTCTGAGGATAAAACTCAAAATAACTATTGAAGAAATAACATGAAGATTTCATTCTTTCCCAAGGGAAATTGTAAAGAGCAAATAATTTAATGCTAATCTAAAAGCTAATGAGAGTTAACTGTGGAATAAAGATTTTAAAAAGCTTAGTGTACATGTAATTTTCTGTCTGTTTCCTTTATCAAAATAGCTGCTAAAATTGTAAGGGGATTTATATATATCTTTATATTCTGTTTCAAATATTTTTTGTAGATGGTAAAGAATTTTGCATACCTATGTGTATGAATGTCTTTTAGAATTGCTACAGTGATATAAACTTTTATTTTTCCAATAAAAACAAAATAAACTTTGCAATAAGTGAAATGCAAAGGCATTTTTCATTTCAATAATATAAGTATACCTTATTTCTTTCTGCTTAAATATCATATGCCATGTTTTTGTCTTTTTCTTCCTTCAAGTTTACATATACAGGTGATAAAAGTGAATGTTAACATATTATCAAAAACAATATAAAGTTATTTGACTAAATTTGAAATTAAAGTTACAATAATGTGACAACAATTATTTTTTTTTCCCCCTCCATACCCTTATTTGGCCCTGTTTAAATGATTTGGAAACATTTTCAATTTTATGTACAATACACGCCAGTAGGTGGTGGTAGTATTTTCTACAAGCACTACAATGCTATTTCCATTAGTAAATAATCCAAAAAATAGAGATCATTTTCAGATCTTCAGAAATTTCTAGATCAGTACAGAGATTTCAGAGATAATCTTTCTCACGTTATAATCCCAGACTTTATTTACAAGCAAAACTAAGCATTTTAATCATGGCATCAGATTTTTGAGGGTAGGGAAAAGCCTCTAATAAATTTGGGAGGCTATGGATTTAATCCCACAGCATTGACCGTTACCTTTTTCTTTTCTAACAGATGCCAGCCATTAAATCGGAAAATTGAAATTGAAGATAAAAGGTGGGATATGTGTATCCAGCTAGTGAGTGATATTAACCAGATTTTCTCCATCATGGCTCATTTGCATTATGAATACTCTGAAAAAGACAGCTTTTCTGGACTCTTTACTGGGTTTATTGCTCCTACAATGTAATGCTACTCAAAGGGTCTGATTGTGCATTCAGATATCACATACATATTGCTCTGGGTCTGGGATTTCCTGTTACTGTGAATGATAAAGATTCTTTCCTATTTAACATACAGTTCACTCATTGTACCACTTATGTGAAAGGGCACCTCTGTGGGATATATGTAAGCAGGGGAAGAGACCAAGAAATGAAGGGATGTTTTGGTAGATTATACAAAAAAGGTACATTTAGTAAGGGGATGAAGAGAAGTGAACAGTGGAGGTTGTCTCATAAAGAAACCTGAGATGGGATGGTTTGGAAAGTGATCTGGAATTTGGGGCCTTCTGAGCTGCATTTTTAAAGAGTTTCCCTGACCTTAATTTAATCCAACTTTCGGGAATCTAAACTACCCCTTCCAGTTCTCAGTCCAAATTTATTTTTAGAAATCAGGAACTTGAAGAATGTACAGAAACACGATTCACATTTAGAAAGCCAAGATCCCTATAAATTTGGATATAAAGATAGGAGGAGAATAATTTAGAACCGTTACTTGCAAAGTCTGGTCTTCGGACCAGCTATTTGTAATCACCTGGAAGTTTGTTAGAAATGAGTAATCTCAGGCCCAACCTCCCTCCAGACCTACTAAATCAGAACCTGCCGTTTCAGAGGATCACATGGAGATTTGTATTCATGTCAAAGTTTAAGAAACACTGACTGAGAAAACACCTAGTTAACTAGTTAATGAAACCAATTTACTCTTTTTCTTCAAGTGGAGAAAGCAGCTATTGCGTGGTCTTGCTTTCTTTGACACATCTTCTTAACAGAATATCTCATCTAGAGCATGAATGTCAGTCACTCGAGGTCCGGATTTTCCTATCTTAAGTCTGTTTAGGGATCTGTTTATACTGCAATTTTAGGGATGACTGAATCTTAAAGATCATTTAGTTCCTCGGTTCCCCTGGACAGGCAGCCAGTGGCAACAACCTTAGCTATTCTGCTTCATCAGGACTTGGGGTCCTGAAAAGCTTTGCACATAAAAACTGGTGTTGCAGCGCTTGTGAAGCCGAAAGCAAAACATCTCCCATAAGATTAAGCACCAACATTTTGGAAATGTAGTTATCAGCAGCAGAATGGAAGCAAATTAAGTTTGTGAACTACACTGAATGTTTAATTGTTCTACAAGGTTCCTCTTAAAATGAAAGTGTTTGAAACCTGTTAGAAGCATTTTAAAGCAATTTAGTCAATTATTACTATTAAAAATGCTCATCTCTTAAAAAAAAAAAGTGAAAATTACCTGTTACTTATCTATCCCCATTTATAAACCTCCTAAACAAAAGAAATGCAAATTTGTATTCTAGTTTCAATACCTTACATAATATAAGAATGCCCCCACATTTCTATTAAATAGGGATTAATACAATTTCTCAAGTTATGAAATTACCCAATAACAATAAAGCTTAATCCAAAACTATTTTGCTTAAGGTATCAAAAGAGATTTGAACAATAAATTGAAACAAACACAGCCTAGTAGGTCCTTGAAGAACATCAATTCCTTATAACACTAATGAGAAGAAAAAAAGTGGATTCTCAGATGGGACCCCTGTCTGTGAGGAGGTTGCCGGTTCTCCCCATCTCTGTGTGGGTTTTCTCTGGGGACTCTGGTTTCCTCCCACAGACCAAAGACGTGCACGTGAGGGGAATTTCGTGTCTACATTGTCCCAGTCTGAGGGAGTGTGGGTGTGTGTGTGAGTGGGCCTGTGTTAGAAGGGGCATCCATGCAGGGCGGCTTCGCCTTGTGCCATGAGCTGCCCGGAGACGCTCCAGCCACTCACGACCCTGACCTGGAGTAAGCAGGTTGCAAAATAATGATCTTATTTGTTTTTATTAATATTTCTTCAATCTATATATAGCTCACATTTATTTCAATGTTTAATATTAGAAGTGTTTGGGGGTCTTTGTTTAGAAGTTTGGTGATGATTTGGGGACCAGAAATATTTCACAGGGATGTAACCCTTGTTTATGTCAATTAGCCTACAGTAAAATCAGTTTTGTTATACATTATTTTACTTAAAGTCAGTTTCCAAGAACCTATCAGTGACCATAAGTAAAACCTTAATATACCATACAGTATACTCTAGAACCCAATGTGAGACGTTCCAGGTAGAGAAGAAATGCAAATAGTTACCTGTTGCCTTAATTTTGTCCAGAATGTTGACAGTGATGTCCAATTCTGATTCCAATTTACATTCATTTACATTCAGTGGTAGAGAGCTACTTTCTAAAATGGATTTGAGACATTGGGACTGCTTTAATCAGTCATTTTACTAAGCAAAAAGTTTATTAAGGTGGAAAAATGATCAGTGGAATCAAAGAGTCATTAGACTTGGTTGTTGACACTATAGAAATCTTTCTTATGATATTTTTTAGTTGCCACCAGTACAAGACGGGTGCCACCAGCAGCCTGGAAAATCTCTCCTGCTTCCCTACACTGAACCTTTGCAAACAGTCTGTCCATAAAGAAACCTTTCTGGAAATAGCAAATTTTAAATATGGCATATGTTTTATTTTGAGACCCTGACAGATTCAGAGGTAGGTAAAAACAAGTTTAAACATTTTAAATGAAGATTTAAATCAAATGAACGGAGGTGTTTATCAAGTCACTTGTTAGTAGCGGGACTGGGTGGAAATCCCTGATTTACAGCTCCCACAGTTGCTCTTTTTCTCTATATTGAAGTGGGAGATTAGATGCAGAAAGAATCACTTCCTATCTTTTCCCCTCATTGAGTTCAAAGAGAATCAGGATGTTTCTCTGGAGGCTACACCCTGTCCCAAATCATTTTCCTCTGAAAGTCAGTCATTGGTTCAAGGTCAGATCGCGCACAACAGTGTCCACCTGAAATAGGGAAGCATGATTTTCCTTAATATTTTCACCTTGAATTAGACTCAAACATAGTTTATGAAGCACACTCAATGTCACTGACTTTTCATGGCTCTGCACCTTTTCTTACTTTTTAAAGTGATGATAGATACAAGAAAGAAAGAGAAGTTGATATGAGGTTACTTTCACAAATGCACACATGATATCATTGATAAAATATTATTCAGATCATCAGTTTTTATTTTAATATATTATTTATATAGACCATGTAATAAACCCTTCAGCAAAGTAATTGTGGGACAAAAAAATAAATTACCTACATGAGGTGTCTGCTCATTTTAATACACACATAAATGCTTACGTATTTCTACATATAGTACCTTCATATATACAAACACACACATATCAATACACACATGATTCTGTCATCCATCACACATGTACTGAGATTCAGTGCAGCCCTACACTAAGTTCTCTATGTTGACGTGGGCAGAAACTCTCCATTTACAAATGTCTGGAAATTCTGAGGTGACAATATCCTCTTGGAAGCTATGGGAGGAGAAAGAGTATATTAGGTCCTAAACAAACAAACAAAAATCACTTGATGGTAATTGAGTAAAATGACTAGTAGTGAGCTTGTCCAGAATCACTGCTCATCATTCCAACATTTTAACTTCATTATTTTCTGTCCTAAATCCATGCTGGTGGTCAAGAAGACTTTCTTGACATGTAAATGCCCACAGAGATTTTCAAAACTTCATCAGTTAACACATCTCAGGATTATCCAACTACAGAATAAGGAGACCCTATGATGACAGGTGCCAGATAATGCCAACGAGAGGGGACAAAATTAATAGGAAAGGAAGGTAAATGGCCACTAAGTCAAACTTAATTTATCTCAGGACAACCTGGGCCTAGGGCTGAGAGCATCCAAAGCCCTATTTGGACGTTTTCTTTTAAAAAAAACATAATTAAATAATTATGGGGATCACTTTAAACTCCCGATGTAAAAAATGGTATCATTCTTCTATTTTTTGGTGTTTTGCTCATTTGTTTTTTTTAATCCTGACCCAAGGATACTTTTCCATTGATTTTTTTTTTTTTTGGTTGCATGTAAGAAAGGGAAGAACAGGGGGGTGGGGGGACATCATGTGAGAAAGACACATCGATTGGTTGCCTCCCGCATTACCTGGGGAATGGAACTTGTAACCCAGGTACATGCCTCTGATGGGGAATCGAACCCACGACTCTTCAGTCTGCAGGCCGAAGCTCTAACCACTGAACCAAACCAGCCAGGGCTGTTCTTTTAATCTTACATTGAGGAGGTACTACCAGCACCGCAGGGACAGTCCTAGGCAGGGTGTCCTCAGGCATTGTCAGTGAGGTCTGCCCCTAAACCCTTGGAGCAGACTGGTATCTACAAAGGAGGTGGAGGGGGCTGGGGGCAGAATCAGGAGATGGTGAATAAGGTAGTCAGTCTTGAAAAGTCACTGTGCGGGAAACGATCCAGTCATAGAACTGGGTGTTTGGGCAGCATATTGTGAGGGGGTAGGAGAGAGTCTCTTTCTTGGTCAGGAACCAAACTGAACACATTTGCAGAGACCAGTTAAGTCATCTGAAGTGAAGCAGTTGCTGCTGCTTTTGGGGCCCAGTTGCCATTTCACACATGGTTTAGTTTATATTCTGTTCCTGGTTGAATAACAATAAACTGAGGTGGAACAAAAAATAAAAAATGGCACTTCCTCTATATTTGCCCATGTTGATTTAATTCTCTTCCCTTGCCCCTTTGGACTGAACTAACTCCGTTTTCTTTGCTTCGCAATTTATTATTATTTTTTCCTCCTAAAAGAAGAAGATGGTGACCGCAAACAAGGTTGCATTCAAATCCATTACTGACTCAGAATAATTAGAAGGCATCTTAACATTTGAACTATTCATCCTCGACTTCAGGGAGGTGCTCATCCTTGTATCATTCTCAGAGATTTAGGAATGCAGTTTTCCCCAGAATGATCTATGGATCCAAGCATGGGAGAATTAGTGACTACAAGCTACAGCTATTTTAGTTTTCCTTTCTTCTTATGCATTTGTTTAAACTGAGAAAATCATGATGTTGACCAAAATAAAAAAAAAAGAAAACTTCACTTGTGTGAAGAGAAAACATTTTACTAATTATAACCATTTAGGAGGGTGCTGTGTTTTCGTTTGTGGTTTTTGTTTTGTTTTGTTTTGTTTTCATTTCAATTCCCTTTGATATCATGTGACCATAAGTTTAAGGAATCCTTAACGTCCATGTCCAAAATATATGTTTTTCTCCTCTGATTATAAAAGTACTGAGTTCTAATTACAGGCATTTGAAAAATATAAAGAGAAACAAAAAGAATAGGCTGTAATACTACTCTTGAAAAAAACACTATTGATACTTTGATATATTTCTTTCAAGTGTTGTTTTTAGCTGTTATTCCTATATAACTGTTTAAGCCCAAAGCTCATTGTGGTGTATGTAAAAATTTACAAGACTATTATCTAGTTTAACTGTTTTTACATATATATATATTTTATTTTAGTATGTTTTTGACATCATTTAGCTGAGTTCATGCAGGAGCCTGATTTCAACCAATTATCTCCTTTAAGGATGAGCATTCACTTTTCCAATGGCTTACTATTATAAATAATGCTTAGCAAACATGTTTATGTTTGTTTCTGAGAAGCTTTAAAGATACATTTCTGGAAGTGGAATTAATGTAACAAAAGATACAAAAGTTTAGGAATAAGAATTTAAAATTTAAAAAAATATATTTTCAAATACCTTTCCACAAAGTTTACAAAAACTAATATTCCTATCAGTGGTTTCGAAAAGGTCCACCCTAGAAAACATTTTTCATTAAGAAACTGTATTTGATTTGTATTATTTGAATTGTAATGAGAATAGAATTTTAATAATACATTGGTTAATTCTATTTCTTATTTTGTGAATTACCCGTTTATTAATTTTTTCAATATTTTATTAGATAGTAGTCTTTTTTATTGGACTCAACAAGCTATAAATGAAAAAGAATACTACAAGTCTGTTATGCAAATTGTAAAATTTGCCATAGTATTTGTTTACTTTGAAACTTAAATACATCAGTGACATTTAGAAATTCCATTTAATGTTATAAAACCTGTTGATTTATCTATTGTGTATTCCTCCATTGTTTAGAAATTTAGAAAGATTTCACACAGCCATAGATTTCATATTTAACTAAAATGCTTCTCTTTGATGTTTTAATTTAACATTTTATTTTATTAAACTTTTTAAAATTTGTTTTTATTGATTTTTAGAGAAAGAGATAGAAACATCAATGTGAGAGAAAAACATTGATCGGCTGCCTCCTGCACTCCCCCTACTGGAGATGGAACCCACAACCTGGGCAAGTGCCCTGATGGGGAATCGAACCAGGACCTCTCAGTCCATGGGGCATTGCTCAGTCCACTGAGTCACACTGGCTGGGTTAATTTAACATTTTAACCAATAAGGAAATAATTTTAGCATTGTATAAAGACAAATATTTGTTATCTAGAAAAATTTAACCAATGCTTCAGCATCATTTAATAAACATTCATGCAAGAAACTATTGAATCATGTCAATTTAATCATATTCTGAATTCTTGTTTTTAGTTTTTCTGAGGTATGAATCGGATACCTTGATCTGTTTTTGCTTTTAGATATTAAAGTTTAACAACAATACAATTTAATATTTTCTAGCTCAAGAGTCTACCTGATCTTCTTCTTCTTCTTTTTTTTTTTTTTTTAGGTGTGATGAGTGGCTTATTGCATTTAATTCAAATGTGCATTTTTTTATGTTTACAGAACATCTACTTAACCTTTTTACTTTAAATTACCTTTTTTAAGGTGATATATTTTACGATGATCAAATGTGTAACTAATACATATTTCAAGACTAAACTTTTGAAAAGACACGTCAGTGGAGTTATGTGCCCATTGTCACTCAACAAGCCAGTAAATTATAGATCTGGAATCAGAACTCATGTTATTACAAATTTCCAGCCTGATGCTTAACCCACTGAAATTCATAACCATATTGTTTATAGGCTGAGAAAAGGCCCCGCAGTGGGGCTCCCGGTTCACAAGGAGTTTTCCTACACACTGTGTTGGCATGCAACAGTTTCTTCAAGGCTCCTTCCCAAAAAGAGAAGACACTCAGGATAATACCCTTGCCATGACGTCTTATCTTTGTGAGTTGGAAAATAAAATAATGTTCAAAATCTCTATTGAGAAGGCTATGATAGAAATAGACAGTCTCTCAGGGGGTAGGAGGAGGTTGAAAAGGGCAGTTCCTGGAATGTTACGGGGGCCTAATGATATGTCTGTGATATAAAACAGTTTCTGATGTTTTCCAAATGGGTTATTGTTCATGTTTAAGTGATTATAGCAGTGATTTAAGCCAAACTAAATATTCTCTTTCCATGGTTTACTTCAACTCTTTCTAATCCCTCTTCTTGCAAACCTGTTCAATTTTTAATATTTTTTTCTTACATGGGTATTCGATCATGTGAGCAAAATTTACTGAGTGAAAAGAGTGTGGAAACACAAAAACAAACAAACAAAAGGAACAATGCAGGCAAAGACTGTGTGGTTGTATGAGGTGGGGTGCAGGATTGATTGCGAGTGTTCTAAGAGAAAAATGACACATCCGACTGGTCATCAGGAGTCATTGCTTGCCAATAAAATTTCTGAAGCTGTGGAATCATCTCTAAAAGAAATGATTGAAAACTCTTGTCTGAGCCCCTTACAATTGCACCTAATAAAGCTTTTGAGAACTCTATACCATTAGGAAGAGATGATGACCTAATAAGTCCAGTCCATTGATTCTCTGATAGGCTTGGCAAGACCTCCTCATGGAATAACTTCATAATCAAATCTAAGACACCCTGAAAGCACTATATAAATTCATGTCTCCAATGTTTGGTGGCTACTAGATACATTTTTGTATTTTTGAAAATACTGTTTTCTCACAAAGAATGTATTCATCTTAGCACTAGAGAAAGAAATGATTTGAAAAATAAAATACAAACACAAAACTATAATGCACAACAGCCTGGATGTCTGTTTCTAGCTGTTGGTGTTGTTATTTCAAAACTAAAAAAACCATGTTAGAGACCCAATGATTATTTTATCAAAATAAACGTGAAGGAGGAAGAAGAAAACACTCTAAGCTGACAATTTGCATATTATATTTCAGCGTGATGTGATTTAAAACAGCTGATCTATTAAACACTCAAATTAGACTTTACAAGCAAATAACCATTTCTACCTTGACTTTAGCATTGCCTCTGGCGCCTTTATGATATGAATATCTGAACAAAATTATAAGAGCCTCCCTTTTGGTGCCTGGGAAATGTATCAACTATTAGATATACAAGGCTAGGACTTCCCAGTACAAAAAGTTAGTGCTAATACTTGATCTTGGTCTGGTTGAGCCTTCTGTAGTTCCTACAAAAAGATGAAATTGGCAGGTCCTCCCTTTTACCAAATATTGATTCCTTTTCTAAGCCCTTTTATGTTCTAAATTAACCTGGGATTTGCACCTTGATTTCTTTAGTTGCAGTGAGAAATGACACACAGATACTTGCCTGTTAAACTATCACGTGGGACAGAATTTGGTTTCTGTAATCATAAGCTCAGAGCCCTGTAGAGAGCTTCTAAGTGGTTAAAATGAAAGGAAATTGGGTGGAGGAACCGAAGATATTTTTCTCTTATGAATTAGCACAAATACAGATTTATAGCCTACACATGTTTTGTTTTTACTGATGGCTGTAACTAGGGACACCTGTAAGACAGAGCCAAAGGGGAAGAATTAAAAATAAATGGAAGAAAAATGTAATAATAAGCTGCACTGCAGAGCTTGATTTGAAGCCTAGTATGTGGGACTTTAAAATTCCCCTTTCCTGGAAAATGTTTTATCATTTAGCTTATGTAATTTAGCATACAGTATGAAAGCCGAAATATAACAACATTTTTTAAAAGATTCTTTCAGTATTTCCAACAGAAATGTTGAGCTAAGTGTAGAATTTGTGGGATCAGTTAGCTTATAAATAATGATCCTTTATGCTGGCATTGGGAAATCCTGTTCCCACAGCTAGTTCAATAAAGCAATTAATATCAATAAATGCTGAAGAAAGCAAATCTCTGTTCACTTTTGTCTGGATTAGTTAACATGAGAAAAATCCTATCCCTCTCCTGGAGTATTTAACCTTCTCATAGGAAGACATTCTAACGAAAGGTAAATAATGAATGCTTTTGACATATTTTCCTCTTGTCATACATTGCCTACTTTTTATAAAATAATTGACCTGTCTTCTCCCTCCAGAAATTTTCAATGTGGTTTTCTTTTTAGACCAGGTTTGTGTAACAAAGTTGTATTGTAAATATACGTTAGCATTTTTTCTAATATCCCTAAATTTACTTTCTGCATAGATAAATTTCTTTATAGGAAATATAACTTCCAATCTTCAGATATAATGTGTTTCGTGTTTTTTGTTTATTTGTTTGTTTTTATTGTGGAATGCTTATGTTTCATGCAGAATGGCTCACATGTACTCAATTTACTGAGGATGTTTGAGAGAAAGCAATTTTTCTGTGTCATGGCATGTTTTAGTGACTCTTAAAAACACTCTTTACAATGAAAAAATGCTTTGTCAAGGTGATGGGTGAGGTATAATAGACTCCACTGATAGAGACAGATTTGTGCATTCAAACTTCCATAGATCAGCATTCAATAAACCAATGTCATGGAATAGCCCTGAACTTTCACTACATTTGGCTAATTTTTTGGTGTGATTTCACACACAAGCAGTAAAATGCTTAAAAGATATTATCCTGTAGCGTCCAAGAAATGTGGTAATAAGGTAAAAGTTGAAATGCGTTGTTGGCATAAGAAGCTCATGGCTCATGCTTGATTTTTAACACACCCAGTTTCGTCAGAGTTGGCATAAGTGCGCTCTTTCTGACAGTATGGTGATAACATTCTGCAAGAGTTGAAGCTGCCAATTCTTACACCTTCATTCTACTAGCAAAGGATTTTAAAATAAAAAATCAATATTGCTACAATACCACATTCCTTTGCTAGTTCCCCTAAACTGACCAACCCATTCTGCTTGTTAATAAATCTGAGCAGGAGAGAGAGCTAACTCTAAATGTACTTAACTAAATGAACGTATTTGTTCATTTTGTATATAACAAAGTTATATACAGTTAAAATTTGTGTTGGGATGCCTATTACTAAGTCACAAACAGGTGATAGTTTGATTTTGAAATGGAGTAGTCATCTCAAATCAGTGCCTTAAAATTCAAAAACACAAAGATAGGCAATAATAGCATTACTCTCATTTCAATAGGTTAAAAATATTGTCTTCCTGTTTATGGGGATTAAGTAAGCAAGAAGACAAAATTTCCTACAGTAACTACATTTAAAA
This sequence comes from Tadarida brasiliensis, assembly GCA_030848825.1. NCBI lineage: Eukaryota > Metazoa > Chordata > Mammalia > Chiroptera > Molossidae > Tadarida > Tadarida brasiliensis. Next base: position 32,138,428 of record CM061265.1, on the reverse strand, counting down.
ATTAGATTACAGTAAAGCAGGTAACAGCTTTCTTTAAAGAAGCTAAAGATCCACTCCTGGAAAGTTAAAAGATTATACTCTATGTAGATAAAGAAGAAATATCATTATGTGTGGAAAAAATAAGGGAATTGTTAGCATTTATTGTTTTTAACTTTTACATTATTCTTCTCTAAAAGATTTTTGTTTTAATCCAATTAAAAGTATGTTTGAGAAGATTTTATATGTGTATTGGATTATGTTCAAAAGTGGATGGTATCCTTGATGTTTACATCAGGAGATTAAGTAATACATCAAAGTACAGTGTGTATTATTTAAACTTTAATTTTAAGATCATTGTAGACTCACATGCAGCTGTGAGAAATAATGTGGATGGATCTCATGGACCCTTTACCCAGCTGTCCTCAGTGGTAAAACTTTATAACTATAATGTAACACACGGATCATTTTCAAGTATTGCCAGTTTTACTTGTATTCATTTGTGAGGAGGTATGTGTATTTAGTTCTATACAATTTTGTCACATTTACAATTTCACATAGCCACCCCCATGGCCAAGGTACTGAAGAGTTCCCTCACCACATTCATTTCTCACATTGTCCTTTTGTAATAACACCCATTTCCTTCTCCCACTCTCACTTTATTTCTAAACCCTGACAACCACTAATTTATATTCTACTTCTAAAATTTTTTTCATTTCTGCCTGGCTGGTGTGGCTCAGTGGTTGAGCATCGACCCATGCACCAAGAGGTGGCTGGTTCAAATCTCGGTCAGGGCACATGCCCAGGTTGTGGGCCAAATCCCCAACAGGGGACATGCAGGAGGTGGCCAATCAATGTTCTCTCTCATGGATGTTTCTCTCTCTCTCTCTCTCCCTCTCTTTTCCTCTCACTCTAAAATCAATAAAGAAAAAAATGTTTTTAATTTTTTCATTTCAAAAATATTATATTAATGGAATTATACAGTATATAACCTTTGATAATGAATTTTTTCACTCAGCAAAACTCACTGGAGATTTATGTAAGTTCATGTGGGTATCAATAGTTTGTTTCTTTTTATTGCTGAGTAGTATTCCATGATGTGGATACCCTACAGTTTGTTTAGACAGTCACCTGTTGAAGGACATCTGGGTTGCTGATTTTTTCCTTCCTAGTTTTAGTTATTATGCCAAGTATCAGTTTCAAAAATAATGATTGTAAAATGATTTAAAAATGTAATAGACTAAGAATATCATAGGTAACATTTACTAAAATAACAAAAGTGGAAAATTAATATGAAGGACATATGAAGATTTAATAAATCTAGAGAAATTCCAACAAACAGGTCAGAAAATATAATAATGAAACAAAATAGAGGGGTCACATATACACAGTCAATTGTTACATGATGAAGGTAATACTGCAATTTAATAACAAAAGTATTTAATAACTAGTGTTGGGTCAATTATGTATTCAAGCAGAAACAAAAAGAACTTTGACCAATACTTCACCACATAGTCAACAACCAATTCCAGATGGATCGTTATGTGCATTTGAAAGGTAATACACTAAATATAACATAGGAGAATGCCTTCATAAATTGAAGGCAGGCTAATATTTCTTAAACAGAACAAAGAAGGACTCATCATAAATGAAAAGATTTGTAATTTGGACTATATCAAGTTTTAAAACTTCTATTCATCATAAAACAATATTGAGAGAATGAAAAGGCAAGCCACAGAGTGGGAGAAGCAATTTGCAATGCAACATATACACAACAATGGACTCTAATGTAGAATATATAAAAGAGTCTTACAATTAAGATAAAGACAGATAACCCAACTGAAAAACTTTCAAAAGACTTAAATACTACTTTATGAAGGAGATTGTTCAAATGGTTAACAAGCCCATGAAAAGTTGCCCAATTTCATTATTCATTAAGGAAATTAAAGTTAAAACCCAAGTGAAATATGTTACACATCCACCAAAATAAAAAAATGTTTGATAATATGAAATGATGGAAGAGATGTGGTACAATTGGAATTCTTATACATTATACCTGACAATAATAATGGATAACTTTTATACATTATACCTGAACTGTAAATTACTTCTATCACTTTGTAAAAATATTTGGCAGTGCTATTAAAATGAATATACACATAATTCTGTAACCCAGCAATTCCACCCCTGGGTACTCATATGCACATATATGTACCAAAACACATGGAGAAAAATATTCTTAGCAGCTTTGTCCTTACTCATAAAAACAGGAAACAATCCACAGACTATTAACAGAAGAATAATCAAGTAACCTGCAGTGTTTATATACTAAAATGTCAGAGCAAACAAACAAACTATATATATATGAAGAATCACTGTCACATACAATTTAAAATGTAATAGACTAAGAATATCATAGACAACACATAGACATAATATCTTGCAAAAAAGAAGCCAGGCACTAAAAAGTACATACCTTATGATTTTACTTGCTTACAGTTTAAACAAAATAAATGTAACAGGAACAATAACAAAAGTCAGAATATTAGCTTAAGTTTATATGTTTAGTTCTTGAGAATAGACATGACAGAAGCTTTTGAGTGCTTCACTATTCAAAAATATATTGAGCTCTACACTTCAGATTTTTGCACTTTAGTATGTTTACTCAATAACCGATTAAAATATCTACAGGAAAAAACCTACCTGGTATTCCTTAAAAATTATATCACTGTTATTTATGAATGATTACTAAACTAATGTGTAGAGAAAAGAGCCAGAAATATTTTTAAAGCAATATTTTATTCATACCACAATTAAAAACTAAATTTAGGGGGATGTAGGTGATTAGAAAATAGAAGATGTGGATTTGAGTCAAGATTCCTCTACTTGTTCATGATAAAATACGGCATGTCATCTAACAATTTAGCATCAATTTTTTCATCTGTAAAATGTAAGTTAAAATACTTGCTTCAATTAAATGTATGTGGATGGTAGTATTTGAAGGTGACTTAGAAAGTGCCATACATTTTAAAACAAATGAAATTTAAAATATTTTAAGATAGGCATTTCATGTTATTAAAACACTATCATGTGCTTGAGAATACTTACAATGGTAAGAAGAATGTCAAGTGTTCCGGAAATGGTATTTAGGAGATAAAATGAAGAAGGTGCAATTGACCAGTCTTTTGAGCAATTTCAATCCAGTGTATACAATTGAGCATAGGGCATTTTGCTTGGAAAATCATTTCATAGTTCTACTAAACCCATTTTGTCTACAATGGAGTTTTTTGTACACAGTTTGGTTCCCCTGCCTTCTGACTCCTTTTATACATATTCCATCTGTCTTCCCAGATGCCCCAGCTTTTAACCTCAGTATCATACTGTTTTATTCACTCTCTTCTTCCCTTCATAGCAGCTACCAACTTTTTTTCATCCTACCTCCTAATCTTTCACAAGCCATCCACTTCTCCTCCATTTTATCACTACCTAATTCAGACCGCCCTCATCTGTCATCTATTTTTACACAATACTTTTGATTGATGTTATAGCATCTATAAGAGTATGCATACTGTTGCCAAAGTCAACTAGCAAAAACAAATCTGGTCACTGCTATATAAAAATTCTTCCACTGCCTGGGAAATACCCTCAAGATAAATATATATTCTTGGACATATCTTAATTATTTTTCATTATTAGATCCATGTTGCCTACTTTCAAAGATGATTTTCATAATCCAGTTAGTCCATCATTTGCCTATCATTAAGAACTTTTCCTCAAGCCTACTTAATTACTTGTATTTTTGGAAAAAACAATCATATCTCAATTGGGACCTTTGTTACACATTTCCTAGACCCCAATCTTCTCCTCCTGCCCTCCATGCTCTCCTGCATCTCTTTGCAAACTGAAGCATTCTCAGAGTAGACATCACAACCAGGAAGCCTTCTCAGGCAAGGCTGGGTTTAGAACCTCCCTTGTGTGCTCTCATAGTAACTTAACCTCTCATCAAACTGTCTTGGAATTTTCTGCTTGCAGGTGGAGTCCCTGACTAGACAGCAACCTCCTCAAGGTCCAGATTCAAATCCTGTGTGTTGTATCTCCAGTATTTGCAAGAGTGCCACATATTTAGTAGGCATTTTATGATAATGTCTTGGATAAATAAATGACTATGTAGGTATCAAATGTGCTGTGCAGAGCCTGCTTGAAGGGTTGCTACTCTTTACTCCACAAGCAGATGTAGTGGGCTTTCAACAGAATGGAGATGTAATGCTAAAAACAAAAACAAAACACACCCACACACACAACAACAAAACTCGTAATTTACCAGAGAGGAATGATAGTGTGGGAGAAAGCATAGAATGGTGGAAGAGGAGATGTCTGTAAATGGTTGGGTGAGAAACAACTTTCTCAGTCACTCTAAATAAAACAAGGTCCTTTGTCCTAACTGAACTGCATAGAGTTGTTATGAATGTTTTTGAAAATAAATTGAGAAGAATTTCAAAAATGGGGGATTAAAGGAGGGCTTTTATGAATGAAGAGTAGCCTGTGGAGACTGGTAGTTAGATTATTGCATAACTATCAGGAAGGTGAGTTGCGATCACAGTGAAGCTCAAGTGAAAAGACTTGGCACATCTACACCACAAAGGAGGCAAAAGACACTCATAAGTCCAGAAATTTAGTACATAGTAAAAAAATAAGCCAAAGATGGATTATCTAGTTACTGTATTGAGGTTGACTATTAATTTTTGTTAATAATTTTAGTTAAAATTTTACTTTTTAAGTTCTGTTTATGTGATAATTATAAGCTATATAAATGAGTATATTATTTTATTGAGATTATTGATTATTTCATTATTTGAGATAACACCTGTTATGTCAGTCAAGACAGGATATATTATATTTCAATAACCAATAATCCCAAATTTCAGTGGTTTGTATATTGAATGCTTTATGCTACATATCTATTTCCAGTCATTAGGGAATCCAGATTATTTTATTTACTCAAGCATCCAGGCTACAAATGCTCTATCTTGACATGATCATCATTGCAGAAGAAAATCATGGATTTTCACAAAGCTTTACCTAAGAATGATCAATGTCACTGCCCCTCATATTTCATTAACTAGAGCAAATCATGTGATCATTTTCAACTTCAAAAGGTGTGAGGAAGTGAGATCCTACCAAATGCATACACAGAGAAACAACTAGAAAATTTCTAACAGTCCAAATGATAGCTTTCAAAGGGTCACAGCAAGTAGGACAGTGAAAAAATTATTTTGGGAATTCTAATAAATAAAATCACACTAGAGAGGTAAGGCAGAGAAGGAAATTTTGTCTCTGAGAAGTGGAATGACATTTCAATATAAAACAACCAGTAATTGGCAGAGCTACAGCTAAATTTCAATTTCAGAATCTTCCTTTAAAATACATTTTAAATTGATTTTAGAGAGAGAAGAAGGAACTGGAGGAGAGGGAGAGAGAGATAGAAACATTGATGATAGAGAGGCATCAACATGGATCAGCTGCCTCCTGCACACCTCCTGCTGAGGATCGAGCCTGCAACCCAGGCATGTGCCCTAACCGAGAATCGAACAGTGACCTCTAGGTGCATGGGTCAACGCTCAACCACTGAACCACACCAGCGAGGCTCATATTTTTTAATAGTACAGTATAACCTCCTGCCTCCACTTTCACATATTTAAAAAGGAAGTTGTGAATGCCATATTTCTGTGGCAGTCAGTAATATGCTATCTTTTGTTTCGTCTTTCTCAATACTCCCTTCAGCACGGAACTGTCTGAAAAGGACATGGTTTAAAGAGTAACTTGTATATCAAGTCACCTTGGTTTCATAGGTATGTAATTATCAGTATATTTAAAAGAAATATAGTGATCTTTAGTGAGTATATTTTTTAATCAATATTTTTAAAAAAGAGCATCTTCTTGCCCCTGGAAACAAATTTGCTCCAACTATGTCGTTGAGATGGACCAACCTTGTGACAAGTGAAGACTTTTAACTAAAAGAGTGACATAAAAACAATCAAATCATGTTTGACTTATATCTGCATCATCAGTGGAGTGGAACCTTAGCATTATCCCATGATTGTTACTATTAATCCCCTGGCTGAAATGGCAAGGTGATCATCTGCTTGAACGCTGATGCAGGAACAACTACTCTCAGGATTCCAATTTTATAATTTCAGGAGTAAGAGACAGGATTATACAACCTCAAAAAATACGATTCTACATTTAAAAAAATAATACCACATACTGGGAATATCCACACTTGCTCTACCCCCTTTTATTCCAAAAAGCTTGTAAGAGATTTAACTGTGATACTTAATCAATCACAATTTGCTAATGATATCAAAGTGGCAGATTCAAGTGCACTTTAGATCATTTGAAAAGCCTTTTATTTTTCATGTACTCCTTTTGTCTGGTGTAGAATAACCTTTAAAACTCTGTCTCAACCCTCTCTTCAGTGAAAAGACAGAGACTAATCACAAATGGGAACTGATTGCTGTTCACCAAACTTGAAATAAAATGCAGGTCTAAAACTTCATATTCAGACAAGATGGAGTCCTCTTATCTCAAATTGACATGATTGCTGCTTCTCTCCTCACCCTCTGACATCTATTACCATATTAAGGACATCTTTACAGCAAGAGGAAGGAGCTGTAGATTTAAATTTGATAGCCATTTCAGTTCTTCCAAATGTTTCTTTAATTTTTGTTTGTTTTACCTGATGTAACAGGTCTCCAGCATGTCTCTTATTTCTCCAACCTATCTTCTCTAAATTTCCCTAGAAATGACTAGCATTGCCATGGTCTGTACCTGAAAATAATTTAAATCCCTGGGTTGTTTATGAAAGGAAAATGTTGTTTAATTAGCAGTTGCTGAATTTCTTGCCACTTTTCAGAAACACATGGGTCCAGAACTCTCCACTCACTCTCCATGTCAGAGCTTACACATTCGATTTCCTCTGGGTTGTTTCATGCCTACCATAGCTTTTATTTGATCTGAAATATTTGTTTGTGTGTGTGTTATTTCAAACATGTGTATATTATACTAGGATAATCATCCAGATTTTCATCTTCTCTTGCATATAATAAAAAGGGTCAACATTCTTTCAGAGAAATTGCTTTTCTTCTGTAGCAACTACCACCTTCAGCTAGAACTTTGTTGCTGTTTTTCCTATCCATCCCTCTTTATTCATGACTGTTCTTTCTAATTTTTATATGCATTCTTGTTTGCCCATCAGAATTTATACATTTAACAACTGATTTTGTTGGTGGCAAAATGGCACCAGATGTTAGACCTGGATTCAGCAACCTCTGTACTTGAGTTCTGCTAAGAAAGAATTCAGAGTCAAAACTCAAACTATAAGAGAAAGCTTATTTAAAAAGTCACAGAAGTAGAAGAAGTGAACAAGAGAATAAATGGGCTCAGGAAACATGTTACAGAGGCAAAAGAAGTGTCCTTGAAGCTTAGAAGGAAGAGAGAGGCAAGGAAAATGCACCTGGAAGAAGGCGGTGGGGAAAGGCTCTGGGTCCTCTGGCTTGAGGGTATTTATCTGGAGGTCTCAGGGGAGGATCCCAGTGGAATATTTATCAGCTTTCCAGGTGTGTCCTTTCAGAGTCATGGCCTCTACTGATTGGTTAGCATCAGGGCAGGGGGTCATTAGTTAAAACAGCTGGTCCTGATATCAGCCATGGCTCACTTGGTTGGTTTTGCTGCTTTTCTGGGCCTGGAGCTGAAACACAACTGAGGCCTAGATGTATCTGATGTGGGTCAGAACCTCATTGTCCTGGGGGCTTAATGCTTAAGAGCTATTCTACAGACCCCTTGTTTGTTGCCCCTCTAAGGGGGTTTAACTGGCATGGCTAACAATATGCCAGGGGAGGAAAGATTACCCTGGGGGTGAGGTCCTTGTTTTCTCAGTTCTGCCCATTGCTAGGAATCCAGGGCTTTCCCCGCTGGTGACCTTCTGTACCTGGCCCATTGTCCTTGCTCTGCTCATACCTGTCTAACTGTCTACCACAATTTCAATCAGTGATATTGAGAGTGATGTTGTTCTTTTTTAGTTTTACATACTAGACTACTAGTTTGTTATAAAAGGATATGACTGAAGAACAGCCAGATGAAAGACATGCATAAGGCAATGTATGTAGGAATGGGTAAAGAGCTTCCATGTCCTCTGGGAGTGTGCTTCTCTTCCCAAATCTCTGTGTTCCCAACCTGGAAAGTCTCTGAAACCCATACATTTTTGGAGATAAATTTCTAATAAACTTCTTTGAAATAAATTTTATATCTAGAGCTGATAATTCTCAAGAAACAACATTTTCAGAGATATTTAACTGTTCAGGAAAATAATTTCTGTGTATTCGTTATAACTTTAATATATAAATGTAATTTAATTATTATATAAATTTGAATGTGAATTTATACAAGAGCATTTTACTGTTTCTACTGACATATCCTGTAACTATTGGTGGTTGTACAAGACAAAAATGGCTTCATGACTTGTATATATCTAAAAATTTTAAAACACTTGTTTATAAATGTTATAGCTATAGATTCAATAACATTTAAAATTGCCTTCTTCATTACTAATTGATTGATTCAAAGTTTCGCATGAAAACAGTGTTCTTTTCTGTCAAATGCTGCCATTTTAAATCTAATTTCTGTTAATTCTGTGGACATGTGCTTTGAAATGTTGCAGCAGTTTTTAAAGCCTGAGATTTATAACTGAAAAATTCTAATGCCTCTCTGATATCCTTAATTGCATTGCCCATGTACATGTTTTTATTTACTAAAAATGCACAAACAATGGATAGTGCCTAAGGACTGACTTTGCCTGCAATGGTGCTCAGGCCAGCCCTTTGATATCTGAGATGGCACAGGCAAGAGCTCCCAGACTCTGCCCCATGAAACCCTCCTCTCTCAAGGAACCATGGCACCTGCAACCTCCTCTACTGCTATTGCTAAAGTTTCTGTCCTCACCTCCACCAAGCCTGACCTAGGTGCCACCTAGCCACAGGGGAGAGACTGGGCCACTCAGAGTGTGCAATTGTACCCTAGGTTCCAAGACAATTGCTTAACACATTATCTCCTACCACAGTCTTCTTCTAAATTCTTTATTTCATTGAGTTGAACGATCATGCATTCAGATGTGCAAGACTGCAGTTCAAGCATTCTTTTGATTATTTTTTCTTACCATCTCTACAAATACATAACCTTTCTTAATTTCCATCTTACTCCAACTGTCAGCAGTATTTGAAACAATCGAGCACACAAATTTTACCAATACCCATCTCACTTGTTTTTTAGTGGTCACTCATCAATCTCTTGTAGTTCTCTCTTCTCCTAATCTCTTAGTGTTGGAGGTCCTCACAGCTCAGTTCTCAGCCCTCTTCTCTTCTCTTCTCTCCTCTCCTCTCCTCTTCCCTCCTCTCCTCTTTCCACCCTTCCCCTCCCCTCCCCTCCCCTCCCCTCCCCTCCTCTCCTCTCCTCTCCTCTCCTCTTCTCTTCTCTGTACCCACTCCCTTGATTATCTCATCCATTCTCATGGCTTTAAATATTATCCCTTTGCTGATGACCATCACATTTTGTCTTGAAACAAGATATATTTTCACAGTCCTTATGCCTATGTCTATCTCTGCTTGGATATTCAGTACACATCCCAACTTAACATGTTCAAAACTAAACTTCTGATCTCTCCCCAAATCTGCTCCAAGCTCACCTTTGCTATTTCACTTCATTGTAATTCCATTCGCCCTACTGTCAGGTCATAAAAGTACCTTCCTCACATTTAATATCCAATACCTCAGGAAATTGTATTAGCACAAAATTTAAAATAAATCCCATTTCCAATCACTTCTCAGACCTTCACTGCTACAACCCTAGACACAACCACCATTATCTCTTTCCAGAATTTCTGCCATAGTCTCTTTAAAAATGTTCCAGTTTATTCTTGTACCCTACAAGCTAGTCTTCATGAATCAGTCAGTATGAAATATTTAAACATGGAAGCTCAATCACAACCTTCCCTGCTCAAAGCCCTTACTCAGTGTAAAGCTGATGGACTTAAACGTTCTACAAGATCTAAATGATCTAGGTTCTATTGCCACTCTAACATCTCTGGTCTTCATATTACTCTGACACATTAAGTGTATTTCTCTTGCCTTAGAGCCTTTGTGGTGTCATTCTCTCTGCCTGCTATGCTGTTCCACCACTTTTAACGTGGCTCACTCTCTCACCTACTTGAAGTCTTCTGAAAATCAGCTGTTCTCCAGAGCACCAGGTTTTTCACTTAATTTAATCTGCGATCCAGGTACTACAGGCTCCCTTCTGTAGTTCCAATATCTGTAGGTAAGTGTGACAATGATCAACTCTTCACCTTTAATGACCTTTGGAAGTACCGAGGTAGCAGTTTTTGTAAGTAGCCTCTTCAAATTCAGAGACAGCAAATACTACTTTTTCAATGGTCTCCCCATGAATCTCTAGGAATCTCCTTACAGTAGGAAGTACTATATGTGTTACATCCTCAAGGATAATCTCATTTTGCAAAATCGATGATACAGGGTCCAATAGAAGACACTGACTGCTCTTTTGCCAGCTGAAGTACGTTTCCATAGCAGCTGCACAGGAACTCTCAGCTGCTGCAAGATACTCTTTCTTATATTTAGATTCTGCTGTGAGAATGACGAACCACGCAGCTGGATTTAACCATTTTGTCAATGTTGCTTCATCTGTCTGGCAACCTTTAAGTTTCTGGAGGGTCCTCCTCCAAAAAAGGCCCTGCAAACATGAAGATTCTTTCTGGCACAGGATTCTAATCAGAGAGTTTCATTGCTGGTAGTCACAACGGCTGTACCGTTCACTAATGCCACGTTTTCTTTCCAAAGGACCACTTTTCCAGTGATATCCTGATTATAAAGAAAAAATGATCTAATAGTGTCTTCCCGAAATGTTTCAGCTATAGCAATAAAAGTATTTAATTCATCTTCACATGAGTCTCCTCAGTTCAGTAGTGTATCACATCCACAAACTGAGAAGGTGCACCCAAGGGATCCATGAAATAGGAACTTCAGCTTGTCTTTTCCCAAATTCCTTAGCAATTCAATATTCCCGTGGGATTTCAGAGTACTTAAGCAGTCCCATCCAGGTGGGATCAACTCATGGAAAGCAGTGAGCCGGAATCCAAGTGCCTATTACACAACAAAAGCTCAACCATTGTTTTCCTTCTCACTTTACAATCTATATGGTTGTACTTCTCGTACTTTATTATAATAGCCTGCCCATTTGTCAAAAGCCCTGGACTAAACTATAAGTTTCTTGAGGGCAAAGAATGCAATAAGATCACATTCATTCCCCTAGAATTTGCAAATAATAAATAGATTGATTGACTAAAGTCCATATAAATTAGTTAGAGAGTTCTACAATGGTAGAAAATTTCATGTGTTGCATAGATAATGATTCAGGAAGTTATTACAAAGGCAATTAGAACAAATACTCAATAAATATCCACTCCTATGCTTAGATCTGTTAAGAATAACAGTGCTACATATCAGCAATGATACTGTAAGAGTCTCAATTATAAAAAATTATGTATTATTTTCAGGATACTAGACTTATTAAAGCAGAAAATAGACTAATATGTTTTAATAAATCTGTCAATGGTGGTTAAAATAAATTTTTTTTCCCTTAACACTGTGTTATTCTGAAATATTAATTTATCACATGCCACTTATCTTAGTGTTTAAAATATCAATGTATAAAAAGGGAAATCAGGGTTTTTCAGATTAATTTAGGAGATATCATTTTATTGAAATATTTATGTGTAAAAACAAAAACATATTGTTTAATAGTAAAAACAAATCTATAAAATCTATTTATAGAAACAAAAAGTGACACATATTTGTCAATAATTATAAATTTTAAGAAAAGGAACAAGGTCATAACTTGCTAGAGTGTAATTTATAAATTGCCTAAAGTAATTTTCAGGTTTTCCTAATTTTATGCTACTGTATTCAAACAGTTTTTCTTTTTTTAATTCAGGTTGTAAGGTATACCTTATTCTTTAATGACAGAGCTTTAGCTGATATCAGACAAAATCTTTTGTGATAGTTAAACAAATCCACATCAACATGGGAATGAAAACACTTCTTCCTTGTGAAATTTTTTCATTAATTATGTAAAGTAGTGCCATTCAATTGGAATGCAGTTAGTGAAATGAGGTTCTAGGTTATCCATGTACAATGCAGAAAATAGACTAATATGTCTATGCAATAATGAAAATGTTCTTGGTGTTCAGTATGGTAGCTACTATCCATAAGAGGCGATTGAACACTTGAAATGTTCCTAGTACAACTGAGGAACCGAGTTTTTCAAGTTAATTTAATTTAAATAGCCATATGTTGCTAGTGGCTACCATATTGGACAGTGCAGCTCTAGAGAAATTCCTTTTATGTTCTGGATTGGGACACAAGCAGATATTTCGAATGTATCTCTACATTACATCTGAGAATACATTAACTCATAGGTCTTCTCACATGTTGATCATAGTGCAAGAGTAAAACTCTTTTCAAGGTGCCATTTTTATAAATCTAAATTTCTTTGGAAGGAACCAGTGATGGAGTTTACTCTAGATCCATGAAAATTAGGCTGCTTGCATTATAACTCGACACTATTTTGGCATGTGATGTGTGCCATGATGTAAGCCTGCATCATTACATGCGTTCATATATTTATATTATTTCATCAGGTTAAGTTGTTTATCTAAGAGAAATAGCTATTTTAAAAATGCAGGTAAAGTAGTGACTAAAACACTCTCTTGGCATTTATACTACTATTGCACAGGTGCCACTTTCTATAATTTCATAAGACACACAAATTATGAAAACAAAAATGTGTCAGGAAGGAAGAATATGACATAAAATTGATGTTTAAAAAAGCATAAGCTACAACCCTGGTATTGCTTAAACATTTGTTTTCACAGGTGGGAAAAATGTTTACTAGATATTTTATAACATATTTTTATTAAAATAGATAATATTTAAGTTTTGAAATGATATGCACATTATCTCATTAGTCTCTTAAAGCAGCTGTCATTAAGTGACTATACTTTGGAAAGTTAATTTATAAATATTTCAGTAAAATATATGAATATCAACAAAATACAATAGCAGTTCTTTTACTATCATTTTGTATTCTGTGTGACACACACAATTTTGTGTTTCTAGCTTCTTTTTATTATTTATTTTTATTATTAAATTTATTGGGGTGACTGATTAATAAAATTGTATAGGTTTCAAGTGTACAATTGTATAATACATCATCTGTATATTACATTTGTGTTTACCACCCAAAGTCAAATTTCCTTCTGTCACCATATATTTAAGCCCCTTTACCCTTTATTAACTCCCCAAAGTAGAAGTAGAGTGAATCAAAATAATGCATGTAGTTATTTAACTTCTCATTAATACCTAGGTGTTAGAAATACTTTCTTTTAACATGATTTCTCCCTGGCCTACTTTGAGAAATTATTTAATGCAATTTAAAATAAACACATAAAATTCTATTGTAAAATAGAAAAAGAAAATGTAAAATATCAAGATGTTGGAGAAATTAAAATTCCAAGAGCTTAGCCTAATACAGTGATTGTAATTGAACATTAAATTTAGCCCAAAGCCTTCTGGGAGTAAAAACATTTAAAATATTAAAAAGGAAGCCCAAAATGTCACAAACATAGAATGCTACAGATGGTAATGGTACTTCAATGAAAGGGGAGAATTTGACATTTATAATATTGTCCTATTAAAATATATGCTAGATAATAGAAACTTTGTTTATCTCAAAACTGAATTCCGAAAGTAATTTATTAATGATCTTTATGTGAATAATATTGAAAAGCATGATGAAAAGTCCCTTAGTAGTGTTTTTATAGGAGATGTGAAGATGTACTTCATGTAACCATTTGATTTTGATGTTTCATTCTAGGGAGGTAGCCTAATAATGTCCAGGTATATGGATTTCTGGTTCCAAATTGATTTCTCATAAAGCTTGGAAATTAAAGAGAAATGATTAGTTAGCATGTGTCTCAGTCATTTTTTTTTTTCCAAATATAGATTGTCTCAGCTACACTCTCAACAGGAACATTGCAAAAATAGTAAAAGACTGAACTGTAGTCAATGTCTGGAGACATGCGTTATGTTGTGCACTAACAGTGTCCTCACTCTAGTGGATACTGAGTGTCATAGCCATAGTATTTACTCTGTGTCATAAAAATTCAAGAACCTGAATTATAGTTCATTCAAAAAGGAGGAAAAATTTTCTTACATATGTGCAGGAATAGATTGCAAAATCTATTCAAAGCTGACCCAAATATTTCTTAAGTGGTAGTACTAAATCTGCTGAATTATCTGAATACATTCTCATTTGGCAAGCCAACTTCCACACCATAGAGCACAGACTAAATTAATTTAGCCAGGAGAAATGGAGAACCAGTATGCATATCCACTTTGACCAGTAAATTATTACTACTCAATGGAATATCTGTCATCTGCCTGGTTTTCTGAAGATTTAAATAATATACATTCCCAGACCAATAATTTGAATGACTTACAGAATATGGTAATTATAATCAAATATCGCTTTATTTAACTTTGGTATTTTCCTTTGTTATTTAACAACTCATCTGGAATTTTTATTATAAAGATAAAATTCTTCTTGTATATTATACAAGACTATGGACTCCAGGGAAGCTTGGCATCAAAAGCTATTTCTTGCATTTATTTATTTTTTCCTCATTTTACAAAAGCTATGCTTTAACATGGTCTTAAAGTTTACTCCTCCATGTTTTTGTTTACTATAATATAAATTATATATTTGAACTTCAGTCTGTTTTGCAATAGAGATAATATTCAAATTCACAAAACTTTCATAAGTTTACATTTAAGTGTTTATTTCTCTGTGCCTCAATATCATTGGACATGCACTCCGTTATATAATAATTATCATGCTGCATTTTACTTGATCATTCATAAATTTGTCTTTCAGCCTTTGTAGCAAACTGAAACCAATTAGAAAGCTTTAAAAATATCGATGCCTGGACTTTCATCTAAGCCAAGATTCTGATTTAACTGATCTGGAGTCACATCTGAGCACTATAGTTTGCAAAACTCTTCCAGTCGTTCTTATGTATGGCCAAGTGGAAAATTACTACTCTTAACTGTAAGATTCTTGAGGGTAGGAGCCATACATACATCCTTATATTGGCTTAACAAAAATCCTGCCGTATGCATTTAACTTCAGAACATATGTTACTGCATACAATCCAATATTAGAAACCCAAATCATGTAGTTAACCTCACAGAGGTATTCCAAGTATTTCCAAAGAGCCAATTTTTTGCTAGTCTCAAGAATTTAAGTTTTCCCCACAGCAATTTTGATCCTCTTTCTTAGGATTAAAATTTTTCAATCTTTTCTTTCATGGACAAAGCAAAAAAAAAAAAAAAAAAGAAAAGAAAAACGATGTCATGTTACCTATAATAAAAACTAAATACTGTGATTAATTTCTCCCATTAAAAAATTACCTGGCCTCTGCTATTTTAATGTGATCTCTCTTAATTCCTCATTCCTTCAGAATTTACTTTATAATTAAATAAATTACATTCCTAAATGTCATACCCACAAGATATACCTGCTATAGCAATAACTTCTTCACCGCACAAGCATTTGAAGCCAAAACCACACTTAAGCATAATTTTATTTATTTGTTTTTCTTTATTGATTTTAGAGAGAGAGGGAGAGAGAGATAGAAACATCCATGAGAGAGAACATCAACTGGCTGCCTCCTGGGGATCAGGCCCACAACCTGGGCATGTGCCCTGACCAGGAATTGAACCAGCGACCTCTTGGTGCATGGGTTGATGCTCAACCAATGAGCCACACCGGCCAGGCCTAAACATAATTTTAAATCAGTGGTTCCCAACCAAGGACATTTGGCAATGTCTGTTTCTTTGATTGTCACAACCTGGGGGAAGGGGGTTGTCACTGGTATATAGTGGATAGAGGCCAAGGATGCTGCTAACGATCCCACAGTGCACAGTACAGCCCCACAACAAAGAATCATTAGCCCAAAATGTCAATAGTACTAAGGCTGAGGAACAAATGGAAATTAAATATGTGGACAGATAGAGAGCTGGCCCCCTCTGAGGAGGGAGTGGATTGAGAGAGGCATGTTGAGGCGAGGTGACCATGTGTGGTTAGGTAGAGTGAGCACAGGACAGTTCTACTGTTTTATGGTGGCTTTCCATATTTATTGTTATAGATTTTCTGGCAGAGGCAGGAGTGCTTTTTCTAATTCACACAAACATATCATATGGACTAGTGGCAGTCCTATGAAGGGGAACTTTCATCTTTATTCTGTATGCTTGTGCATTATTTGTACAACTAAAATCATCACTTATGATTAAAATAATTGGAAAATAATTGGAAAAATTGAACATCGTCCTTCACTTCAATTTGCTAACAATCCAATGGAAAACTGAAAATAAATAAATACACATGCAAATGAAACATAAGTATTTTAAAATAAATTACATTATTTTTCCATGGTTTCCTTTCATTCTAAGGACAAACCAATGAAATGTCCAAAATAAATGCTTGCTAGAAGTTCTGATTTTGGAAGGTATCAGAAATAAGAAATCAAAATTTCTAAGGAAATGGAATTGTGGAAGTGGGTCAGGAATTTCCACCAATGATCTAAAAGTCACTAGGGGCTGTATGCCTCGCTCTAGTAAAAATTAAATTTCAAGGTCAGGCTTGCTACAAGTATGTTGTCAAGTTCCCTCTTCTCCCAGTCAATATACCTTCTGTTTTTAACATGGTACCATTTTCACAAGTATTCATTTATTCACAGATCTTTACTTCCTTGTCCTGGTGCCCCCTACTGCCTGCCTCGTTGTCCTCAGAGTGAAAGTTTCCACTGTTTCATCTATCATTAATCAACCTCCTAGCCATAGGAAATCTCTAAAGCTTCCCATCAGAATTTAATGCTTCAAGTGATTTCTCTGTGTGTGGTGTGCCACCCATACCTTCCTTTCAAAGTGAGGCACGCACTTCACAAGCTTCCAAGAATGTTGGCTACTTAGACTGTTCATAGCTGCATCTTTCTGTGGGAATTGCCTTTTCTGGGGGCAGTCTGCATGGAATACATAGCTACTGAGAGGCTACAGAAACCTACCCCTTTGCCTCAATTAAGGACAACTTGTGAAGCCTCTTTTCAGTTCTAGGACTCCACATTGCTTTGGCATTGGATGATGCCTTTAGTGTAACTTATCACAGTTCAGCTGTCCATTTGCCCAATACTGGTACCTTACTTCCTTACATGTATTCCTGAGAGCACCCCTAGTAAAATTCCTACTGATAAATCTTAATCTCAGAGTTAAGTTTCTAGAAAAAAATGCTACCTAAGATGAGGATATTTTAAAATAGTATTTGGGAATTGTATCATCCTTTGGTTTATTGACACTGACAACTCCATCACTGGTGGTAAGTGGAGTATTAATAGCTCCTGCCTTGTTATAGGGTAAACTATTAAAATATCCTATGGTGGTAAACAAGTATTAAACAGCACTGGAAGTGAAGGTGATGGCCAGTGCAATAACTCAGGTGTTTGAGAAAATCAGATAAAGTATTAATTGTAAGGGCTTTGAAGTTGGAAAGATTTTGATAACTGTACTAAAGACAATAATAGGCTGAAGATGATTATTAACAGTGTAATGCAAAGTGTGAATGTGAAGTACCTTGATGGCACATAAAGATATAGTCATTCTTGGCAGCCAGCAGGTAGAAGAAGCCAAGCATCAGTCCCTGCACTTGTGATCTCTAGAGAAGATAAAATTCCCAATCCCAGAGCATCTGCTACACCATGATGAGAGCACTGATTTGGAAGAATGGGACTCTGAGACTTGGAATAATTAAATCTGGGTTGGTGTACTCAAGAATCTGTAATGCCAGGTCTTTCTGAACATTCTGGACCTGCAAAAGTGTCTCACCACCCCCATTAAAATCTGGCTTTTCTCTCTTGGTGAAGAAAGTGCAGAGAACTCTACTTTGTATTCCAAAACAAACTTTTTTCAGGATCAACCACCACCTCTCCTCCTAACCAAAAGGCCAATAATAATATACCATCCAGGGAATTGCTGAAAGCTGCAGATTCTAGCCAACATGCACTGACAATAGCTTAGAAAGTATATATGGGACTGGATATGAGGATAATGGATTAAGTGGGATGAAGTACAAAATCGGAGAAGGGAGAGTTTATCCATATGAGAGCATTCTTCCATCATACAACATTTAACATCCTGGCAAGAACTCAGAGAGATAATACTAATATGTTACTAGGATGTCTCTTGGAAAGTTGAATAAAGTAATGGTCCATACGATGTGAAGTACAAATGCTGACGGCTATGGCAAACAGTGGAGAAAAAAAATTGAAGGACTCAGAAAAGTGGGAATGTTAACATGGTATATCAAATAAGGCCAGAAATTCACCAGCTAACTGACTATCTAAAGGAAAGGTAAGATTCCACATGAAGAAAGATCATGCTATACCATGGCAAGTCTATATAGTAATAATATCTCTAACCTCCCCCAAAGGGATCTTTGACCATTTGCTTAGGTAACTGTGTTTGGAAAAGGGAAATGCCCAATTCAAGCACTATTGGACATCGGGTCTAAGTTGACATTAACAGTCAAAGAATCGCATCACCGTGGTTCCTATGTTAGAATAGAGGCATGTAAGGGCCAGGTATAAAACCTAGGTCCAGCTTAAAATGGTCCTACCTTGTCCATAGACCCGACTCAGTGCTCATTTACCTGGTCTCTAAATGTACAATTGAAAGTAATATGCCTGTTTGACTTGTGGGATAAGAGCTGTCACAGCAGGGAAAGCACAGTAGAAGCTTCTGAAACTGCCACCCACATCCAACAAACATATTAAAACAAACAAACAAAAATGTTTCATTTTGGGTGCAATCAGAGATTGATACCACCTTTAATGACTTGAAGGATACAGGAGTGATAGTTTACATCACATCACTATTTAACGCAAGAGTCTGACCCTTTACAAAAAAAGTAAAAACCAGCAGAAGAAAGTTGACTACTGCAAACATAACCAAGCAATAACCCCAGTTGAAGCTGCTGCACTGAATATATTTTTTGCTAAAGTCAAATGACACAACTTGGATACAAGGTATGTGACCATTGATCTGGCAGATGAGTCTGTTTCCATTCCTCTGAAAAAGGAGGATCAAAGTAGTTCACATTTATGTGAGAGAAGCAGCAGTGTATATCTTCATCTTTGCTTCAGGGTTAAGTTAACTCTACACCCAGCCTACTATATCAATGGTATCAGGTTAATCAGACTAGATAATAAGAAGCAGAAAATGCATTGGAGACCTTGATATGACTCATACTCGAGAGGGTGAGAGATAAACCCTCCAAAGATAAAAGCTTCAGGACTTTGCCCTGGCCAGTTTGGCTCAGCGGTTGGAGCGTCAGCCTGCAGACCAGAGAGAGAGTCCCGGGTTCGGTTCCCGCTAGGGTCATGTACCAAAAAAAAAAAAAAAAAAAGCTTCAGGAGTTCAATTGACTGGGGTATGCCTAGACATACCTACAAAGTGAAGAACAAATGACTGTATCTTGTAACTTCCACCACTAAGAAGGGAGCACAATGCTTGGTAGGTCTTCTTAGATTCTGGTAACAGTGTATTCCACAGCTGGAAGTACTCTTTCTACCCTTTTACCTATGGAGGGCAGCCACATTTGAGTTGGGTCCCAAACAGGAAAGAGGTCTTTAACAAGTCTAAGATAACGAGCAAGCCCAGTGCTGGGGCCATATAATCTGGCAGACCTTGTGGTCCTGGAGGTACCAGTGATAAGAAAATTGCTATGTAGTGTTTATAGTAAGTCCCAATAGGAAAATCTCAATTTAAATACCCAGGGTTCTTGAGAAGGAACATGCTATCTATAAGGGAGAACTACATGCCATTCAAAAAAGAGCTCCCAGCCTCTACTGAGTCTTGGCATGGATGGAGTGGCTGATCTTGGGACGTCACATGACCATGTGGTCAGAGCTATATACATCAAGAGCTGGATTCTGTCAGACCAAAGAGTGGTAAAGCTTGGTGGGCTCAATAGCAATCCATCCTAAGATGTGTTATAGCTGGAAGCAGGCATAAGAAGAAACAGACACAAATAATCTGCATGAGCGGGTGATCCAGACTCCTATCAAGCTCCACTATTACTCCAATGCTCTCACTCAGCCCACACCTCTGACCATGTGGTGGACAACCCTTCAAAAGACTGACTAAGGACAAAACAGTCCCCAATGGGTTGGCTTAATGCATTAATATAAGCTGAAAATTGATTGCTGTGGTATTATATCCCCAAACAGTAGTATCTTTGAAATAAAGTGGTGAGGAGAAATTTTCTCAGAAGACAGAGAAAGCTTTGGATAATTTACCTAATCATCTACTTTTTGAGGAAGAAAAGGTGGTTCAAGATAAGGGAGAGGAGTGTTAGGGGGTGGAGGGATTGAGCAAAAAAGCATAAAAAGAGAGAACTCATGGACATGGACAACAGTGTGGTGATTGTTGCAGGGTAGAGTTGGAAGAGGGCATCGAGGGGATGAATGGTGATGAAAAGAATAAAATAAAATTTTAAAGAATACACATAAAATTATTGGCAGTGATGGATGTTTTGGCTAATTGGTCAGGAGCCTAAAAGGAAAAATACTGAAAGATTGGAGATGAGCTCTAAGGAAGAAGCATGTAGATGGACCCATGGGAATGAATACAAATGTACAAATAATTATCATATATTAATGCTCAGCAGAAGGCACATAGCCAGAGTAGCCGTGATGGTAGGAATAGACGCTATGCATGGGCTTCAAACATGGGCTCAAACTCACCAAGATCAATCTCTCACAAAGTCCAAACTCCAACTACAGCTATTTGGTTGCAAAGGGATTATACTGAACTCTTGCTGTTCTATAAGAGTCAATAATTAATCTTGAAAAAGATTGCACATATTTTGGGCATAGATGATCCTTTTCTGATTCAGCCAACACCACAAGCCAAGAGCTTAGGCACTGTTTAACCCCAGTGACACAGGAATCTGCAGGAGATTGCTTTGGACTAAAGAATCCTATTTCCATCAAGGAGGTGAAGCAGTGAGCATATGACTATGGCCCTAGTATATTCCACACCACATAGAATCTGCTAGCCTATTAAAGTAAAATGTCTGCCTGGCCGGTGTGGCTCAGTGGTTGAGCATCAACCCATGCACCAAAAGGTCACCAGTTCAATTCCCAGTCAGAGCACATGCCCAGGTTGTAGGCTCGATCCCTAGTGGGGGGGCGTGTAGGAGGCAGCCAATCATGATGTTTCTATCTCTCTCTCCCTCTCCCTTCTTCTCTCTTTAAAATCAATAAAGAAAAATAAATAAATAAATAAATAAATAAATAAATAAATAAATAAAAAGTAAAAAATCAGTTTTCTGAAACTACTATTGAGGGCCTGACTTAAAGATGTTGCCTTTTTGAAAATGGGACCTGATGTGTGATTTACAACTTACTTTAAAGTAATACTTAATTTAAAAAGTCATTTATACAAATTATTTCTTTAATGTTTACAACATATTTGTGATGTAGATACTCACATTTTTAAAAGTCCCTCCCACGTTCTTTTCTATCCTGGTTATCCATATCTCCACCTTTATTTTTATCTGCACAGGCAGAGGCCTGATATTACATTGTAGAGAACAACAACTGCAATGACAACAATACTACTAATAAAAACATTTTGTAACATCCTGGCTTAAAAGATTGAAATCCAATTTAAAAATACATTCTTTGTGAATCATAGACAAATATCACCATAAAAGACTGTTTTTGAGGTAAAACTGCCAGAAAAGAGAGGGAAGAATTTCCTCAAGAGAGGAAAAACATATTCTCCTCTATTTGAGGAAAGTGTAATAGAATAGGGAATGAAGAATGACTGATGATAGCTGGATAGTTGTGAATGACGGAGAAAAGTGTCCTGTGCCCTACTTTCTGGGCAGATCCCTCAGGGAGGTGACAAGACTACAGAACTAGAAAGATACTGCAAAATCCCATCCAAATAGACTCTTAGGAAGGCAGTCAGCTCGCAGAGACAGAATGGTTGCTAGTAAATTGAGGACGGACCCTGGCAGAGATTAATATGCTAAATTATGGGCAGAAGTAATCTGCCCATGGCCCAAGTGTGGCTCTGAAGTAACAGAAAAAATACAGGAGTGAAGAATCAAAGTGGGCAGGAACAGGGATCTTTCACTCCTAGCCTGGTGGACTGATGACAAGAAGCCGCTATGTCTTCATGGACAAATGAGCCTCTCTCCTAAACTTCACTCTTGCAGTGGTTCTCAACCTGTGGGTCGCGACCCCTGTGGGGATCGAACGACCCTTTCACAGGGGTCGCCCAAGACCATCAGAAAGCACATATTTCCAATGTCTGAGGAACCGAGACACCGCTCCTCTATCTGTCTCCAGGCGGGTCCGCCCACATGCAGATACGCCCACATACAACATGAGGAACTGTATTAAAGAAAGGGTCGGCATTAGGAAGGTTGAGAACCACTGCTTTAGAGGCTTAAAATAGAAATTAAGATATGCTTGTAAAAAAGTTATTGTGCTTTTTGATACTTGAGATTCTGGATTTATCTATTACAATTCATTTAGAGAATGAAACTGTCCTGGACTAAATATTCCCAAGGCCATATAAGTAATGGTATCAGAGAAAAAAGAAGCATTCAGGCTTTCCTGCTTCAAACCAATATAATTTCCCTCTTCACCTCCATCACCAATGTGTATTTACTTTAAAAAGTCAAACATTGGGCCTGGCCGGTGTGGCTCAGTGGTTGAGCATCAACCCATGCACCAAGAGGTCACAGGTTTGATTCCTGGTCAGGACACATTCCCAGGATGTGGGCCAAATCCCCAGTGGGAGGCATGCAGGAGGCGGCCAATCCATGTTCTCTCTCATCAATATTTCTATCTCTCCTTCCCTCTCCCTTCCTCTCTCTCTAAAATCAATAAACAAAATTTTTTTAATAAATAAAATAAATAAATAAAAAGTCAAACATTGTTTCCTCAAATTCATAAATCCAGTCTATTCATGAGAAGAGCATGAGACAAATAGGAATTGAGAGGCATTCTCCAAAAGGTCTAACCTGTACTCCTCAGAATTATATGGTCATTGAAGACAAGAAAAGTCTGTGAAACCGTCACAGCCAAGATGAACTTAAAGAAACAATGATGACATGTAACATGGTATGTATAATAATGTTAATAATAATGTATCAATATTGGTTCATCATCTGTGACAAATGTACATACTAATGAAAGACATTAATAATAGGGGAAACTGGGTGTGGAGTTTATGGGAATGCTCAACTATCTTTGAAATGTTTCTCTAACTCCATTTTAATTTTTTTTTTTTTAACCCTCACAGGAGATTTTTCCATTGATTTTGAGATAGAGTGGAAGGGAGGGATGGGGGAGAGACAGAGAGAAACATCTATGTGAAAGAGATGTATCCACTGATTGCCTCCCGAATGACCCCAACCGGGGCAGGGATCTAACCTGCAACTCAGGTACTTGCCCCTCACTGGGGATCAAACTCAAGACCCTTTGGTCTGAGGGCCAATGCTCTGACCACTGAGCAAAAACAGCCAGGGCTGTAACTCTAAATCTATTCTAAATTTGAGAATTTATTTTAAAAGTAAAAAAAAAAAAAAAAAAAAAGATAAATAACTTTGAGCATGCCCACTCTGAAAACTGGCATTTGTTTTAAAGAGTCACTCACCCAGTCTCCATGTCAGAAATACTACTTTCTGAGTTTAATAGCACACCCTGATTCTATTTTTTCATAATCTTTTTTTTTAACTTGTTTGGCTTGATTCAGTGTGCTTGCAATGTTTCATTGTTTACTCTTGATATTTCTTTCACCTCATAAACTCAGAAATGCTAGTATAAATATAGACAAATGAATAACTAGATCCACAGATAGAAACACATCACAGATACAATCATAGACACAGTAGCACACAGAGATAGACTCATACACACAAATATAAGCACACACCTAACACCTCAGTTATCAGATTCAGAGGTTGAAAAATCTTGAAAATGAATATATGGTAAGTGATTTAATATGAGATTTTAAAAACTGTTTCTTAAATTGATTTTTTTTAAGAGAGAGAGGAAGGGAAAAGGAAAGAGATATAAACATTGATGAGAGAGAAACGTTGCTCAGCTGCCTCCTGAACACCCCCTAGTGGGGATCGAGCCTGCAACCTGGGCACGTGCCCTGACTGGGAATTGAACCCGTGACCTCTTGGTGCATGGGACCACACTCAATCCACTGAACCACACCAGCTGGGCTTAATGTGAGATTTTTTATTTTCCTTTTGTTATCTAAGAATGGGGATAGTGATATCTATTAGAAGAGAAGGTGCTTCAATTATAGTGGTGATGGGCTAGCAGAATATCTGACGCATAGCAATGCCCAGGTTTATTGTGAGCTGCTGAAAATCTAATGGCCAGGTTCAAATTCATGGTTTCTGGTCAACTAGAACACTTAGTTTTATTCCGCACCCAGTGCATCTTTATGCCTTCCTGATAGCATGTCTATTATATTCTCTACTCATGGAGATCTTATATATGTGAATCATATAAGTTTATGTCTGATGAACTAGTGCCTGTGCTGTGAAGTTAAGAGCTGCAGTCAAAAGATGAACAGAAGATCTGAGAAACGTGAGGTCATAGCATTGTTTCTTTGACCCGGTAAGAAGACATAATACAGAACCATGAGTATTTGCAGCTTAAAAATTATAAGACCTTGGAGCCCAGTTGCAAAATTTACTGTTAGCAAAGTCAGGTGTAGATAGTTCTTCTTAACAACTACCATCTGAAATGGCTTCCATTCTATGGGCCAGAAGAGGTTTAGAGCTGATTCTCTTATGTGCACTTTCTTGATTTTTCAGAAACTCCCTCCTGATATCTTACCCCTTGGACAGATTGACTTTTAAACATCCTCAAGCCAACATTCCCATTGGGATTTCTATCTGTTCCCTGGAGGTTCATATACCTTGTTTGCTTTTTGGATGGGAGTGCCATTCCTTCACTGACATAGCCCTCTCCCCTATGCCACGATTGTGCTTAATTTTCCTGGGCATCAATCAGGAACTGACCTTCAGGGGCCCTAACTGAATGATTATAATCCTTACTCTCTAGGTGATCTTACTGAAGCCCTCTCACTGGGCAGGCAGGCAGATAGCTCACAACACATCACCTGTTCTCTAAAGAAATGCTCTGCACACATTATTTTGTGATATCTACTCTCTTTACCATTTTCTTTTTTCAATTCTTTTTATTTTATTTTTAGATTAAATGTATTAGGGTACATTGGTTAATGAGAATATATAGGTTCCAAGTGTACATTTCAATGACACATGATCAGTATATTGCACTGTGTGCCCAGCACTCAGTCAAATAATCTTCCATCACTATATAGTTGGCCCCTTTACCTTTTACTATCCCCTCAAGCCTTTCTCTCTGGTGACCACCATAGTGTTGTCTGTGTCCATGAGATTCAGTTTTATATCTCAGATATGAGTGAAATCTTATGGTTCCTAGCTTTTTCTGACTGACTTATTTTGCTAAGCATAATATTCTCAAGGTCCATCCATGTTGTTGCATATGGTAGCACTTTATCTTTTCTTATGGCTGAGTAGTATTCCACTGTATAAATGTACCACATCTTTATCCAGTCATCTATCGAAGGGCACTGATTGTCTCCATGTCTTGGCCACTGTGAATAATGCTATAATAAACATTGGGGTGCATATGTCTTTGTGAATAAATGTTTTCAAGCTTTTAGGGTAAATACCCAGAAGAGGTATTGCTGGTCATATGGTAACTCTATTCATAATTTTTTGAGGAAACTCCATACTGTTTCAATAGTGGCTGTACCAGTTTACATTCCCACCATCAGTGAATGAGGGTTCCTTTTTCTCCACAACGTATCTAACACTTGTTATTACTTGTCTTGTTGATAATAGCCATTCTAACGGATGTGAGGTGGTATCTCATTGTAGCTTTGACTTGCATTTTCCTAATAGCTAATGAAGTTCAGCATCTTTTCATATGTCTGTTGGCTATTTGTATGTCTTCTTGGGATAAGTGTTTATTCAGGTCCTCTGCCCATTTTTAATTGTATTGTTTGTTTTTTTTGTGTTGAGTTGTATGAGTTCTTTATATATTTCGGATATTAACCTTATATTGGAGCTGTTGTTTGCAAATATTTTTCACATTCTATTGGTTGCCTTGTTGTTTTATTGGTGGTTTCTTTTTTTGTGCTGAAGTTTTTTAGTTTGATATAGTCTGATTTCTTTATTTTTGTCTTTATTTCCCTTGCCATTGGGGTCAAATTCATAAAATCTTCTCTAAGACCAAGGTCTATAAGTTTAGGACCTATGTTCTATGTAATTTACTGTTTCAGATCCTATATTTAGGTCTTTGATTTGTTTTGAATTAATTTTTGTACATGGGGACAAACTGTGGTCTAGTTTCATTCTTTTGCATGTGGATTTCCAATTTTTCCTGAGCCATTTATTGAAGAGGCTTTCTTTTCTCCATTGTATGTTTTTGGTTTCTTTGTCAAAAATTATTTGCCCATATACATGTGGTTTTACTTCTAGGGTCTCAATTCTGCTCCATTGGTCTGTGTGTCTGTTTTTCCACCAATATCATGCTGTTTTGATTATTCTTGCCCTGTAGTATAATTTGAAGTCAGGTAGTGTGATACCTCTGGCTTCCTTCTTTTTTCTGAGGGTTGCTTTGGCTATTTGGGGTCTTTTGTGGTTCTATACAAGTCTGATGATTTTTTTGTTCTCTTTAAAAAATGTCATTGGGATTTTGATGAGGATTGCATTAAATCTGTATATTGCTTTAGGTAATATGGACATTTAATTATGTCTATTCTTCTAATCCATAAACATGGAATATTTATTTATTTCATTGTATCTTTTTCAATCTCTTTAATAATGCTTTGTGGTTTTACACACATCCTTTATTGTGTTTATTCCTAGGTGTTTTATTCTTTTTATTGCAATTGAAAAAGGAATATTTTTTCTCATTTCTTTTTCTAAAATTTCATTGTTAGTATATAGGAATGCAGTGAATTTTTGCACATTTATTTTGTATCCTACGACTTTACTGTATTTGTTTATTGTTTCTAATAGTTTTTTTGGTGGAATCTTTAGGGGTTTCTATATGAACAATCATGTCATTTGCAAAAAGTGACGCCTTCACTTCTTCGTTTCCAATTTGGATGGTTTTCATTTCTTTCTCTTGCTTGATTGCTCTGGCTAGTACTTCCAGTACTATGTTTAATAAGAGTGGTGAGAATGGTTTTCATCCCTTAGTAAGTATGAGGGAGTTCCTGAGGAAGCAGCTAAGGGTTTTCTACTTTGAAATTCTGCCTATTGGCTAATGTTTCCTTTGTAATACAGCATCTAATGGGGTCTTAGGGTCTAAGCAGAAACTCCCAATTTAATATCCTTTTACATGTACTATGTAGGTGGTGATGAAACCTGGAAATTATTAAAGTACTTTCCTTAATGGAACTTTATTAGCATTTACCTGTATGCCAGGGAGAGGCCTTAGGAGTGTGAGTTACAGTGCAATTAATATTGGGTCTCTCTGGACCACTGTGAAGGTTACT
Organism: Tadarida brasiliensis; assembly: GCA_030848825.1. Taxonomy (NCBI): domain Eukaryota; kingdom Metazoa; phylum Chordata; class Mammalia; order Chiroptera; family Molossidae; genus Tadarida; species Tadarida brasiliensis. Next base: position 32,110,625 of record CM061265.1, on the reverse strand, counting down.
CAAAATATGTAGCAATATTCCTTTGGAAAAAATGAGAATTATATCTATAGATAAGATAAGAAATAAAATGATTTGTAAGTTAAGGACTTGTTCAAATTGGTGATTGACTTGCTACCCAAACTCTCAAACTGTGGCCTTTGACTCCAGTGGCATGTAGTTTAAAGTTGTCTTCCTGGAGCTACAGTACTGGTTGTGCTCTGAGAACAAACTGTTGGACCCTCAGAAAACTGATGGTACCATCCAACTGTGCACAGGTTTACCTATGTTGATGCTGTCTCCCTATTCTTCAAACAATTGAGCAAGTACATACTATTCAGCCAGAAGAAAATCTTTAGATTTTTTTATGATGTTTACTTAAAATTTTATTGCAGCCCTCAACATGGCTTAGGTAAGTTTACAAAGTGAATTTGACCCCTGGTGATCTGTGACTTTGAGTGGGTGCAGCTTCTACATTCCATGGGATGTCTTATACTTTGAAATCTGTTGATAAATACTTTTTGATTTTATACAATATGTCTATCACTATTCCTGACAAAAGGTAACATGTTAGTCCTCCAAAGGAAGGCAGGTAAATTCATATTTTATGCAAGACATGCTTTCTTGAACACTTCATATAATTTGAAAGTCATATAATTAAAATTTTTTTCCAAAGGAATAAACACAAAATAAAAATTGCATTGTTTCACATTTTGCATCAAAACTGAATTCATTATTTTATATCACATTATTTTAAATTGCCATAATCTAAATTACATAAAATATGATGTCACTATGAATCTAAGCATTGACAGACAAGGTTATAGGCATGTGTCATATATCTATATACAAGGTTATATAACTCTTCAGTTTGTTTTTTGACTGATATTATTAATGATAATCTCCATAGAACTAATTCTAAATATAAACAGCAGTGTTTTCTAGAGTCTAATGTAAGAAATGAATATGGAATTAGGGATATACATCATTCTCCAAGTCAATCTACATTTTTTATATCCACAGTGAATGGAAAATCTTCCTGATTTCCAAGTTTTGAGCTTAGGACCTGTGTCTCAATGGTAAGAAAAACCTCAGTTCTTGAATTTGCTTCCATTGTTAACGATTTCACCCAATATCTCTTTGAAAACTGGGCTCTGGTTCTGGCAGCCAACTACAGAAGACTTAAAATGAGTGCCTTAGTTCTATCAGAGTATGCATTTTGTGGTCTGTTAATATTTTGCATTAAGCCAATTTTGAGCTATTAAAGGTTGTTGTTTTTTATAAGTTTGCTAATCTTCAGGAAGCACTCACTTTCATCTGGGATTTGTTTGCACTGATTGTGTTTCCTTAGGTCCTGTCCTTCACATCAAGCTCAGAATTAGTATTGGGAGTGGGTGCAGTGCAGAGCTGCCAGGAAGCACGAACTCCATCCTACCCCACCCACCATCCGAGGGCACTCCCATTGCTCTTCCTTGGGTTCACAGAACCAAAAATAGAGGGAAATAGAGGAATAATGTTAGACAGTTGGAAAAACAGTCCTATTTATTTTATATAAATGGACAGATTTGGGGATATGTGTGGTTGTATCAGTTAGGAGAGTAGTTTGTCGTAGCCAATTATGCTGATTTTTCATTGTAGACATATTAGTGTTTTCTACTTGAGTTTGAAGTCCTTTTCTAAAGCTCTGTCATATATTCCTTCTCTTTCTCCTCATGATTTAGAATTCCTTGCTGTATCAATTGAGTTCTCAGTAAGAAACATGTGGTACATTTAAAATAGTTTAACTGAAAGTAATTTAATAGAAAGACCAGAATTAATGGAACCAGTTAGAGATATTTGAGGCACTGTAATGCATTTGAACAATGGGAAGCCTGAAGGAGAAAAGGAGGGGACAGTGTTACTGGAGTCCAGTAAAAGATGGAACCATGGAAGAGCATCCACCACAGGTATCCAGTGGGAAAATAATTGGTATTCCTCTTCCAATCCTGTATATCCTGCCTGAGGCTCTCCCATTCATCTCCTATTGGCTGGACTCAACTGGAATCACAGAACAACCATAATCAAAACAACAAAGCAACAATAAACCTGGCAATGCAGTCTGTAGAAGTTGGGTGGTGTATAAATAACTGAAATATATTTCTCACAGTTCAAAACGCTGGGAAGTTCAAGGTCAAGTCGCCAGCATGGTTGTGTTCTGGCGAGAGCCCTCTTCTTTGTTCACAGCTGGTGCCTCCTCCCTGTGCTCTCACATGTGGAAAGGAGTGAGGGCTCTCGAGGGTCTCTTCTAAAAGAACACTAATCCAATTAGTGAGGCTCCACCTTAGTAACTTCAGTACCCCCAAAGCTCCTCCTTCTAATACTATTATCTTTTGAGTTTAAGATTTCAACATATGAACTTTGGGGGGACACAAACATTCAGAACACAAATTAAGTCTATTAATTCATTTTTTTATGATTGAATGCAACTACCTAATAAGCTCTGTATTAGAACTGGGAATACAGACATAAAACAGATAAAATTCTTGAATATTACCATAAAGCATGATGACAAGTGGCTTGAAAATGTAGTTTGAATGAGAGGAACATCAATACATCTACAATTACCCTCTCATTGAGACACCTCTCCAACACCCAGTTTGCAGCCAGTTATCTTTGCCAGCAGCTCCTTCACTCGTCCCATTTCTTTTCATAGGCCCTGCCCTGCTGTCCAGCAGAAAACTTCTCAGAACCACATGCACAGACACACACTCACATGCATACACATGAAATGGTTAGTTCTTAGAATATAATACTGTAATGTTAAGGAAATCAGTTATAAGTAAAAAGAAAAATAGATATAGAAAAAATAACATACCTTTTATTTTGTGTCAATTTCCACAATATTAGCAAGAAAAATATAAGTTTACATGTACACACACAGACACGTGTAACCTAGAAAATAACCAGTGAGAGTTCTTTGGGAAGTACCAGTAGATAGGAGAGGACAGGTCAGTTCTTTTGGCTATCACAGAACACTTTTGGAAAGCACAGGGGAGCTGGTGGCAGAAGAGTCTGCTTCTCACAACTCACTTCCAGGACCCATATTGGGAACCATCCAAATCTGCCAGCCTTTGATTGACTGTGGCCATGTCTTAAGCTGCTGGAACTATTCCTATTTCTATTACCAAAAAATGTGGTAGGGGAGAGCAGAATGGTACATTTAAATGCCCCCATCCTACTGCAGAATAAGGAGCACTGCTATTGAACTCCAAGACATTTTGCCATAGACACATTGTTTATACAACACAGCTGCTGGAATGACTTTGATGACAGGAAATTATTAAGGCCTTTGGGGGATGATGAGATTTGTTGAAATCAAGATGTCTGTTTGCTGCCCTTGATTGATTTACCCTCACCAGTCCTAGGCTTCAGGCATATATGGCTTATACAAGTTTTGTGGGCTGCACTGTGAGCCTATCCCTACTATAAAAAGAAATCAATCCCATGTTTAAAAGTTTTCAGTGTCCCCTACAGCCTGAGAGATAAAATTCAAATTCCCTAACAATATACATAAGGCCTCTCATGATCTGGCTCCTATCTCCACAACTGTCTCTACTGAAAACAAAGGTACCTACCCAAACTTTACAAGGTATTTCTTCCCTCCTTCTTATTTCTCTGTTTAGAATGCCTAATCTACCTTTAAAAATCCCTACTTATCTTTTTTATTGTCTTTATTGTTGAGAATATTACAGATGTCTCCAATTGTCCCCACTGCCCCCCCTCCACCTGGTTCCTGCCCCACCCCAGGCCTTCACCACACTATTGTCTATGTCCATGGATTATGAGTATATGCATATAAACTCTTTGGTTAATCTCTGTGTGTCCCCCCTTCCTCCCTCCCTCTGAGATCTGTCAGTCTGTGCCATGCTTCTATGTCTATGGTCTTATTTTGCTCATCGGTTTGTTTTGTTCATTAGATTCCACATACAAGTGAGATCTTGTGATATTTGTCTTTCTCTGACTGGCTTATTTCACTTAGCATAATACTCTCCAGATCCCTCCAGGTCTTTTTCAAAGGGTAAGAGAGCTTTCCTTTTTACTGTTGCGTAGTATTCCATTGCGTACATGTACCATTGCTTTTTTATCCACTCATCTACTGAGGGACACTTGGGCAGTTTCCAGATCTTGGCTATTGTAAATAACACTGCTATGAACATAAGGGTGCATATATTTTTTTTTCCGATTGGTGTTTTAGGATTCTTAAGATATATTCCTAGAAGTGGGATCACTGGGTCAAATGGCAGTTCAGTTTTCAACTTTTTGAGGAAACTCCATACTGGTTTCCATAGTGGCTGCATCAGTCTGCATTCCCAGCAGCAGTGCACCAGGGTTCCCTTTTCTCCACATCCTCACCAGCACTTGTTTGTTGATTTATTGATGGTAACCAATCTGGCAGGCAGGTGTGAGGTGATACCTCATTGTCATTTTAATTTGTGTCTCTCTAATGATTAGTGACTTTGAGCACTTTTTCATGTGACTCTTGGCCATCTGTATGTCCTCTTTTTTGAAGTGTTATTTAGGTCCTTTGCCCATTTTTTAATTTGATTGTTTGTCTTCCTTTTGTTGAGTTGTATGAGTTCTTTATATACTTTGGAAATTAACCCCTTATCCGATGTATCATTGGCAAATATGTTCTCTCATACAGTGGGTTCCCTTTGCATTTTAAGGATGGTTTCTTTTGCTGTGCAGAAGATTTTTAGTTTGATGTAGTCCCATTTGTTTATTTTTTCTTTAGTTTGTCTTGCCCTAGGAGATGTTTCTGTGAAAATTTTGCTGTGTAAGATGTCTAAGACTTTGCTGTCTATGTTTTCTTCTAAAATTTTTTATGGTTTCACATCTTACCATTAAGTATCTTATCCATTTTGAGTTTTTCTTGTTTGTGGTGTAACTTGGTGGTCTAGTTTCATTTTTTTTTTTTTTTTTTTTGCATGTACCTGTCCAATTTTCCCACCACCACTTATTGAAGAGACTGTCTTTACTCCATTGTATGGTCTTGCCTCCTTTGTCAAATATTAATTGAGTATAATGGCTTGGGTTGATTTCTGGGTTCTCTGATTTATATGCCTGTTCTTGTGCTAGTACCAGACTGTTTTGATTACAGTGGCTTTGTAGTATATTTTGATATCTGGTATTGTGATCCCTCCTACTTTGTTCTTCTTTCTCAAGATTTGCTGCAGCTATTTGAGCTCTTTTTTGGTACCATATTAAATTTTGGATTATTTGTTCTAGATTTGTGAAACATGTCTTTGGTATTTTAATAGATATTGCATTGAATTTATAGATTGCTTTGGGTAGTATGGACATTTTAATTATGTTAATTCTTCCAATCCATGAACACAGACTGTGCTTCCACTTGTTTGTATCTTCCTCTACTTCTTTTTTCAATGTCCTACAGTTTTCTGAGTACAGGTCTTTTACCTCCTTGGTTAAGTTTATTCCTAGGTATCTTATTTGTTGTTGGTGGTGTAGTGGTAAAAGGTATTTTATTTATATATTGTTTTGTTAGTTTCTCTTTCAGAGAGATCATTATTGCTATCTAAAAAAGCAGTCAATTTCTGGATGTTAATTTTGTATCCTGCTACTTTGCTGAAATCATTTATCAACTCTAGTCATTTTTGGTGGATTCTGTAGGGTTTTCTATGTACACTATCATGTCATCTACAAATAATGACAGTTTTACTTCCTCCTTTCCTGTTATCTTTAAGACTCATCTCAGGCATTACCTCTTTCCTGAAACTTTTCCTGGCATCCCTCCCTTTCCCCCATGATGGTTCTTGAGTAAGCTCCAGTAACATTTTATAATAACTTCTGTTGGTACTCTGAACAAATTTCATACCAATGGAGTCATGCTACCCTATCACAGGCCTCCTTCCTTCTGGCCTGTGTCACTCTTAGGTTCAAAGTTTAGCCCCATGAACCCATGTCTTCCAGAAGAAATCCAACTATATTTGGATTGTCACAAGTTTTATAACTTCTCTGAGGATGTAAGGGCTCCAAAGAGAAATGCATTGTATGAGTCCCTTCAATATCATATTGAAGTACTCTACCTCAGCTTATTGCATAGTCCACCTTCCTACTAAGTGCCCTGCTCAGTTGTGAACAGATAGATAACAGATGAAAAGGTGATTTATTCCATCATGCTGACCTCTCTTGTAGGAAGCAGCCCTGTGCAGCTAGCAGGCCTTACCCATCACTGCAGGAATTCTGGTAAATTTAATTTTCTCTCTCTGTTGAGGTTGAGGTTTTATCAGACTGAGACCATGAATTCCTTGAACACAAGAATTCTATCTAATGTATCTTTATATCTCTAATGTCAAGCGTAGCACATAGGAAATAGTGGATCCCAATTATGAACAATGATATTATTAAAGGAGAAAATTACTTTTAAATTCTAAACAACCAGTTTACTATGGTCTTTTGGATCTAACCTCTTTGGCTGTCAGGAAATGCTGTTTTTTACAATAAGACAGAAGATAATTGTTCATTTTAATGTGGTCTTCAGGAACCTACCAAGACACAACTACATCTTTCCCAATGTCTTCAACTAGAGGACACTTTAATAAGAATTTTGAAATTAGTTGTTGTTAACAGGATTTTTTATTAAGGAGATATAAAAGAGGTAAAGATTGTCTATGTTTATTATCCTTGGTTTACTTCAAATTTCTGCCCTTTGTCTTTCTTTAGCTTTTCCATTTCTTCAGACGTCCATTCTACTCGCTAGGTGCCAATAGCACCCCCAAGTTGTGACATCCAATAATGTCTTCAGATTCCAACTTCAAGAATTCCAGCAAAATTATATATTGCAAATGATCTTCTGAACTTGCCTTAAATAATAATAGCAAGTATTGCAAGAATGATATTTTGATACCAGTTTCCATATGTGTGTGGCTTCTCCCTATCACTAAGCAATTCTTTGACATCAGCTGGGTGTCCTACAACTCAACTCAATTCTGACACTGTCTACCTGACACAGCATCATATTCCACAGGTTAAGGCTCAGTCCCACAAGGACTCCTTCTACTTCAGATGCTAAGTGGTAGCCCTGGTCATTATCTGTGCTACTAATCCACTGGTTATACATCAGAAGTTCTCAATATGTCCTTGATATGCTAGAGAAGCTCACAAAATTTGAGAAAATTTTTACTCCGTAAATTATCATTATAAAAATATTAAATGATATAAAATAATAGTCAGATAAAGAGATACATTGGGTGAAGTCCCAAACACAAGCTCCTGTCCTCATGAGTTTGGGGCCCAGCACACTGGCACATGGAAGTGTTCTGGCTCCCCAATCTGGAAGCTCTCTGAACCCCATCTTTTTGGGTTTTTATGGAGGCTTCATTTATATAGTCATGCTTGATATAATCATTGGCCATTGATTCATTGGAGACTGATTCAATCTCTAGGCCCTATCCCCTTTCAGGAAGTCAGAAGGTGGGACTGAAAGTTCTAACTCTGGAATCATATGGTTGGTTTGCTTCGTAACCAGCCCCTCTTTAGGTTCAAAAGTCACCTCATTTACATAACAAAAGTCATTTTTGTTGCTCTTTCACTTAGGAAATTCCTAGGGTTTAAGAGCTTTGTGGAAGAAATGGGGATGAAGATCAAATATACATATTTCTTATAATAAATCACGGTATTACGAGTATCCATCAACTTACAGGTGTCTTAGATGGGGAAGATAAGACTATACTTATCTATGTTTTTAGATAGATGTATAATATATGTGTCAATATATAAGTAACCAATTTTATCCCCCAAAATAAATCCATTTAGGAGTATTGTATGGGAGTCACATTAAGATTTAATTTAATAAAGAAAATGAATAGTAAAAGCTTTATTCAACACTAGCTTATTCATAGTTTTGTTCTCAATGTTTTATAAAGAAAAATTAATAATTACTACCATTTATTGAACACATGAAATGTACCAAATGCTTATATAAACTTAGTCCCTTGTATGCTCTGAGCTTGAAATCTTAGCAAAGATATGAAGATGTTTCAGATAAAGGAATATATATATATATATATATATATATATATATATAGTCATACTTTATAAAGGTCAAAAGGGATGGTAAGTACCAAGAAGTAAACCATATTCCAATAATCCAGGAGAGAACTCTTCTAAAATATTACTTTTCTTAAATCATAAAATTGTCTTTATTTTTAATCTTCCTTGAGTTTGATGTTCACTAGCAATGATAGCAACTTCCACGAACATTATTTTATTTTGAACTAAGTATTTATACATCTAATTCTTAATAAATATCTCCCCCCAAAATCTTTCCTTATTTTTTTGTTGACTTTATGTTAAATTGTTTATTTTCCAGCTACAAAATAAATGCTATGATTTATTCTTGAGAAATAAATCATGTCTCAACCATGGATGGCAGGGTCCTTAGATTTATTTGGTAATTCTGTAATTGGATTTTTTTTTTTTTTTTCTGATTTGAGTTACCATAGAGTAAGCTCAACAGTTTATTCACTATTTCTGGTCAGGTCAATAAACTGGGGAGGAGTATACATTTTAATAAAATGACTACGATGACCTTTCAAAGGATTGAGACAGAATGACTTGAGCCCCACATAGGCAGTTTTATGGGCAATTTATTGTCATGGGGGAACTCCGCCAAGAAAACTAAAAACAAATTCTTTCTTCCCAAAGTGCCAAATATTTCTCCATTAAGAAATTTCCACGAAATTCCATGGAAAGTCTCTTCTGTAAAATGAGACTCCACACTTCTGCACAGCTGCAACACCTGGCAACTTCCCTAGTCCTGGGAAGCTAATAAAGCAAACAACAACTACACTGGCTGTGGAGACCGTGAACAAGTCCTGGAAATGGCAGTGCACTGCTGCTCTCACCACAGAAAACGAAGAGCGCACCGATTTTATTGCATGTAGTCTCAACTCACAGGATGCTACTCAAAGGATGATCAGAACAGTGGTTTCCTACAGGTACCCCATAGACCTTGGTAGAAGCAATCGGTTTTTGTTTTTCTTTGCTATAACCTTGACCCACTTAGCAAGGATGACTAGGCAATGCTAATTGAAGAAATCAGTATTGTGTGCTGAAATGTGCTAGGATTCAATCAGCAAAGATGGGCATAAGTGTTCCCTAAGAGTCTTTCTTCCTTTTCCTTGCTAGGAGAACTGAAAGTGCCATCTTGTGAACTAAAAGTACCCCTGACTGACACTGAAAATTAAAGATGAATGTTCTGCATATAAACCGCAATACAAATCACTCTGCTATCCTCTTGAGTTTGCAGAGAAGATAACTTTTACTTCATCTGCTATAGGGCGGTGTATCTTTCTGGCATCTTCCACAGTACTGCACTATTCTGGACTCTGTCCAGAGTCAACAGCTGAGCAGCATGATGTAGCCTATGATTCAAAGGCCCAGGGCAGAAGGGAAATAACTCCCCAGTGCCACTTTGTATTATCTTGCTTTTTACATAAATAAATCAACATCCTCTGAAAGATATTTGACTGTGTAGGTAGTAAATTTAAGAAGTTTGCTTCATAGGAAGATGAAACAAGCGATATTACGCCCTTTAAAAATTGGTCAATGTTGAGAGAAGAACCACACATGTCAGAAATTACTTTTAAGATATGCATTTGGGGGGAAAAATCACTGTTATCAGAATGTTAGTTTCTCTCATGATGGATTTTTTTCACAAATATCTTTTTTTTATTATTATTACTCTAAAAATATAACTGCTTTAGAAAGTAAAATTGAAAAAATAACATTTTGTTAAGTTTTATATATTTTATTCGCTGAACTTAGCAAATAGATTTAAAGATGTATTTAATTTAAGTAACTTTTTAATGCATTTAAAATTAAAATTAACCTGTAATATACAAGACCACAGCAGACCAACTTTCCAGTTGTGCATTAAAAAATCCATATTGGATTAGACAAGGTAAATATAACCCAATTCATGATTCTTAAATAGACCAGACATTTAGTGTGGGAAACATATAGGGTCTGTTGCTACTAAGTCTAGAAGGAAAAAAACAAACAAAATGAGTCTTGGACCTACTTTTTAAATTATGAGGTACCATAAAAATCTTGACATTCTGAGGCCTCTCCCTTCCTAATTTGAAAAGGGATGAAGAATTTGAAATGGGACAGAAATCTTACTTTTATGATCAACTGTACTCAACATGATATACAGCAAAGTTTCTCAACATTGACACTATTAACATCTTGGGCCAGACCATTTTGTTATGGATATATCCTGTGCTTTCCAGATGCTTAGCAGCCTCCTTTACCTCTACCCACTAGATGCCAGTAGCATCCCCAAGTTGTGACATTCAATAATGTCTCCAGAGAATACTGAATGTCCTGGGGAGGGGGGAAATCATTTCTGGCCAAGAACCACTGCTCTTGGGAAAGGAAAATGTTACCTTCCCAAATTTGAAAAGCACTTCTGCATTCTTGCGTAGAATCGTCTCCTCCAGGTTGATGCCACTGACTCCCCCAATAATGAATATGTTCTCTACTCTTTCTCCCTTATCTTCTGTGTGTTTCTAGGTCTCATCTCTGCTGTTTGTTTATTACCTTTCTTCATTTTTCTTCATGCCAAAGAGTGAGTTTTGTAAGATTCATGTCTAGGTGCTTTTCTCTGTTCTCCCTCTTTCACCAGGGAATTTCATTCATGACCATGGTTTGCTTAATACTGATTTTCTTCTCTGTGCAGACTTTTCTAAGCTCCAGATGTCTATCTATATTCTGGAAACTATTAAATTCTAGATACTTGAAAATTACTGTAAAATCCACTTGCTTAAAAATGACCTAATTTCTCAAAATCCCTTTATACTTCCTGTATTCTTTTTTTTGTTTTGTTACATATGTTTCTCCTTTTTCCCCCATTGACATCCTCCTCCCCCCCGTCCTCACCCTTTGCCAGCTTTGTTGTCCATGTCCACTGGTTATGCGCACATACATATGAGTTCTGTGGTTTATCTCTCCCCCCCCGCCCCCTCTTCTGGGGATTGTCAGTCTGTACCCTACTTCCACATCTCTGGGACTACCCTGTTCTTCAGACTGTTATGTTCATTATATTCCACAAATAAGTGAGATCACATGATATTTGTCTTTCTCTGCTTGGCTTGTTTCACTTAAGATAATACTTTCCAGGTCCCTCCATGTTGTCTCAAAGGATGAGAGGTCTTTCTTTCTTACAGCTGCATAGTACTCCATTGTGCATATGTACCACTGCTTTTTTATCCATTCATCTACTGATGGACATTTGGGCTGTTTCCAGATCTTAGCTATTGTAAATAGTGCTGCTATGAACATGGGGGTACATATATTCTTTCTGATTGGTGTTTCAGGCTTCTTGGGGTATATTCCTAGAAGTGGGATCACTGGGTCAAATGCCAACTCAATTTTTAATTTTTTGAGGTAACACCATAGTGTTTTCCATAGTGGCTGCACCAGTCTGCATTCCCACCAGCAGTGTACTAGAGTCCCCTTTTCTCCATACCCACACCAACACTTGTTGTTTGATGCTTTGTTGATGGCGGCCATTCTGACAGGTGTGAGGTGATACCTCATTGTTGTTTTAATTTGCATCTCTCTGATGATGAGTGACATTGAGCTTTTCTTCATATGTCTCTTGGCCATTTGTATGTCCTGTTTGGAGAGGTGTCTATTTAGCTCCTCTGCCCATGTTATAATTGGGTCATTTGTCTTCCTTTTGTTGAGTTGTATGAGCACTCTATATATTTTGGAAATTAACCCCTTATCTGATATATCATTGGCACTTATGCTCTCCCATACAGTGGGTTGCCTTTCCATTTTGATGGTTGTTTCTTTTGCTGTGCAGAAGCTTTTTAGTTTGATATAGTCCCATGTGTTCATTTTTTCCTTTGTTTCTGTTGCCTTAGGTGGTGTATCAGTGAAAATTCTGCTGCATATGATGTCTGAAATTTTGTTGCCTACATTTGCTTCTAGGATTTTTATGGATTCACAAGTCACATTTAAGTCTTTTATCCATTTTGAGTTTATTCTTGTGTATAGTGTAAGTTGATGGTCTAGTTTCATTTTTTTTGCATGTGGCTGTCCAATTTTCCCAGCACCATTTATTAAAGAGTCTGTTTTTACTCCATTGTATGCTCTTGCTACCTTTGCCAAATATTAATTGAGCATAATGTTTTGGGTCAATTTCTGGGTTCTCTGTTCTATTCCATTGATCTATGTGCCTGTTCTTGTGCCAGTACCAGGCTGTTTTGATTACAGTAACTTTGTAGTATAACCTGATATCCAGTATTGTGATCCTGCCTACTTTGTCCTTCTTTTTTAAGATTGTTGTGGCTATTCGGGGTCTTTTTTGGTTCCATATGAAGTTTTGAAGTATTTGTTCTAGTTCTGTGAAGTATGTCATTGGTATTTTGATGGGGATTGCATTGAATCTATAGATTGCTTTGGGCAGTATGGACATTTTAATGATGTTAATTCTTCCAATCCATGAACAAGGTATATGCTTCCACTTTTTTATATCTTCCTCTGTTTCTTTTTTCAATGTCCTGTAGTTTTCTGCAAATAGGTCTTTTACTTCTTTGGTTAAGATTATTCCTAGGTATCTTAATTTTTTTGCTGCAATGGTAAATGGGATTTTTTTTTAGTTTTTCTTTCTGTGAGTTCATCATTGGTGTATAAGAATGCCATCGATTTCTTGACGTTGATTCTGTATCCTGCTACCTTGCCAAATTCATTTATTAAGTCTAGTAGATTTTTGATGGAGTCTTTAGGGTTTTCTATGTATAATATCATGTCGTCTGCAAATAATGACAGTTTCACTTCCTCCTTTCCAATTTGGATCCCTTTTATTTTTTTTTTCATGTTTGATTGCTGTGGCTAAGACTTCCAGTACTATGTTAAATACTTCCTGTATTCCTAACTATTATTTTCCTTACCAACCTCCAATCATCCCTGCTTTTTAAAAAAAAGTTATCTTTTCATTATAATCACAATTATAATTATTCTCCCATAAATTTAGTTATGCATCCTGTCCAGTCATTTCTACCTTAGAAAAGCCTCTTATACCTATATCCTCTTTCAGTGACCTCTGCATTTATTCTAATGTAGGCTCTTATATTTAACAATATCTTACCAGTTATCTCTGTGTCATTTCTTAAGTGAAGATTAATGGACTAAAAACTCATTTAAATTAAAGCTGAGAGGGCCTATACAGGGAGTTCTTATGCTCTGTCACTCAGTCAATTATCCTAAACAGGAAGAGACATTTTCAATAGGAAGAGACTTTTCTACTACCCCAGCAGGAGAAAGAAGAATCTTCTTCTAGCCAGGCCACCATTCAGCTAATGAAAGACTGTTACAACTCAGCCAATGAAAAGTCACTGCACTTCAAACTCCAAGTTTCCTCCAGTAGATTCTTTGTTTACAACAGGCCCTTGAATTCCCCTCTTGCTTGAGAACTGTTTCTTTAAGGTCAACACTTGTTTGTCCCTAGCTAAATAGTTCTATAAGAGGGTCCATCCTAAAGCTTAATTTTGATTATGTCATTTTTCTTCTCAAAACTAATCTTAGTTGCTTTCTTGTTCCTAGGCAGTTGAGGTCTCAATGATCTAGTCCAAACTTTATGATTGTCTTTCCAGTATTTTCTCTCCACTTATAATAACAGATCAGTAGGCATTAACTGAAAAAATTTTGTTTGTTTTTTCTCAAATAAAAGTTATTTTCTTTAGCAGAAATATTCTTTACTTCTCTTTGCCCTACCTAAGTATCAAGATTCATGTCAGGATAAAACTTCCTTCAGATTATCAGACATAACATCCTTACCTAAATCAATCCTTGGTATTATACTTATTTACATACACCCCCCCCAATTAAGCAGTGAATTCTTTGTATTTCCTAAATTTTTATATAGCACAATGTCTCATTCTTCATAGGTATTTCATTGAAGTTTGTTGAATTATGTGCATATCAGGAAAGCTAGACTTCCTAGGGCCCTAGCTTCATAAAGAGTAAGAATCTGATATTACCTATAAAGAATTATTTATTTTCACACTTTCCACAGAAAACTAAATTCTCAGTGGCAGATTATCTTTTCAAAAAATGGCCACAATGCTATTTACCATCCCTCAAGGTGTTCTAGAACTTTGCCACTCCCCTATTAGGTGTTATCTGTTTCCCCTCCTCTTGAAATTGGGTTGACCTTTGTGATTGCCCTAACAATGCAGCAAAGGATGCTTCATGACTTCCAAGAGTAGGTCCTAATAGGCAATCTGGCCTCTTGCTTCTTTCCAGACACTTACCCTTGGAATCTAATCACTCTGTTGTAAGGAAACCCACATTAACACACCCTAAGAGACACCCCCATTGTAGAGGAAATCAGTCCAAGTCACCCAACTGTCAGCCTGCATTGAACACTAATCATTCATGTGAACGAATGAGTGAGCCTTCAGATGATTTCTCCAGCACCTAATCTTTGAATTTTCCTGCTGAGGAACCAGACATCATGGAGTAAGGAGAAATAAGCCATCTTATTCTGTTCTACCAATGAAAATTCCTGATGTAAGTATATGTGATAGTCTTAGAACTACTATGTAGGGTAATTTGTTATGCAGTTAGAGTAACTGCAACATACTTCTCTAAGTACATATAGTTAGCAATAATATATATATATATATATATATATTATTGTAAGAGATGAGGCTGTTCTATCAGGGAGATAGCTTCTTACAGTGTATTATGGTGAGGTAAAGGGAGAGGGTAACTGAAACAGATTGACGGGAACTAAAATACAGGGAAAAATATATACAAAATATGACTGCAGTTTTAACAAAAACAACGATTATTTTGAGTATGATAATAATATTAGGTATGTGCATGATATAAAATTTAAACATCTGTCAACTTCTGGGTGAATATTAAGGTAAAATGAAAATATTTTGCAAATATAGGATCACAGATGCATGATTTTAAATACAGACATAAATCTCAAAGAAAAAACTTTAGGTAGATTACAAACTGGTTCTTATTATTGTAAAATTTGAGAGTTAATGTTTTTATGGTATTACCTTTCATATAGATCACTGGAAGATATCTACTCTGAAGGAATGTTGGTCTTTTAAAAAGCATATCAAAGAATTCTTATAGCACCATTTCTGGTCAGCTACCTCTATACTGTAAGTCTATGCAAGAACAAATCATAATCCTTTGCTGGTTGATTTCTTTTGCAATAGAGGCCCTGTTAGCTTTCCTCTCATCATCTCCAATAGAGCTCTCTTCTCTTTTACTGTTGGTGTTACTTATATTCAACTGACATCTGGCAAAGCTTTTGGTATCCTTTACACTACTTTTAAAATGGGGTAACTGAAACAATTATAAAATAGCTACCTTCATAATTAATTTCTTAGTGGATTTATGAGAATGATGGTGTCTACATAATATCAAGTTTGAAAATATAATTGCAATGAGTCAAAAGATATTTTTTTCTGTATCTGTAAAATATAACAATTGATTAAAAACAACAACAACAACAAAAAGACAAACACTCATAGCCCAATAAATTAGGTATTATTACTATAGCTACATGGGGTGAAATTGTTTATTTACATGTTTTTCCACATGTGGAACTATTTTCTGGTATGTATGTTTGCTTTACAAATTCAGTTTTAAAGTTTTTGAGTGATATTAGTAATTAAGGGATTGCAAGATTAAAATATATGTAAAATTATGATCATATCTTAATTTTATTTTATAATTTCAATATACATTTATAATAAAGATATTAACAATAAAAATTATCATGGCAAATATTTATTGAGCACTTATTGTATGCCAGACACTAGTGGGCATTGTTCAATTTGAGAGTTTGTCTCTCAAATTGAAATATCAACTCATTTAATCTACACAATAATTCTGTGGGTTAATCATAATTAAATTCCCATTCTTTTTAAATAAGGAGAGAGAGCCACAGAGAATATATAGATATATATTCTCTTGACATATGTGTCTGTATGCTTTTTGTAAATATAAACACCATACACACATTAATATAATTATGTTAAGTTTTCTGAAGGAAAAAAAGACATAACCCTATTTAACTAGCACATTTTCCTTTTGTTTTACAATGGATACAATCCAGTTCCTGTCTAATAACTGTCTTCCCTGAAATGCCCATTTTTCTCCAGAAATGGTCTTTGAATGGAATGTTCTAGCTGAGGGGCTCGCTGTTGTAATGGTTCCCGCAGCCATCAGTACATTAGCTCCAACTGCTGCTGTAGCCATTGCCATTTACATTTCTCCCCAGAGGACTCGCATGAGAAAAGGAAACTGTTAGTGCTAAGTGTGTGCCAGGTTTGAATATACTCTCTAAACACATTCTAGCTGAGCCTAGAATGAGAATATTTTTTTTTCTTATTTTTTAGTGGGCAAAATACTATGTTTCAGAGTACAAAACTTGAGCACATTACAATAAAAATAGTGGTAGAGCAAAAATACACATTCTTATGAGGGCAGAAAAGATTTCATTTGGAACACTAGTTTTGAAACTAGACTCTGCTTTCCTAAGTTTAAATACTGAGAAGCCATGGGGGCAAAAAAAAAACCCAGTTCAGTCATTGAACCCTGACTTTTTCCAGTGTGGTTTTTCCCGACATTTGGTAACAAACATTCTTGTAATTTCAACTAAGGAGTTTTAAGTTTATTCAAAATGAGGATTTTATTAAATTTCAATTTTATCTTAACATTGCCTCTTTTGTCTTAAAGCCATATATGTGAATATATATGTATCTACGTATATATAATTCATTTCTTTTATTATAGAACACTTCAGTTTTGCTGAAAGTTACATTCAAAGTTGCAAGTAGGGTTTTGGCAAATCTGAAACCAAGAAGACTGGGAGGGAGTCAGGCAAGTCTTTGGAAATTAAACTCTTTATCTTCCAAATGTGTTGTTATTGCTTCTGAATGAGAGAGTTAAAGGCTGGAACCTGCTGCTAAATGGCCCTGCTCAATATGTTTATAGGTGCAGCTCGAAGGGAATCCATGGAACTACTCCTAGGTTTTGTGCAAGTAGGTGATGCTTCACAGTCAATATGGGGAATTCTGACATACTCTGCAGAGAAGAGATGGTGCAATGTGAGCTGGAGCACAAATGAATCCAAACAACTGAAGAAATATAAAACATTAAAAAATAAGCCACTCAGAGAAAGACAAGTACCATATGATTTTACTTATATGTGGAAGCTAATGAACAAAATAAACTAACAAATTAGAGACACACTCATGGATACAGAGAACAAACTGACAGCTGTTGGTGGGGGGTGGTTGGGGCTGGATAAGAAGGGTGAGAGGGATTAAGCAAAGAAAAAAAAAGAGACTCTTAGACACAGACAACAGTATGGTGTTTGCCAATGGGAAAAGGGGCGGGGGGAGAAGGGTGGAGGTAGAAGAGGGTGAAGGGGAGATAAAGGGTGATGGAAGGAGACTGTTATCAGAGAAATGTGTGGATGGTATTTCTCCATTGCTATTGGGAGTGGGGTCCTTAAAATATTTCGAGAAAAATAATTTTCTGAGACTCGCATAGGAGAATGAATGATTTTTATTTGCATGGAATTACATCTTTGGGCTTCCAAAGTCCCATTTTCCTTAATCTAGTCCTGGAAGATGTGCAGCTGTGATTCAATGGAGCTAGAAGCAAAGCCAGCATCCCAAGTGTTCATGCCATGGTGGAGATAGGTCCAGTATGACATTAGACTAGTTGTAGTCCATCAGTCCATTGTGTGGGGGTCCACATGGCTGTGGGCCATGTGGGCAAATGCAGGAGTGTGAGAATTCCCACAAATCAGAAGTCGAGAGCACGAGAGCTCGAACTGACCTGGGCCCTGAGGCTAAGGCGACTAGATTCCATTTTTATGTAGGCCCCTTGGCTAAGGCGACTAAATGACTCCATTTTTATCGTCAATGGACCTTCCTTGCTATTTTTCCAATAATAGGTTAATTACCCCTAGAAGTAAAGGAATTTTGCCCAAGATTATAGTTGCCCCATGTGTTGGGAGCTATTTGCAGTTTCCGTATCGGTGTTTGCAGGCACTTGCAGGTACCTGTGGGCCCGGTGAATAATACTAATTTTGAATTCTGTAATCGCTGTCACATTGGCTATTGTACTGGTCCCCTGAGGTGGGGGGCAAAAAGGGATGGGGCTTCTGTCTTTAAAATTGGACGAGCAAGAAGAATCAGTGCTGAGAATCTGGGGAAGCTGTACCACCCCAGCCCGCCGGTGTAATGAAGTACTCCTTTACAATTCGACTGTGCGTCTCTGGTTACCTCGCTGACACATTACAACAGAACTAAGAGAGAGAACTCCTTTGTTTAGTAGATTAAATATCTTGAATCTTCCTGCACTTGCAGTGGCCACACCCACTCTGGACAATGACTTGTTCCCAGGTGTGGCAAGTCCCTTCCTTATTTCACCCAGACTTTACTGGGAATGCATCTAATCTGCAGCTTCCTGACAAAGCTGTACAACTGGTATACCTATACTATTTGGCCTTCTCTTTTCTCCTTTCCTATTATTTAATAACTGGGTTCATTACAATGGTATCAACTCAACTTGGGGTGGTAAAAACACAATACAATATACAGATGATTTATTGCAGAATTGTATACATGAAAGCTATATAATTTTCTTAGCTAATGTCACCCCAATAAATTAAATAAAAAAAAAAGAAATTCAAAAAATAAAAAATAGCCCTGGCCTGTGTGGCTCAGTTGTTTGGAATGTCATGCTGTAGTACAACAAAACATTGCAGATTCAATTCCTGGTCAGAGCACATACCCAGGGATTAGATCCCCAGTCAGGGCTCATGTCAGAGGTGACTTAATTGATGTTTCTCTCTCACATCAATGTGTCTCTCTTCCTCTCTCTCCCTTCCTCTCTCTAAATCAATTTTTAAAATAAAATAAAAATAAAAGTAAGATAAAGCAAGAAACTGAATAAAGAATCTAGAAAAAGAAACTAAATGTAAGACATTCTAATAATATCTAGCAAACCATAGCCTTTTGAAATTTTAAATCAGAAATATTACAGCAGAGTAAACCTAGATATAAGTGACTTAAATAGCAATTCCAGAATCCCACAAAACCATCCATCTATGCTTCCATTTATTCAGTTAGTGTAATTGGTAAACCAAATACAGTATTGTGGCCCTCTGACCATCTGAGACACAAGGATTCAGACTTATAAATCACAAAGGTACTATTAAAAGCAATATTGAAAAATTTAATGAGATTGGATAATCCAAAGAGACAGTCTTGGTAAATAATTACATGACTGTTACGTTTTTTATTGGGTTTAGTGCTCCTGGTATATGTATTATTATTGTGATGTGTAAAAGTGATACGAGAGGCATTGTTTTCTTCTAGGTAATTCCACCCTTTTTACTTCTGAACAAAAAGAAAAACACTACTTTGTTTTACAACTCTTACCAATTCTACATACAGTTTTTTCTTTGTTTTTTATTTTTTTTTCTAGTTTCTCAAAGTTCTAAACCTAAGAGAGTTTATAAATGAATGTCTGTCGCTAGGAAGTACAATTAAATTTGGGAGATATTGAAAAACTGTTTTAAATCATTGCACTGAATTGTACCCCTTAACATCATCCTAGGTATTGAATATATAGCTGTGGTAGCACTGATGGTCTGAACACTTTACCCATATTTATATTCACACACTTTGCAATTCCTCTGGAAAGAGTTAGGGTCTGTTTGCTCATTCCTTGGATCTGAGAGTAGACATGTGATTTGCTCTAGCTAAAAGGATGTTAACAGGTTTCATAAAAGTAAAGGCCTGCTCTGGCCAGTGTGGCTCAGTTGGTTGGGTGTCTTCCCATGCATGAAAGGTTGCCAGTTTGATTTTTGGTCAAGGCACATGCCTGGGTAGTATGCTCAATCCCTGGTAGGGGGTGTGCAGGAGGCAGCCGATAGATACTTTGCTCTCACATTGATATTTCTCTCTCTCCTTCTCCCTTCCTCTCTCTCTAAAAATCAATTAAAAATCTTGAAAATAGCCCAGCTGTTGTGGCTCAGTGGATTGAGCGTCGTCCCATGGACTGAGAGGTCCGGCTTCGATTCCTGGTCAGGGCACATGTCCAGGTTGTGGGCTCGATCCCCAGTAGGGGGCGTGCAGGCGGCAGCTGATTGATGTTTCTCTCTCATATCGATGTTTCTATCTCTCCTTTCCTCTTTCTCTAAAAAATCAATAAAAACATATATTTTTTTTAAATCTTGAAAATAAAGCAAAGGCCTAAAAAACTGCTTGTACATGTCTATTTACTCCCTTGGAAGTTTGCCACATCAGAAGATGTGCAGGGTGAGAGACCAGGTGGGGCAGAATTCAATTATCTACATTAACAACCTCCTAGATCAAGCAGTCCCTAGACTACCAAATAGCTGACCACAGATGCATGCAGGGACTCAGCAGAGCCCAGGAGATACTGACAGAAATGAATAGAATTCCTAGCCTACGTATAGATATGTAAGAAACAACAAATGATTGTTGTATTAAGCTACTAACATTTTGGAATGTTTGTTAAGCAGTGATAGCTAACATACAGAATTTCAAAAATTTATACTCTGAGTCTTTAAAGCAACAACTTTGGTACTTTAATGAAGACTCAGTTTTAGCCTATGCTGGATAGTACTTCAAGCAAATTATTATTAACACATGGTTTTATTCTCACATTCTGTAATGTGAATAAAATTAAAATTAATATTTAAAAATTTAAAATCTGAGAAACAGAAAGATTAAGTGATTTGCTCAATATCACATATTAAGTAAGGCCTGTCTTTCAGCCTATGTAGTATGGCACTAGAGTATGAGATTTTAGCTACTAAACTATATTAAATACGACTCCCAGGATTCTGGTAGAGCATGAACTTTTCCAGGCATAGACTAAGACTTTGCTTATTTTAGAATTTTCTACAACATGATCATTTTTCTATTACTTCTGATACTTTTATATAAGCCATTGACCTAGGTTCACAGATTGTTTTCTAGTATCCAAAAGAGCCCAACAAATGGATAACATCATTTTGAAAAATTATCCAGCATATCAAATAAATAGTCTACTTTCTTGCTTTAGCATTCTATGAATATGAATACTTATCAATGTCTCAAAAAATATAAATGTTCAACTATTTTGAAGATGGGAGATTATTTAATCTAATCAATATTCTTCCCCTCTGCTCTTAACTTTTGTTTTTTGTTTAATTGTTTTTGAAAGCAAAACTTCAGCAAATATCCTATCATATACTAGGGAAGAACAGAACCCCCTGGCCATAGAGCAGTGAATCTAGAGAAACACCCATGTGGGAATCAAACAGGAAATCCTAACACCTGACTTACTCCACCTGTTCACCCTGACTCCTTCCAGGCACCACTGAGGCAATTAACAGGGTATCATGTCCACTTCCTGTGTGGGGTCTATTTCATAGCTCTAGAGATTAGAGCTTCCTGGATAATTATTTCTCAATGTTTTAGGGAAAATATTTACTTAAACCTATGATATCTCTAGAGGAGAGTAAAGACTATTATCAAAAATAACCAGGAGAGTAAAATTAAATAAATAAATAAATTGGGGGAGGAGAGAAGACAGATTCTGTATTTTAATATACAAAATGAACAAGTCTGTATTTTGGAAAGAGACCAGTTGTATGTGAAGAGCTGAGTAAGACCTTCAGAGTCAAATGACAGTTGTTCATTCCCTCCTACTCGCCACAGTGTGGAATATGAGAGCAAAGGGACCCTCATCGGATTTAAAGGGCAATAAATATAGACCAAATAAAAAGAAATATTTTCTTACACAGCATACAGTTAAACTGCAGAATTTCTGGCTAGGGGGACATTTAATTAAATAATCTACACAGATAGAATTAGGAAATTTTATGACCACTAATAACATTTTCAGTGTTACAAAGTGAATATGGTAAAGGTAAATCAACCCTCATCCCTCAGGCATAAGTACATAGTCCATAGCAGATAAGAAGAATTTTGTTTCCAAATGCAAACAACACTGGACCACCCAGTAAATCCCACTGACTTATTTATGAGTAACAGGAGAGAACATTTCCTTCAATCGTGAAAAACTGACCCCCATGCAAAATACACCATTGATGCCAGAAACATTAATGGTGAAATCCATATTGGAAAAATTTTAAGATAACTATTTTTCTATTATATTTTATATCAAGTAAAAATTTATAGGAGAAAAATCTATGAAAGTGGGAAAAGTAAATTAGAGAAGTTAAAGGTAGATGTGAACAATTTCAATTATACAATAAAAAAAGAGTTTAATAATTTACTGCTACTTAGAATTGGTTATATTTCCTGATAGCTAACTTTGGTTATTGAAATACGAGGAGAGTGTTTTTTTAGAGAAAAATGTGGGAATACTAAATGTATTAGTATGAATAGGCTGCCATAACAAAATATCATAAACTGGATGACTTAAACAATAGAACTTCATATTTTTTCCACAGTTCTCTTGGTTGGAAGTTTGAGATAGGGTGTCAGAATGTTTGAACTCTGGTGAGGACTTTCTTCATGGTTGGCAGACTGCCACTGTGTCACTGTGTCATCATACGAGAGAGAGAGAGAGAAAGAATGGAGAGAGAGAGAAAAGCAAGCTGCCTGATTTCTCTTTTCATAAGGGCACTAATCCCATCCCATAACAAGGACTCCATTCTCATGATTTCATCTAAACCTAATTACCTCGCAAGGGTCCCATTTCCAAATGCCATCACATTGCGGTTATGGCATCAACATATGAATTTTTGTGGACACAATTCAGTCCATAGCACTAATATTTACTAAATGCTCAGTTTAATCAATAAATAAACAAAATTTCATAACAATCAACATATTTCCAACTTCTATTACTTATTAGGCAATATTCTGGACATTGGACAAAGATGAAAAAAATATATCCTTCATCTTACATTGTGTTTTTAGTTTAGTTGGGAAAGTACTTATACAAATAATGATCCTAATGCAATGTTTTAAATAACTTAAAACTTAAAGAGAGGGTATATCCGATACTTTGGGATCACAGAAGACAAAGAGGGTGGTAGGGAACACTAACATCTTAGCATATAAGTAATAGCTTGTTGCCTGGCTGGTGTGGCTCAGTGGTTGAACATCGACCCATGCACCAAGAGGTCACCAGTTTGATTCCTGGTCAGGACACATGCCCAGGTTGTGGGCCCAATCCCCAGTGGGGGGCATGCAGGAGGCGGCCAATCAATGTTCTCTCTCATCGATGTTTCTCTCTCTCTCTCCCTTTCCTTTCCTCTCTCTATAAAACCAATAAAGAAAAAAAAACATTTTTAAGTAACAGCTTGTCAAACAGGCACGAGTATTTCAAACAGAGTTGCAGAGTTAACTGCAATTCCATGATCTGGCCTGGGGACAGAATATTCAAGTTCTAGACATGGCTAGTAATACAATGTGGCTGAATCATATCATGAATGACAGGAAACTGATGATACTCATCTGAAAGGGTAGACTGAGAAAAATGGGAGACCAGTTGCTTTCTGCAGAACATTATAAAGTCACATTTCTAAACTAGAGGATCAGCAATAATAAAGGAGAAACTTTTTCAATAACTGTTCTCACATTTCCCACGAGTACTAAGAAATGCCTTGCAAAGTCACCAGAATTTTGGAATGACATTAACAATAGGAGAATCTGGAGCACATCCGCAATTTTAGGGCATCTGCATCAAAAACAAAATGGGTGATGAAGACACGGCTACCGACTCCTGGGAAGATGGTTTATGGTTCTGTATTCAATTGCTAGAAGTAAAGATAACTGAAAATCATACTAGGAGGGGAGTTCACCATACTGAATCAAATTGAACTGACACAGACAACTGGAAGTTCCTTGTGATTCACTTTTTCTTTCCTTACCCAAGGATATGTTCTTAATGAATCTAGATTGAGAGGAAGAGAGAGAGGGGGGGGGGAGGGAGAGAGAGAGAGAGAGAAACATCCATCAGTTGCCTCCCAGGAGATCAAGCCTGTGACTTGGGTATGTGCCCTGAGAAGGAATTGAACCCACAACCTTTTTTTAGTGTACAGGGTGAACAAAACTCCAACCAACTGAGCTACCTGGCCAGAACCTTGTGATTCACTTGTATACCATATTCACACTGCTAATGAAAAAGCCCTTTGCCAGATACTAGATTTAGACACTTGTCAGAACACATGCATGGCACAACATTACTGGTTATTTTGAAGGTTCACTTCAAGGTACTATTGGGAGAAAGAAAAATATGTGAAGATATAATATAGTTCAAGTAACTAAGTAAAAATTAATTAAAGTTGTGATTCTCTAGAAAGAATATCAAATATTAGAGATTTGTATTATAGATGAAGCTTGAGTCATAAATATTGTTATTTTTATTGATAAAATAGACTGTAATTTCTCTCTTTGCCACAGTAAACTCGATTTTAATTATTATAAACAACAGTTAATATACTTTCTAATAAAAGGTTTTACATTTTTTTCTATATAAAATATAAAACCAAAATTTAAGTGAAACTCAAATATTTTTATTCTTTAATTGGGTCACATTTGTATCTTAGAAGACTGAGGGATTCTGTTGTTTTAAAGGAATGAAATATTTTAAATGATGAGAAAATCAAAGTGAACTCAGATTATCATCTGCAAAGAAGAAAATTATATTTTATCAAAGTATTTTGCTCTCTTTACTCAGCCTATCTTTTTAAAGCAGTCTTATTTTTTTGTTGTATTCTGATAAACAAAAATACCCTAGATCTATGTGTTTAAAATAAAGCTTTGGCCATTGACTTATAATTTATACATATTTTTCTGGTATTAATTGAGCACCATCTACATCCTTAACTCAGCTACCATTACGGTTTTCTGTAGGAAACGTACCCATTTACCCTGGATTACTTCTTCATGTGATTTTTAAAAAGTCTTTAATTTCCTCCTATTTAACTTCATCACATAAATATAAGCACACCTTTTCATATTTATTTCTAAATCTGAAGAGCATGGAACTAGAAGACGGAAATTTAATGTGTCTAAAAATGCTATACCAAATAAACAAAAAATATGAAGGTCCCATTAATGAAGGCAGAAATCATATCTTATAGAATAAGTTTTTATGGGTAATCTTATTTAATGTTTTCTAAAATGACTCTCAGCCCTAATCCTGTTTCTGCTAGTTGTCATGCCTCCCATAAAAATTTATTGGTAATGCTGACCATAAAAATATTTAAAGGTGCTTATAGGAAACTCAGTAGTAATCGCTTTTAAGCATCAAAATAGAACTTACAGTATCCACAATCATTCTCTTTTGACTACTTCCTTCCTTTTTTTTCTATTTAAATTGTGAATGCTATTAAAAAATACAATAAGGTTATGTAATGGAATTTAAACCCACTTTATTGCAACAATATAAGTTCCATGTACAGTTACAGGCAATATGGCTGTACTTAATAATTTTACATTACAAGCATAATTATCATATCAAATTAGTAATTTTCACAAAGTACTTGCATTAGAAATTTGTATGATACAATATATTTCAATTCTCAGTTGCACAGGAAGATAACCATTTTCTAATAGGAGGACTGGGGATACAGTTTATATGCTTAGATCTGATTGTCCTGCTTTATACAAAGCTTAGACTCCTAGTCCCAGAATTTTAGAGCTTGAAGAGACCTTAGAGATCTAATAGTTTAACAACTTCATTTTACAGAAAAGAAAGTAGAAGTTAAGGGAAGTTATTTGAGTTAAATAATGTAGCATAGAAAGTTAGTGACAATGTTGGAATAAAAACCATTGAACTTTCTCAGGACCAGAAAAGGAGGTTGGGGCAAAAGATTTAGATTTGTAAATCTCATGCATAGAAAGGGTACTTACAGCTATTGGCTGGAACTCAGTCATGAAAGGACGGAAGAGGAGGAGCTTCCAACCTGTAGTTAGTCAGAAGAGGAGGAACCAGTAAAGAAGGCTGCAGAGGTGTAGCTGGTAGAGTAACAAACAAAAAAATAAGAAAATGTGGGATCATTGAACCCAAGGGGAAAAAAACAAACAAACTAGGAGCTGGATCTGTATTAAATGCTGCTGAAATAGCAACAGGGAAATCACTGGTTTCCCTGACAACTGAGCTGTGAAGCGTTGTTAGGACCAGAGCTTGGATGGAGCAGAGAGAGATGGGACAGTGGAGAAGGGGACCGGAGGGATTGAGCTCAGGATGTGTTTCTATGGTGGCAGTAGTTGTGCGGAGAGAAGTGAAACGACACCTTCACTAAGCTACTTCTTCAAGTTTGTTCTGCGGGATACAGAAACAACAACAAAGATTACATTGCTCCAGGAAATCAGCTGAGATTTCTTACAGGGGGCATTTGCACAGCACTTTGTTTTGGGAGTGGGGGGAAATTATTAGTTAACCACACATACCGAGTGAAATGTGTGCTCAATTTATAAAACGCTGTGGAATCCCTGAGGGTGAGGGACAGAACTTTTTCATTCTCTGTTCTGTCTCAGCCGAAAGCCCTAGCCAAGCCCTCACAAAACAGTGCATGTTTTTCCTCTGCAAACCCTTCACTAAGACACTCTTTATCTAAAGCAGTCCACCTTAAAGACGTGTTTCTTTGAGCAGGGAGCTCATCAATATCGCACAGCCTTGCAGGCAGCTAGGAGGCCCGTCCATTAATGAAATGTTAATGACTGAATTAGACCTGTAATAACTGGAGTAGGAGGCACTGCTGTGAGTCCATTAGCATCAGCAGACCCCGCTGAGGAACAAGTAAACACTGCACACAATGAGAAAACTTTCCCGCACCAGAGATACACAGGTGTTTTCACATGGAAAATGACATTTCCCTGAAATAGGATTAGTTTATTTGGGAAAGCTAATCCCAGTCGCTATATTTCTTCAGACAAAAATAAAGAATACAGGATGGATGACGTACTTATTCAAGAGTGTTTTGATTTTTTAAATTCCGATATTGCACAATTGTTTGTGCAAAAATTTTTAGGGTATCTTATATTTGCTAGATGCCAATTACTCCCAATAACTATTGTTCTTCTTTTCCTCTCGCCCTGTTCTTTTAATGGGTTTTTAAATATATTTTTCTTATACTCCCATTTTAAAAGTTATTTTTGCTTTTATGCTTCCAGTAAACCCTATCATCTTTCAATACTGCCCATCTATTTTGAAAAAGGGGAAAAACATAGGCAGATTTAGGACACTTTTTTTTATCCATGACTAATATAAACTGATTGTGGAATTCACTCCTGAGATGTAAATATAAATCATGTGGCATATGAAGTGAAAGCTGTTATGTATTAGCATCCAGCTCAATTCAATAATATATTGTTCTTGTAATAAGCTTGAAGATTTACCATTTTTATTTAAACATATATTGTAATTCAATAATATTTGAATTGCAGCAACTTGATGTGAGGCAAAAATAATTGTCATCTCAGGTTATTACAAAAGACAGAATAGCTAAGGCTAATTCTATTAGATTTCTTTATTATGTCCACTGTGGGTCTTATTACTGTCCCATATTCACATTTGGATCTCTAACCACTGTTAAAAATAATATATATGTGGTTTGAGGATTGGACCTTAGGGCTTACTAGGCATATGTTTAGAAATACATACAAAGAGCTACAAAATATCAGTATCATATCACTGTTTTTGTTAAAATACTCTATAGCAAATAAAGTAGTTCGATAACATGGATTGAAAATTATGTTTAACCTCAAACATCCTTCCAGGTCCTTAGTTCTATATTTACCATTAACTATTTACATGGCACTAGAAAAGTCCTTTAAACTTTCAGGGATTTTTAAAAAGAGAACTTTAAAAAGAAAGTTTTATAAAGGATACTATCTATAGCTATTTAAACTTCACATTTGTATGAACTTAAAATTTATATAATTTTAGTTTCTGATACATTAAAAATTAAGAGGTGGAAATAGATGACAGAAAGTGAACTTAAAAGGTACATTACAAATCTATCAGCTAACTTTGCTTCACAAAGAAAGAAAAGTCATATCAAGGGAACCCAAGTTCACAGGAAAAAATATAGTCTACATGTGCACAAAATAAATATTTCAACAGAATTTACAAATATAATAAATCATAAAACATATTGTTTTAACAAACTGTGCTCTAGTACTGCCCTTAAGAGGTCATATTTGAAAGGGACAAATGAAAAAACTGCATGTTTCTTTTCTAAAACCTAAATGTTATATTATTATGCAAATCATTTGCTCCTTGATTTGCATGTCTGGAGTGTTGTGGTTAACTTTAGGCCTTAAAACACAGGCACGCACATGTGCACACCCACATACACACAAATTCATAGTCACCATCTTGGTTCTGGACATTTTTGTCAGTTTGCTTATTGCATTTGAGCTCGCTGTCCAAATGCAAGGGGAGAGCTATATAGTATTTGCAAATAGTAAGCATGACACCTGAGTTGAAATTCAGAACATGTAATGAACTGGCCTAAAAAGATGAGATCAGTGACAAATAGTAATACCTGACAAAAAGTATCATTTTGATTACAGCTGGTGGAATGCTTTTCTTAATTCAGAAATTTCAGAGTCTGTAAACATCACCTTACAATTTTAAATGGATAAGAAAGAGAAATCCATCAAGTTCAAACGGTACAGTGATAACTATGAATATATAATTTATGAATAATATTTGGAAGTATTTTCTGAAAGAGCTAAAGATCAATTATGATATATATTGATAGTTTAAATACCATAAGTTACTACAAAATAATAGGTTATAAAATCACTCACAATAATAATAGTGAGTTTAAAGCCGATTTGAAGCAGTGGGCTCTGAGCTTTGAACTGTATCTCAGCATTTAAGATTGGATTTCTGCACTTCCTGGACAATTATTGATTCCAGAATCAAACATCAAAAGGCTTTTATAATGTGAAATATATCCCCAATGTTTTTTTTTTGTCTTAAGTAGTCATTATTTTTTTAAAATAATGAACAAACTATCATTAAAGATTAATTCAGTACAAAATTTCAGGGGAAAAGTCTAAACATATGTATTATTTTTCAATCAGTATAAACTCCCATATATATATAAAGTCATCCCCTATGTCAGAGAATAGAATTTGGGGATTTCATTCAAAGTGAGATTGAAAGAAACAAGTCATATACCACATCTTCACTGCATAGTTTAAATGCCATAAGAGGTAAAAAATAAATTAATTTGGAGATTGAACAGAAGAATGACAGAATGTCTGACTATACACAGTGTAGAATTGCCTGGCTGGTGTGGCTCAGTGGGTTGAGCGTCGTCCCATGGACTGAGAGGTCCAGGTTCGATTCCAGTCAGGGCACATGCCCAGGTTGTGGGCTCGATCCCCAGTGGGGGGCATGCAGGAGTCAACCCATCGATGTTTCTCTCACATCAATGTTTCTATCTCTCTCTCCCTTTCTCTCTCTCTAAAAAACCAATAAAACATATTTTAAAACAAAATAAACAAACAAAAAACAAAGAGTGTAGAACTGTTGGAGAAGACTGAGGAGGGTCAAGAATCTGTAACCAAGAGGAAACTATGACCATATTAGGCTGATGATAAATATACAAACTTTGTAATCTAGGAATTGTCATGCATACTTTATCAGTTATTTAACAATGTAATGCATTCTAGACATGCATTGTTACTGTAGATTATTACTAAGTAAGAGATAACTTGTGACAGGTAAACTGCAAAATGCCTTCAGATCACTTGACCAGGAAAGAGAACAGGAGAACCAGCTCACTGCAGACTTGGTTGGGAAAAGGTCAAGAAGGTTGAAGGGAGGACAGCAACCTGGGATGTCAGTTACCTCATTGGGCTTTAACCTGTATATTTGCCATTAACATTTTCTGCTTTCTTCCTCAGAATATTTTTAACCCAGAAGAACTCCACCTTTGATCAGAGGGGCAGAAGTGATTCTGTCTCTTGTTAAGATATATATTGCAGAGGTTCATATTCACTTGTCTGTTCTGCTGTAGCCTCCCTCCTTTGACAAGTAGTTTTCAATTGCTCTATTGTTTTTCAGAATCACATTTAACTTCCAATTAGATTTTATTTTGTAAGTGCCTTCCATTTACAATTGATTTCTTGAGCTTTATGGTCTATCCTTTGTGAAGGAAAGAGGAAAGATTATATTTTTCCTCCAGATTAATCTACTCAGCAGAATTTGTCAGTGGTGACTATAACTGTGATTTTAAGTAGAACTCTTAAGTGTTCAGGCATGGCAATTAATCAGCTTCTTACTAAAAACATAACTACTTAATTATTATACCTGCTTATTGTATTCCAGCAAATCTGAAGGGGGGTTCTGAGGTGAAACACACATAGATGATGTCTACATCTCCTTGGAGTTATCTTCTATCCAGAAATATTTTTCCCCCTCCTTGAAAATTTGAGTTCAAAAAGACCTAATGACTGTTGTTTTCAGCCTTATTTGTGTTATTATTCACACCTTTGAATGTAATCTGAATGTAAACACAATTGACCCTAGTCTACTCAGTCATAGAGTTAGTACATCTATTGATAGTAAAGAAACAGTAGAGTAGGTTTTTTAATGACAAAAGCAAAGACAAAGTTCTCTCTCTCTTGTCAATTAAAAAAAAGAAAAAAATGGGTGGGCACAGCAATGCCCTCTCCATAAGGAGAAAGGGAAGGGAAAACCAGAAAGGCACCAAGAAGGGATTCTGATCTATGGACTGGATGGCTTCAAATTGGACATAAAAAGCACAATCTTTATTAACATCAGAAGCTCAATGATGCTTTCTTTGCCCTGCAGTTTTGGTCCAAGGGCACACATTCTTGGAGAGAAACAATAAAAAGGTAACAGAAAAAAATGTTATTTACAAACAGGGCTATTTTCCCCAAGTGTTATTGGAGAAATGCATAGGTGGCCCTTCTCTGTTGCTAGTGGGAGTGGGGTTTTGGGGTGCCTCTGGAATAAGCATTTCCAGAGGCCCCAACAGGAGGGTGAGATGTGGTAGAAAGCTTTATTTGTGTGGAGTTACATTCTTGGGTTTCCAAAGTCCCATTTCTCTTAATCCAGTCCTGGAAGAGGTGTAGCTGTGGATCCATCAGAGCTAGAAGTAAAGCCAGTGTCCAGAATTTCCATTCCAGGGTGGATCTGGCCCAGCACAGCATCAGGCTAGTCACAGTCCATCAGCACATTGTGTGTGGGGTCCACACGGCCATGAGCCAGGTGCTCAAATGCAGAAGTGTAAGAGCCCTGCAAGCCAGGAGTCAAGCGTAACATGTCAAGAGGCAAAAGAGAGAACTCCTTTGTTTAGGAGCTTAAGTATCTCAAATCTTCTCATGCTTTCTGTGGCCATGCCTACCCTGGCCAATGACCTGTTCCCAGGCAAGTAGCTTTACTATGTCACCCAGACTTTACTCGGCATGCCTGTAATATTTGCCTTCTCTTTGCTCCTCCCTTGTTAATTAATAACCAGGTTATTTACCATGGTATCACTAGTGCATCTCTATAAATTCCCTGACTCATCACAAGCTCTGAGGAAAGAAAGAAAATAATTGTTGACTCCTTATTTTGTATTAATTTCTTTATATGGATAGTTTCGTTTTAACTTCTCAAATCACTATGAATTAATATCTATTTTGAGATGAAAAACTGAAGCTCAGGAAATTAGTCAGCTGATATTTAAACTTCATGACTCTAAAGACCAAGTCCTGCTCATCAGGCCAGTATCTATGGGGTTTTATACGTTATGGATTTCTGGATCTTGACCCTAAGTATTCTGACTGAAATGGGTATGAGATAGGACTCAGGATTCTGTGTTTTTAATAAGCTTTCCAGGCAATTTTTCTAACCAATCAGTTTTGTCAATCACAGAAACTAGCTAGGCTGCCTCTTAGGGAGTGAACATATCATCCTAGTGTGTGAAAGCACAAAAAAACCCACCAAACAAACAAATAACTTCCCCTGCACACACACACACACACACACACACAAACACCCAGATGTAAAAAGAAATGCATCAAAGATACCGTGCAGTGAGTAAAAGTAAAAGAAGTTGTTTTTTGAATTGTCAGAAATATATCTTCAACTCTGTAGGATAAGACAATGCATGAATATGCAATTGCAAAGGGAAAGATATAAATAAGAATATACTGTGATGGTGACACAGAGTTACACAGGAATGTGTCTTAGAGGGTCAGGAAAAACAGAATAGATATTAAAAGTTTCAAATGGAAAATAACTCTGGCTGGGAGGAGGAAATCAGAAAGAATGAAAATGAGGTGCTGATTGGTGGTGAAAGATGTCATATGCCCTCCCCTCCATTCCAGTGTCAGCGGCTTCCTAAAAGGTGGAAAGTAAAGGATCTCTATGACACCAAACCAAAGAAATGGAGCTGATATCCCTGTGGAAGGGAGCTATCTATTAGCCTGGGGTGAGCTGAGTTTTTATGTGTTCAGTGGAGTTCTGGAGTGTGCTGGGAGGCTGAAGACAGAAGCAAATGGAGCTTCATGACCTTAAGGGCACAGTCAAAAAAATAACTAAAGCTTGAGAGGTCGTAAGAAATGTGAATGGATTATGCACATTTTAACCTAGGAAGCTTTAGTGTCTATGCAATCATCATACTTCAAGGATGGTTACATGACATTTTCTTTCATTTAAATATTTTCAGACATCTGTGGACAGGGTATATTTGCTGTTTTTCAGTTATTTCTGAAAGTATGCCATAAGGGGAAGTGTCTCAGTACTATCTAAAGAGTCTCCCTCTCATCTTTTTAATAAGCTACCTATCAAGTTCTCTCAAGGTCAAGATAGTGTTCAGCAGAACCTGATCCTAGACGCTTCTGTAGCTCCAGGTCAACTGGACAAAAGCAGACGGAGACTGATAATAATGCCAAAGTCATGGCCATGAAAATGTCTATGACAGCAGTTCCCAATCTTGCCCACAATTACAACCACAGAGGGAGTTTTTAAAAACCTGATACCCAACCAGCACCCCAGACTAATTAATGCATCATCTCTGTGAGTGAGGTCCGGGCATCAATATTTTTGGAAACTTCCAAGGTAATCCAAATAAACAATGGGTGTTGAAAATCACTAATCTGAGACTTCACCTATTTCTCTCAGAGTTTAAAGATTTTATCAACATCTTATAATGTAGAAAAAGGAATTCAATAAATATTACACCTGTAAATGTATAGAATGCAGTTATATATTTGCTTTGAAACCAGAATGGATTCATGAATGTCATTGTTTTATCTCTAAATCAAGCCTTATTTAAAATGTCTTATTTTTTAAATGTGTAAATAGACCTTCCATGTTATCAAAAAAGAAATATGTTAACATTCAAGAACTTAACAGACCATATATTCATGACCAGGTATTAGTTATGGAAATAGTACCTAAACTAAAAACAAACAAATAAATAAACAAAAATAACAATAACAAAACAAACAAACAAACAAAACTCTTCTATTTAGATAATTCAATATTATATAATTTAAAATAAATGTAAAAATAATTTTTGGAAACATTTTTTAATAGTAATAATCTTTAGTTCAGTCCCAAAACCATGATCAACCACTGATCCAATTTCATAATGTCATAGGGAGACTTTTCCACTGTGATCATCTAAAGCACTTAGATCATTGGAAAAGTAAAAAATTTCTCTCTCCCTTTCTCACCACTTTCACTCTTGTTTGTTTGTTTTGTTTTGTTTAATATTTAGGATGAATGATTAGTGGGAGAGGCCTGGAAATATAACACAGGATTAAATAGAATCTATTCTGTCCCACATAAGTCAGTTTGTTAGGTACTATAGGCTCCTTAATGTTTAAATTTCCTATCCCCCAGGTAAGTAAAGTATTAGATTTAGGACTTTGAGGCCCTCAGCATTACATACGCTGAATAGAAAAAGAGATCTAGATTAGGAGCTGGGGGCTAGGATACGAAAGCACAGCTCTTGAGTTAGTAAACTGTACTATGTTGAATAAACAACTTAACCAACCCCTTAAGTTTTTCATTTGTACACTAAAAGGCTTGGACAACACTGAAGAGCTAAGTCTCTTCTAACTTGAACTTCTTAAGGCATATATTTCAGATCTGTGACCTATGGAAATAATTGCATTTTGAAGAGTTTCATGGCGATTCATTTCATTTGTTATAAATCAAATGTAGGATGAATAAATAAATTATCTAGGGTTCCCAGAAGAGAATATAAAACATTTCTTTCCTGTAACTGTGCTTTTTATAATTGCAGGTTACACAAATTTCCATATTATTTCAGTTCTAGAAGCTCTGCTCAACATTAATTTAGAACATTCATATTATATTAAAAATGTACCTTTTATAAAATGAGATTGTATGTACATATAAGTAAATATTCTGGTGTGTGTTTTTCGGAAAAAAATGTGTTTGAAGAGGGAAGGAAAGGAAGGAAGGAAGGAAGGAAGGAAGGAAGGAAGGGAGGAAGGAAGGAAGGAAGGAAGGAAGGAAGGAAGGAAGGAAGGAAGGAAGGAAGGAAGGAAGGAAGGAAGGGAGAGAGGGAGGGAGGGAGGGAGGGAGGGAGGGAGGGAGAGAGAGAGAGAGAGAGAGAGAGAGAGAGAGAGAGAGAGAGAGAGAGAGAGAGAGAGAGAGAAAGAAAGAAAGAAAGAAAGAAAGAAAGAAAGAAAGAAAGAAAGAAAGAAAGAAAGAAAGAAAGAAAGAAAGAAAGAGAAAGAAAGGGCTGGATCCAAAAATCAAACAAAACCTCAAACACCAAAAGCTGTATAAATCAAAACTTAAAATCTGAGTGGTAACAGCAGGACCAGATCCATGAGTATAAACTGACAGAGGTGTGGTTTCCAAAGCTACTCAGTCCATTTGTATACACAAAGCTTGAATTTATTGGGCTTTGCAGCAGTAATCATTTGCTTCTATGGCTCAAGCTTTGTTTCCTTGAGGGTTTCCCCCTTGAGTAAACTGCATGTGTTCCTTTAACTAAGCCATTTGCATTCCTCTTAATCTTTCTCCTTTTAAGGTAAAATGGATTTCAATTTATGTTCATGCCAATGAAATTTGGCATATTGTGATTCTAAGGCATGTGATTTCTTTCCATATAGCTCTTGAGCTCTATATATTTGAAAGAGAATAATCAGGCTTGAAGACTCCTTGAAAGGTCATCTCAGCTACATTCCTTCTTCACACACATGTACTCTTGAACAGAGAAGAGAACTTCTCAAAGTTGTCTCCCACTTATTGCACTAAAACAATCAAGTTTTATCTGAACAAATTATTGTAATAGGACGTCACTGTTTACTTATCCATAGCACCTAATGTATGGGCAGAAATATAGGATCATATCTGTTGATTAGCCTGGGTTGGAGGCCAAGAAGAAACGAGCTCTTCAATTCCTGTCACTTTGACCCCTATCACACTTGTGGGACTTGTGCCGACAGGTGATTCTCGTTGTCTGATACGCACATTTTCTCAGAGACCACCTAAACATCCTGTGAATGTAAAACTGACAAACTGACGCTGCCCACACCTGGGCAGTTCAGAAGAGTCAGCTGCATAGATTGTGTTTATGTTCTAGGTCACTGTCCAGGAAGGGCCTCCTCTACTTGCCACTATCAGATAAAAATGACAATATGATGAAATATTTGATTTATTTTTTTCTATGTGTTAAGCTATATTGGTGAGGATTCGGCTATCTCAGACCCTTTGGGACCCAGAAGCAAAATAATGCCAATTTTCCAACATGCATTTACTGGGGCTACCAGCAGAACATCAAAAGCTTTGGTTTCTCTCCTTTCTCATATCCCAATCTAACCCTACTGCAACATTTACAACAGAAAACGAATTTGTGAAGCCTCTAAAATAAAAAACACATATGATAAAACTGTATATGAAAAAAAATTATTTTAGCATGTCTGTTATCAGACCTCTTTTGTGCATACTATGAATATCCATTAACAGAAAATATTTCAAACTACTGGTATTTCAGATAATAGTCAACCAGTTTATCTCTAGTTCTTATTTAAGAAATTTACACAAATAGCCCAGCCAGTGTGGCTCAGTGGTTGATCATCGACCCATGCACCAAGAGGTCGCCGGTTTGATTCCTGGTCAGGGCACATGCCCAGGTTGTGGGCCCGATCCTCAGTGGGGGGCATGCAGGAGGCAGCCCATCAAAACAGCAATGCCTGGATGCACTATGGTTAAGAATACAAGCGGATGCCTTTGCTCCTCATAGAAGTCTTTCCTGTGATCAACAATCTCAGCAAAGCTCATCGAGTGAGTTGCCACCAGGCTCTCAGAACCAAGATTTATTTTATTTCATTTAATATAATTTTTAACTTAAAT
Organism: Tadarida brasiliensis; assembly: GCA_030848825.1. Lineage (NCBI taxonomy): Eukaryota > Metazoa > Chordata > Mammalia > Chiroptera > Molossidae > Tadarida > Tadarida brasiliensis. The sequence goes on along the minus strand of CM061265.1, from coordinate 32,074,220 downwards.
TAGAGACAAACAATAGCAGAGTTCTACCTTATTAAAATATAAAGAAATGTTATACCACATAGTCATCTTGGCGACTTGAAATTTTGTTCCTGACCTACCATAGCCCTCATTTAAATTTACGCTGAAATTCCTATGGCTTAAAAATTGTTAGGATGTGTCTAAGAGAGTAAATAAAATCTAAATATGATAAGGGGGAAAATGGATACATTGACTAATATTTGGAAGTCTTTATCTTATAAGAAAAATTACAAGACAAATGCCATACTGGATTAAAATATCTGCCTCATATAAAATTGATAGAGTAATATAATATTTTGTATGAAGAGTTTCTATAGATAGACAAGAAAAATATTTAAAATTGACAGAATATCAATAGACAATTCACTGAAAAATATTAGAAATATATATATATATATTATATATAATATGTTTTTATTGATTTTCTAGACAGAGAGGAAGGAGGAGAGAGATAGAAACATTGATGTGAGAGAGATACATCTATCAGCTGCCTCCTGCACGTCCCCTAGTGGGGATTGAGTCTGAAACCCAGGCATGTGCCCTGACTGGGAATCTAACCAGGACCTTTTAATCCATGGGACGACGCTCAATCCCTGAGCCACACCAGCCGGGCTAGAAATATTTTTATAATAACATAATATAGTAACCCTTTTATAATAAAATAAACTGACATTTTATAAAAGTTTGAAAATGTCCAGGTTGATATGGTTATGGTCACCTCTATATTGACAATACATCTTAAAAATTCAGTGTCCTTTGACTTAGCATTTCTACTTCTGAGAATTTATTCTATAAAAATGCCGCCATAATGCAAATATATATATATACACACACACACACAAATTTATTGTAGTATTATGTGTAATAATACACATTTTTGAAGAATCCAAGTGTCTATTAATGAGGAAGATTAAAGTTATTCATTCCATATTTATATAATACCTGGATATGATATACAAATATATGGATATCTTATGTTTATCTTAAGGAATAAGCTAGATAAATTGAACATATTGGTATGTGAAGAAAGTATGTTGAACAATATGAATAATACACTCTCATTTATATAAAAATCAGGAAATTATTAATATATAAACAAAATAAAAATTAAAGAAATAAACATAAATCTCTTAAAAAGGAATTTTTAAAAGGTGGAATTATTGAAGACATTCAACTTCCGGAATATATTTTTCTATTGCTTGAATTTTGCATACATTTGTATTGTTTACTTTAATCTGAAAACAAAATGCACATTTGTTCAAAAAACTAGAACAGCATCTACCTAACAAAGCACTGTGAACATTCAAAATTGGTATACTTATAAGAGAACTCTACTTGAAAATTAACTTAATGAGCATTTAAGGAATATTAATAGTTTAATCCACCCTTTTTAGGGCATTAATCTATGGCAAAATACCCAATACTATTAAAGAACCAATAGAATGCTTATTTATGATTTTTGACACTCAATACTTTTAAAAAAAAATCAGGTATAGTTAAATTCTCTTCTTAAAAAGAGAATTATTTATTTTATTGAGTGTGGAGTGAACCTAGGCATGTGCTATAACCCATGATAAAATAATCATGTCCCCAGAAAATAGATGAAAGTAATTCTAAAAAAAAACCCAAAATCCAAGAAAAGGCCAATGTTATCTTCTTTCAAATCTTTTATAATGATTAGTCTTTTTTTTACTTATGATATTTTAACCACATTTTACTGTGAATATTAAGAAAATAGAATTTAAGACATATAGGTGTTTTTAAAAAATCAAATAAGATATTTTCCTAAAATTGTATTGCCATCAGTTGCTGATAAATCAGTTGTTGACTTTTAAGTGAGCAGAGGTTATTATTGTTCTTTAGCAAGGCGTAGATTCATTGTGCAATTAATATTCTCTTTGGAATTTGTGAGTAACACGTCATCTACCTTTTTTTCAGCCAGACATTAAATATAATAAAAAATGTTTTGACTGGTCTTTTGCCTCAAAGGAATTTTCTAACCCTCAAATATATATTTAAATTCATGTAAAATACAATACAATACTCAGAGTTCAGTATAATTTCAAAAACTTACAATAACAATTTGATATTTCAATGATAATAAATATGCCAAAAAGTATAATGCTTTTATAGTCCATAGGGAAAAAAATACCTTTCATATATTTAATGCTTTTCAACCACAGCAGAACTAGTGATTTTCACTTAGCAAATACTGTCTCTGAGACAATACAAATATAGTGGAATACAATCTCTATTGGGTAGCATTAACCTTTACTCAATCATTAAACAATGAGAAATATTGGGCTGTTTTTGTTATGGATTAAGAAAACGCTTTTGGAAACAGATAAACATTTGTCCCTGCTGGAAGCTCCTTCAGCAGTAATGCATCATTATGCCTGACCAGCCCTAGAAACCTTGGAAAGACAAAATATGTACATGTTGGTTGTTAAGCATATGTGATATGTTTTGCTTTGTCACCTGGCAACCAAAAGATTTTTGAACTTTGCCAAAATTCAAACTTTTGAGACTCATAAGCTGCTTAATTTTCATTTTCATAGAATATAACCCAAGGTATATTTTTGTTTGGAAAGTTAATTGACTTCTTGAGTTTTGAGAGATTTTGCTTAACTTGGTTTTGTTTAACTTAATTGTTAGGCATGATAACTTCAATTAAGGTCAGAGCCCATGCCAGTTATTTAGACTTACACAAATGGTTAATAAATTTTAAAAATCACATTGATTTCCTGTCTTTATCAACTTGATGCAGCCATGAAAATGAAGTGACCACAGAATGAAGACTCAGAGGAAGAGTGTTCTAATCTTGCTCAGCTCTGTTATGTAAACTAGCCTTGAGACTTCAGAAAAGCACGAAATTCCTCTGGTACTAGTTCTTAATTTTTTTTTTTCTTTTTAAATATGTTTTCATTGATTTTTTGGATAGAGAGGAAGGGCGAGAGAAATGGAAACATTGATAGGAGAGAGAAACATTGGTCAGCTGCCTCCAGCAAGCCCCTTACTGGGGATGGAGCCCTCAACCCAGGCAGTGCCCCTACTGGAAATCCAACTGGGACCTCTCAGTCCATGGGACATCGCTCAATCCACCGAGCCACACAACCTCATTCCTCATTTTAAATTAGAGTTCAGTAGAAAAGTTCATGGAGTCATAAAAAGCATTTGAGGTGTACATTACTTTTTGAAAATGGGAGAAATGCAAAAGATTTTCAATCTAGTGACACATGAATCTATAGGCCTCATGTTCTTACCCAGTTGATTCTTGACCCCCACATTCCACTCTGAAACCTTCCAGCACACTTCAATCTGTACCTAAAATAGAAATACCACTAAAAATGCATTGGAAGGTCATAACCTTTCAAAAAGTATATATATTTATTATTATTTATTGTTTACTATCAAAGATATTGAAACATTTTTCTTTTCTTCTTATTTTAAAAATCATGACCATCCTTTCCCCTTAGTCCATTTTTCATGCATGCCAGGGATAATCAATACTACTCTAATTTAATTTGGTTACCTGGATTTTCACAAATAGTGGGCCATCCCGGAAGACCCAACTAAACTGTGGAATCAATTAATTGTAACTGACAAAGCTTCTAGAATGACCATCTTTATAAAGCACCTAAATTGTATCCTGAAATAATACCTCAAATAAGGACAGATAGCTTCATTGTCCTTAACATCCAATTTAGTCATGTTATATCACTGACTATGGCGTTCAAAGGGCCTCTAAGTAAATATTTGTCACTGGAGACATCAGCCTATGGCAAAATCGACACCACAGCACTACATAATTTGTGTTTGTTCAGAGAAAGACTATTCAGATTTTTATTATCCTAATGATAAAAAAATTGCTCTTGGTACTCGTTCCAGTAAAAGGGAGAAATATTCTTAAATGCTCAAACAACAGTAGCTCCTTGGGTGAGTGATGCGCCACTTAGTAATAACGTGGTACATTTTGAACAGATCTGTAGTTTTTCAAAGACAAACATCAAATAGAATGAAAAAGGTTATGTCGCCTTCACCCTCACAGTACTGTCATTTGTATGCTATCAGCTCATTAAATTCACATTAGGATACTCCGTGGGACTTGAGTTGCTATTAGTGCACCTAAAATGGCATAACAAAATCTCAGTTCACTTTAAGAGGGATGGCATTGCGACATTTTGTATTTCATCACTGAATTATTACAGTCTCAGATGCATTCTGCTGTGATGGTAATGGAAGGAGGGGTCCAAGAGAGGAAAGCTGTCCATTTGTTGTACCTCAGGGAGAGAAAAAGCGAAGTTTGATTAAAAAAAAAAAAAATTTAAGGAAGTGAAACTAAAGCATTAACAATTTAACCCCTGTATCAAAGGCTGAAAATGCACAAGTGAAGGCAAATGTTTCATTTTCTGATAGGCTCTAAGGAACTTAAGGTAAAGTGAATATAGTGAATGCGTTAGGAGTTTGGTTGGTTTGTGGGTTGATGTTGACAGGTGGATGACCTTCTGGGATCCACATTACCTTTAAAAGGTACTCAGCTGCTAGCACAGCACTGTCCTTTTGTATTATATCATCGCTGGTTATGTCTCAGCGAAAAAATATAGGTAGCCTCTCGAAGGTAAATGACCTTATGACAAGTATTGCGAATATTGATAGTTCTCTCCATAACGAAAGCATTTGATGATGACAAACAAAAGTGTATTGTCTCCTATTCTGACCTACGGGATTGTATCCAAGATTTCATGAAACAATCTTAGTGCCATTTACAGTGATCATATTGTGCATTTGTCAAGAGCAGAGTTCTATTGGAAGAAGCCTGGTATAACAATAGTTTACATGTCATACCCAGATTAATGTTGCCTCTAAAACCCAGGACACATAGGACAGTATGTTTGTTTACTGAACCAAAAGAAGTAAGTACAGCATGTGCCTGATATAGTTAGCATATAGAAATAGAGAAATAAATATGTTTATTATGAGATGAAATCATGTTACAGCACAAACATGTTCTCTTCTAAAGATCAGTTCTTAGTGATAGAAACAGAATTTGAATAGAAAAGAAAACGTGATTAATTTTAAATCTTTATGTTGTTTTGAATGTTAACAAAATATTTCACGACTGAGAGTTTATGTCATATCACTATATGCTCAATACTTAAAATTGTAGCTGTGCGAGTATTTTACACAGTAACTATTGCTTTTTGGAATTATATGTATCAAACATGGGGAAATACAAAAGTCTCTGTTGCTTGTTTGGAGACTTGAGTTATAGCTGGAGCTCTAACTGTGGGGATGGCAACTTCAATTTTTTGAGTATAGGTTTTCTCACCTAAAAAAATGGAAAGGTTGACAAATCACTAATATTCCCTACAATTCTCAATGTCGGTATATTATAGAAAACAAACAGCAGAGTGTTGGAAAAAGAGACACAACAAGAGTCTAGGTTAGTGGTCTTTGCTTGGCTATTAACAACCTAAGGTACCTAAATTAGCCATTTATTTACTTCAGGCCTTAAAATTCAGGCCTTTGTATAAAAAGGTAAAATACTTTTTGATCCCTAAAGCACCCTGAGGTCTAAAGTTCTATGTCTTTTTATTCTCAATGCTTTATGCTCTATTACAATTTTACCTCGTGACATTGAACAAGGTACCAAAGCATGTAGAATACTCGTCATTCCCCTTGGAAATTACATTTATTATATCTACTTCCTAGAGTTTAGAAAACATTGCTCCATATGATACCAAATGGACAGCTGCAACTACATTATCTAGATACAAACTTGTCAGGCACCTAGGTTTATCTTTGCCTTTTTAATACCACAAAATCTCCCAGAACATTTTAGTCCCTTAATCTCAGCTCAGTTTAATCATTAGGTTATCTGCCTAATAAACACTCATAGCCATCTGAATTCATAACCATCTTAATAAGATAAAAATATGAGATCCACACAGGATGTCATCCAAGATGATATAACAAGAGCTACAATCAGAATAGACTCTTACATCTCATAATTTCAAGTGTGCCCCCCACCACTTTTTAGAACTTTGTGTATGTGTGTGTTTGCGATGTATAATATCTCTAAACCAAGAAGCAACAGGAAGACTATTTTAGGTATGTAGTCTGTACTTTGAAAGTATGCTTCTTAAATAGAATGTACACTAAGATGTATGAATATGGTAATTAAATGTCACCTCATGAATTGAAGTTGCCATCATTCAACATAAACAAATGAGATGCACCGTTTGTAGAAGTAACTCTACCTAAAAGGCTATTTTACATCTTTATCTTGAGATAAATGGGTCTCCAAATTCTGCAAGGAGCTTATGGAACTTTCCCCAAACCCAACAGGGGACAAAGTAATCAGAAATGTAGGTAATGAAAGATAAGCTAGAAAGTAATTAATTGTGTGAAATACCTATAATAAAAAAAAAATGTTATCACAGAATCTTTTGGTAAGATAAAGGAATATTGTTTTATTTATTTTGTTTGTTTTTTAAATATGTTTTTATGGATTTTTTTAGAGAAAGAGAAAGGGAGAGAGATAGAAACATTGGTGTGAGAAAGATACATTGACAGGCTGCCTCCTGCACACCCCTCACTGGGGATGGAGCACGCAACCCCCGCATGTGCCCTGACCAGGAATGGAACCAGGACTATCACTCCGTGGGACAACGCTCAATCTACTGAACCACACCAGCCAGACATTTTATTTTGTTTTTAAGAAAAAGTAAATACTAAAATCTGGCAGTGCTTACTCAGCAATGACTCAGAAAGAAGGTATCGGGTTTAATGATGTTGCTGTTAACTTCTTGGCAGGTATAAACCTGAAGTGCAGAAGAATATATCAGTCTACCACTAACTGAACTCGATATTCCCCAATATCATCCAATCCCCTTTGTTTTGCCACTTGACTCACCACAAAAACTGTCTGATATTATTTTGATTTCCCAGTAAGACATTTTACTGGGAAGGAGAACGTACTTGCCAGCCGATGCAAGTATTTGGTTACATAGTCCAGTGCGCTGTTCCGTGTAAGTGAATCAATTGGCATTCTGGTGTATAAACCTCTTTCCTGTAAGCTTATTTAGCATTAATGAGTCCTCCAGAGTCTGAGCATCCCTGGAAAAACTGATAAAAGAGTGTTCTTGTGTAGGAGAAGGTGAGGCCCACACCCTGGTTCTGAAATACGCCAACGAATGTTACTCATATGGTATGTGTTCCTGCTGGACACAGTCCTTCAGCCACCCTCTCTCTTTACTCCTGGTAATTACAAGTGAGAGATGCTCTGAGGATGGAGACTCCCAAAGTAAACAGGACCAGCACATACCATATCTACTTCTCAGAGGTTCACTGTGCATTTTATTTAATGGTGAATTATAAAAAGATGTCTGATTAACATTGCACAAATCAGTCTCTCTCAATACCCCAACTTTTTTCATGTCACCCATATTAAACTTTCTGGGACTATAATACCATAGAGAACTCTGTTTGGGGGATATTATAGTTCTAGGGATCCTAAAGAATACTTGGCAGTACAGCTTTTCATTGGGGAGTTCTATCTCATTTGCATATAGATAAAAAGGGAAATTGTTCCACATATAAATCCCAATTTTAATAATGTCCGATAATGTCATGACAAAGTTAGTTTCAGGTGAAGGCTGTATAGGTTTGCTTCACACTATAAGTTTGTTTGGCAGTGCCTTCACATTGACCTTTTTCTGTGCAGCTTCCTTTTTTATAAGAAGGTTTGTTCTCAAGAAAGAAAACAAAATATGGCATTTAAGGTAGCTGTGGAACATCAATCAGGATGGTTCTCTCACCAAACTTTATGAGAGTTAAATATATACAAAATCAGACACATCCTATGTGTTGGAATCCAAGGGACACCCCATGAATACCACCCCTCTTCCCTATTAGAGGTCTGAAAAACAATCGAGACATGAAATAAAATAGTGGTGGATGAAACGCAACGGTCGGTCACCTTATTTTGGACAGAGGCCAGATGGGATTCCCCGGATTAGCATGACAACCACTTGGACCTGCCTACTGAACCACTGAATTTAGGCTGAATTACCCATCTGGGCCCAGCAGATTGGACTGGGCAGGTAAGGAAAAGCAGCTGTTGGGGGAGTAGAGACACTGTGTTCTCTCTGTGGGAAAACCCTAAGGGCAGAGCTATCCTAAGAAAGCATCTTTTATTCCTCATATGAAGTGCCTCCATCTGGGGAGAAGTGAGTAGAGGGACGGAGAGTCATCTATGTGGAAGGGAACATCAGGAATGCGGAATAATAATTCCTTTCAAACACACTATTTCTAGAAGTAGGAGAGATAAAATATAAAACCTAAAGTAAGCATTAAAAGGAAAACAATATCACTAAGATTTAAGCACAGTAAACTCTTCCTACGAGACAGAGCTAGCAGAAATAAGTTAAGTGGACAAAGCAAATTATGTAAATGTGCTTATAGCTGGACAAGAGAAGAAAAAATGAAGATGGAATGAGACAACTTTTATGAAGAAAGACAGAAATGTAAAGGGATTGTTCGCCCTTTCTACGAAGTAATAAACTGATTTTGAAGCAATAGCATTTAAGTGGTATGTTTTTTAGGATTGGTACACCATGCTTTTGTTTTGTTTTGATCACATTTATTTTGTTTTCAAATATTTCAAAAGGATCACTGCATGCAAATTAGTGGTTGTAAAAATCTGAGTATTAGATATGTTTCAGCTTAGGCTCTTGAGTCATCTAAAATTAATCAGTGTTACCTAAAATTGCAGTGGATGCTTTATTTTTTTTTTTAAAAATGCCTAATATTGCAGATTTACAAATCATGTTATTAATAGTAACCAATATCTCTTTTTCATGTCCAGTGTTTATTTCTTTAAACTTATACATTTCTATATGCTTACTCAATAACTATTTATTAGTTCAGTAGTTATAACATTTTCTGCCTATGCTATAATCTAGTATTCAAATAAAATGTGACACAGTTTTTGCCTTCAAATAGTTTTGATTCCCCTAGGAAAAGACCCAAATCACTGATTATCATACGGTGAGAGAGATACTAAGGTAGTGGTATGTCCAGTGTTCTGTGGGAGACACAGCCTCTACATCAGACTGATAAATCAAGAAAACTGGGCAAATTATGCTTGAGCTTTCATTTGTGGGTGTTTTTTTTTTAACTTCTATTTTTATTTTTTTAAAAAAAGGTTATTCTGAATAATTTGGCAGTAGATTGAAGATGTCATGCCTCGACATTAATATCTTTGGATATTAAACAGGGACCTCTTACATAATAATACTGCAATGATCAAAACCAGGAAATGTAACACTGAGATAGTGATGCGATACTGTTATTTAATCCATAATCCATATTCAAAGTTTGTCAATCACGCTAATAATGGGCTGGATTTGTTTTTCCCCAGTCCAAAATCGATTCCGGGATTACTTATTGCAATTAGTTGCCATTATCTCTTTAATTTCTTTTTTTAAGTCTCTATCTTGACCTTGATATTTTTGAGAAGTATAAGACAGTTATTTTGCAATTCGATTTGTGTTTGTTTTATGTTTTGCATGATTGGATTCAGATCTTGATGTCTGGCAGGATCACGAAAGAGTGATATTGTGCCCTTCCCAGAAAGCCCGTGATGTCCACCAGCTCTAACATTTGATCAGTGATTAACGGGCTGTCTGCTAGGTCTCTACACTGTGAAGCTACTGGTTTTCCCTTTGTAACTAAGTGATAATTATTTTGGTAGAGATAACTTAAGTAGTTAAAAATATCTAATTAAAAATTTTTTCCCATTTTTGGAGTGTTATAAATAAAACTGCTATGGAGAATGCCAGGGAAGGTCCTATTTATACTGGGTCATCAGGAAAAGTCTCACAGAAGAGCATAGTTGTCCTTACTGTGGAAACTACTTTAAGTCTGAAATTCTTACTTGGATAAGTTGGAATATGTTCGGATACAAGAATCAGTATACTCAACCCCAAATACCCTAAATAATGGGGGTTTTATTATTTCCTGGAAAAGGTCTGGAAGAGAGCTATCCCAGGGTTCATATAACAGCTCCACTTCTTCGTCAAAGAACAAGATTCTTCATTTTTCTGAAGCCATCATTCTTAGTGTATTTACTTGGCCCCAGTCAGGTCTGTGTCACTGTGATCACAAGATGCCCCTCTCGACACTCAGCCCAGGGCTTTGTCAGTGAAGAAGGCAAACAGTGGTGTCTGCCACATTAAATGAACAGAAAAATATGGAAAGAGATTTTTGCTTCTGCATTCTTCAAACAATACATTCATTACAAGGTGTTTGCTTCTAACTGTCTACTTCACACGTTATGTTTAATTAACTGTTATATCATAAAATAGTGACAGTGGTTTGCTTCTGTTCAGTATGTCACAAGTATCCTTCGTCTGAATGAAAATGTTTTCATCTCTCCCAAAAGTGGAAGCTGAGTCCCCGATTTACCATATTCTTCTCAGGTTGATGTTAATTATTTTCTTCTTCCGTAACAATCCAACCTGGTTTATGTTTTAATCACTAAGCTGCAACTTTAACTTTTATTAACACGTCTACGCTATTGTTGATATCTATAACTACCATTGTCCGCTTAGCAATTTCATGTTACTTTTGTCCTCAGCCCACTATGGGGTTGGTAGAGGTTTTCTTCTTGATAGGATAATTTAAGATGTTCTTACTCAAAGTTCTGTGTTTTAATAGTTCTACTGACATAAACTCATTACCAGTTTCTCAAAGATGTTGTTATCCATGGTGTAGGATACTTTCTTACGTCATCGTGCAAATGATACACGATATTATAGTGCACCACATTAAAACTGTAAACAAAATAATTAACTGAACTGTGTCCTATAGAGTCATATAGAGAAGGCAAATAAATAAATAAATGACAAAATAGAGTACTTTAAAATTAATAATTTTCTTAAGAGTTAAAATGAGATGAAAAATATCTCAAGCTGAGTCAATCAGGTTCTTTGGCCAGAATTTATAATTTAGAACAAAAAGATTCCAGTTTCAGTCTCAGTAGGTCTCGAACAGAGGAGATGTAAACACTTGAGATGATAGTGAGCTATTCTTTCACACATACTGAAAAGCAAAGAAAACCAAATCTCTCTCTCTCTCATTCTCTCTCTCAGAGACCAGAGCTTCCCTCGGTTTTGATGGTGTGTATATATGGGGGTGGACAAAAGCATGTTTATAGTTGTGAGTACGCACAACAGGGAGTTTATTTCTGTATTATTATTTATTCTTGTACTATATATATTTTCCATACAAATAACTGTACGCCTACTTTTGCCCACCCCTGTATGCACCTAAATATATACAACTGTGGACCCTGAGAAAAAACCTAGCAGCAGTTTTTAAACAGGGACTTGTTACACAAACTACAAAAGGAGAAGCCTGCACTGTATCCTGATATCTGAGTTGGCTCTTATAAAGGTGTTCCTAGAATTATATTTCAACCAGCAGGACTAAGGATTTCCCTGTCCGGTTGGAGCTGCACAGCTATATCACCATCAGCATCTTCACTGACCAATCTGAGCGACTCCTTTCTGACCAATTGGAACAGTGCTCTTTGGACTAAACTTCAAAGATTTAGAGTCCTTATTTGCATGAGGATGAACCAATCAGGGACCAGGGGCGGAGACTTCTGTCTATGTAAGTCAGCTTCCCTGTGGCTTGAAGAGAGCATGTTCCCTTTCCACCAAAGCTTGAAGACTGTTTCCCTGGCTGGAGATGAAACAGTATAGACAAGACACTGCAGAGGTCTCACTGGAACAGAGTGCAGTGAGTAGATGGAGCAGAGCAGGGGAGAGTGAAACAGACAGACACAGAACAAATAGGCACCAAGTAGAGAGGAGCAGAGCAGACAGACCACAGCAGAGCAGAGCTGTCTGAGAGGGGAGGGGCCTTGCCCCAAGGGTGCCTCTTCCCAGAGCTGCCTCCTCACAGCCATGCTGTATCATAATTGAGCTGTTGGAACTGACACCTCACACCCAAACTAGGGACTTCTGCTGGTGTTAAATTGGTACCATCAACCATCATTTAACAAGGTATATACATGTTGTACCTGGCTCTGGTCTCTCTAGAGGAGCTTGGCTTAATTCATGTCCTTGGACTATAAAATTTCCATTATGTTTACAAATAATCCCACCCTTACATCCCCTTGAAAACCTCTCCTTAATGTAGCTCAGGTTATTATGTTTTACTTGCATTCTATGATTTCGAACTCTACCATGTGTTTCTAGATTATTTCAGCCTAGATATCTGCCCGCTACCTCTGCGGAGTGTAAACTTATTTGCTCAGGGATCAGGAAAGAAATTCATCTATGTAAAATTATTTGTCCACATGGTTTTGACAAATTCACCTTAATTCTTCTTTAGAACAGTTTAGCAAATCATTTTCTTGCGCTAAAATATAAATGAATGTTTATGCCAACAAAAGAGATGGGAGAAACATTTATTCGGTAAGTCCATACTAAGCCTACAATCTATAAAACATGATATAAATATCTGTGGAAGATACAAGTTTCTGAAATATGAAAATGCACTGCGTCTAATCCACAAGGGAAGTGTTCCGCATGTAGCTGATTGAGAGGTAACTGAATTTCAATATGTCAAACCCTTTTACTTAAAAAATAAAACTGTGAACCTAGACACATCACTTTGGAGAAGCTAGGTAGAATTTAACTACCAACACATTCATGTGAAAGTCAGATGGGATAACTCAGAAGTTTGGGTTTCTAAAGTCTCTAGCAAATATGTCTAAATGCAAACTTGGAGAGAATTTAAAAACTTATTATTTTTCCATTGAAGCTTTGGGTTTCTAGGTTGGTCATTTACTATGCTTTGTTCCAGGTGGCTTTTTTGTAACATCCCTCAGACATTCATATTGCATGGAAAGCACATGGCAAAAACAAGTCTTTTGATTAGGGAACTAGCAATAATGTTTCAATAATAGACAAAATTTTTAAAAAATTAATTATCAAAGGAGTTCTCTCTCTCATAATACCATAACCATTTTTAGGTCACACAATGGACTTTCTTCATTAAATTATTTGTGACACTGGTCCAGGATGTTGACCTACCAAGAGAATTGTAAACTATTTTTTAAATTAGTGTTTCATTGATTTAACATATGTTAGACATTCATGCTTGTATTTATTTTACTAAATTATAATTTCTTTGAACTTTTGCCCTGAGGTAGTTTTAATGTGAAGGCCAAAATTTGAAACATTTAATGAAATAAGTAAATTTTCTTAGTAACATCATATTTTCCTGGAAGAATAAATGTGTCCCAAAATAACTCACTAAATCATAAATAATAACTTTAATATTGAGATAATCAGCAGTAAACTTTAAATAATTTACTGCATGAAACAGGTTTGTAGATACATAGACACACATTCTATATGTACACAAATATACATGTACATGAATTCAACAAACACTTGTCAGTGCTTACTATAACATGGAGATTGGAAGTGTAACAGTAAAAAAAGTGAATTGTTTCACTCTCATTAATCTTACAGTGGAGAATATGCAGAAAAAAGTTTCAATAAGCTGTATACCCTGTAAAAATACCAGGGAGATGGTTGGCAAAGGGGTATATGGCAATGCACACTTTTCAGGTACAAGTCTGTGACATAGCTCTCGCTCTTCTCCTCTGTTCACATCTGTGCTCGCTCATAAGTCTTAGAAATAAACAGTTCTCCTTTTCTAAACAACTCAACTTTTGCCTCAAAGATATATTTTACTCCTTCATATCCACATACAGATTATTCCTTAGACCTGAAATGTCCATTCTTCTAAATGCCATTTACGTTGCAGAACTCGGGTTTCTTCCCGCTCTGATCATGAGATTGGCACTAGATTTCCCTCCCACCAAGCATGCACAAGGCTGTTGTTTTTAGACATGGGACAACAGCGAGAATAGGTGTCTAAAGAAGAAAGAAACATACAGTGAGCCTCAAGATCATCCTATATTTCTGCTGGGAGGCCTTTTACTAACTTAGCAGAGGGAGAAGGAGCGAAAGTGAAGGGGAGAGATCAGAATTCAAGGCTGTTAAAGTGAAGTGGCTGGCAATTTAGGGGTAGGATTCCTGAGGAAAAAAAGGCTAAAGGGAAATGACCTCAGATGGAAAGTTGGAGCCACAGGAGTAATAAGGAGCATCAATCAAAAACAACAAACACAACACTGCTCCACATCTGACCTGGTCTATATTTACTTCTGTCCTTATTTATTTGCTGCCCTTAGAATGCACATAAGCTCTGTAAAGGCAGAGCCATTGCCTGTTTTGTTCATGCTATATCCTTGATGGAAGAATGCCTATCATGCAGTAAGTGCTCAATAAATATTTATTGAATGACTAAGTGAATCTCACATATCTAGAGGTCTCAGGATAGGAAAAGGTGGAGGAAAATTAAAAATATGACTCCAACTCAGTCCCTGTATGATTCTATCAGGTCAATTCTTATACACGTATCACTATGTTCTCAAGCTGGCCTTTCTTGTGGCCAAAACGTGATTGCCAATAGCCTTGATTAGAGAATGCCTCCCTGTCTTTGTAGAATAGAGAAAAATCCATTCTTCCAGTAGAATAAGATTCCTCTCTTCCAGTGTGTTGGGCTACATTATGTCAAGGGTCAACCCATGAAATAAAAATAACCATTGCCGGAATGCCATACACTAATTAGATTAAGTCTGATTTCCTGAATCAGTCACTGGTCGGGGTGTGGGAATGGGATTAGATAATTCGTTTAAGATGGTCAGGATTAACATCTGGGGCTAGAATGGATTAAACTCTCCTTGAATCATACAGGTTGCATGGAGGAAGAATTGGAAACCTGAAAAATCACAGGTTTCTTATAAAGGTAAAAGAAGGCAACTAATGCTGTATAGGTGACCAATATTGTCATACATGTACACACACACACACACACACACACACACACACACTATATATATATATATATATATAACATATATTATATATAATAATTATATATATTATGTCATATATATGTAATTATATATATAATTACATGTGGTTTTAAAAGATTTTATTCTTAGTAATGCAACAAACATCAAAATAAAATGTTTTAAAAAATGTATTTATTGTATCAGATAGTAGTTGTCTAAAATGAAAAAGTGTGTGAAGACGATTTGGGAATTTTTATTTGCCAATCATGAACATATAAAGAAGAAAGTACTTGGAGAAAATAACTGGATCTGAGCCTGATTGTGCAACATTGTCTTCATAGTTCTACACACAGCACTTGGCCCAAACAAGATGCTCAACTAATACTTGAATGAATGAATGAATTCAGGTGTTTGTTTTTGTATAGAGAAAACCGTCAGCTATAGAAATTCAAGTTGTTTCCAGGTAAAATTTGTTCTGTATAATTCTAGTTATGCCTATGAGGTAAGATTTATTGGAATAATTATAGAGGGAAGAGCAAGACAAAAGACTAGGGGGTTAAAGCCACCATCTCACTACATGTCATTTTATTCATTCAATCTGTTTGTTCTTCCTCTTTACCCATTTTCTTTTGGGTTAACTGAAGATTTTGCATTAATCCACTTTTATCTCCACTATTAACATACTATTTATATATTGGTGATTGATCTATGGTTTAGATATACATTTTAGTTAATCAGAATTTTATTTTAAACAATATTATACACTATGTCACAACTAGTGTAAAGACCTTATAACTGGGTATTCTCAATTCCTCTCTCCCACCCTTTATGCTATTGCTCTAATATATTTTACTTTATACTTGCTGTAAAAACACAGTACATTCCTTCTCCATTTCCTTTTGACAGTGTTATTTTTTAGAATAATTTAAAAAATTATTTTACTTAAAAAAATATGTTTCTTTATTGATTTTAGAGAAAGAGGAAAAGGAGAGAGAGAGATAGAAAAATCAATGATGGAATATTGATTGGCTGCCCCCTGCATGCCCCCACTGGGGATGAGCCCAAAACCTGGGCACGTGCCCCAACCAGGAATTGAACTGGTGACCTATTGGTGCATATGTCAATGCTCAACCACTGAGCCACACCAGCGCGGCAAAATTATTTTACTTTTATTTAGATTTTCATATATCAGTTTGATATAATATTTCTTACACCTGACAAACTTCCTTTAATATTTCTTGTAGTATAAATCTGTTTGCAATCAGTTCTCTTAGAAAGCCTTATTTATACTTTATTTATGTTTTTATTGATTTTCTAGAGAGAGGGGAAGGGAGAGAGAGAGATAGAAACATTGCACACCCTCTACTGGGGATCGAGCCCACAACCCTGGCATGTGCCCTGACCGGAAATCGAACCAGGATCTCTCAGTCCATGGGACGACACTCAATCCACTGACTCACACCTGCCAAGCTATACTTTCTCTTTAAAAGATACCTTTGCTGGGTAGAAATTTGGGAAGGACAGTATTTTATTATTATTATTTTTTATGGTTTTCAATGAGAAATCAGCTACAATACATTTATTTGTAATGCAATTAATTTAAGAACTTTCTCTTTTCGTTCTAACATTTTTTAAATATAATAAGCTTAGTTATGCTCACCCCTCCCCCATTCCATGGGGAAATTATTTATCTTTGTTGTTCTTTCAGCTTCCTGGTTACAATTTTTTGCAAAAAGTTCTTAACATTCTTAGCCATTCTTTTCCCAAACATTTCTTCTCTCCCCATCTGTTCTGATTCTCCTTCTAGGATTCCAGATAAACAATTGTTAGATTTTTTTTGATACTGTCTCTCAGCTATTAGGTGCTTTTTTTGGAGTTATTATTTGTTCATTTGTTTTTCCTGCATCTTTTTTTCTTTGTGGTTCAGTTTAAGTAATTTCTATTGATCCATGCTCAACTTCACTGATTACTCGATGGTGTTGAGGTTACTACTGAGCCAATCAAAGGCAATCTTTACAGTTACAGTGTTACTTTATAGTTACAGTATTACTATGGTATTAATTTCTAGTATTTCTATTTGATTCTTCCTTAGAGACACCTCTCTAATGAAACTAGCCATCTAAACCCGCATGTTATCCACCTTTTTCATAAGATTGTATAATATATTAATCATAATAATTTAAAATTCTTTGGAGTTTCAGCATTTGTGACATATCTGTGTCTGTTGGTTCGTGTGTGTGTTGCTTTTTCATATTAATCATATTTTTTTGTAGAAAGCCGAACATCTTGTGTAGGAAAGTAGAGACTTGGGTAAAAGGTTTGTATGCTTGTAAATAGGCATAACTTTCTTCCTGCTGGGTTTTCAGTGTGGAGGTTTGTATTAATCTGGCCAGCAGTTAGGCAGTTTTGATATTGTTGCTATGTTTGCCTTTCAAGGATCACAGTTTTCAAATGTCTCCAGCAATACATTTTACTAAAAGTGGATGCTGGCTTCCCAAAGTTTTCTCCTCAATTTGTATTCCGTCTTCACCATTCAATTTTTCCCTTTTGTGCTGCAGCACAGAGATGGCCTGTGCTTGCAACTTATCCAGCGGTACTGCATAATCACTTTGACTTGATGCTTTTTAGCCCGGTGGCAGGAAGTAAAAGAGGATAGAGTCCATGGGTCTCCAGGATGTGGCTTTCAAAGCGTTCCTGTTCTTCCTCTAGCTATCGTTCTTGCTAAAAATAGATCCTGCCCCTTTGCTAGGCTAGAGGGGTTTGTGCTCTTGTCCTTTGCCACACGCAATGGGTTTCTATCAGTGCCCTAAGAACAACAGGTTTGTTGTCCTTCTCTCCGCAGATCAAGGCTTTGTTCCAAAAGGAGACAGAGGAGAAAGGTGGGATGGGAGTGGGCATAGGAATTGCTTCATGCCCCATTTTCAGTGTCTGCTTTCCTTCGAGGTCCTACATAAGGGAAGCCATCTCCCTCATTCTTTCCTTTTAACACCTCCTGTGTTTTATGGAGAAAAAGGCTGCTAGACTGTGTATCCCCCTCTCCCGTATCTGTGGCCCCCGAAAGCGTCACCTTCTCCCACCTGCCTGCACTTTTCTTGTAATTTAAGTCATTCTAGCTGAATTCTTAGTGGAGTCTGGTGATATCTGCCCTAGTAAGGAAATGCTTGCTCCTGTTCAAAAACTGTGAACTTGAAATGTGTCCAGATATTTTATTTGGGTAAGTGTAGGAAGAGGACTCTTAGCTTTCCACATCCCGGAGCTGAAACTGGATTTCTACAAGACTACAGATAAAATTATTTTTTTAAAAAAATTACAAACTGTGCTCAAGGCACGATTTTTAAAATTTATTTTATTTTTTTAGGAATCAATAATTTCTTTTATTTATTGTAAATTAGTGACTTGATAAAATTGAAAGCAAGGACTCCATTATAAATATACTGAGTTAGTTGATAAGTCCCACAGGTGACACTCCAACTTAACATTTTTCTCTTCTTGAGGCTGAATATATCACCTAGATTGAAATTTCTGTAAAAGTATTTTAGTTTAAATAAAAACTAATGCTCATGATTTACATTCTTGACCATTTTTTTTTTTTTTTTTTTTTTGGGTAGGATCTCTTCTGAAAAATTTGGAAGTCTCTATGACAATTTTTGCAAAAGTTGTCATTGAAAGCAATAAAAAATGGTATAAGTTTCAACTTTTTAAATGTAGTGGCTGCTTAGTTTCTGCCTGGATCTTCTTTCTGGCTCACACACTACTAACTAACTCTGAGGTTATGCATGATCAAATCAAATGGACTCTAAGAGAGAGGAGACAAACTCTGAATGTGAAGACCATGCTAGGTTGTGATGGTGAGAGAGTAAAGTCACCAAATTGGGGGTGGGGGGGGTTGAAGCTGTAGAAATGCAAAGAAGCCAGAAGCAAGTTAAGATGTGGTACAGGTGGTGTTTATGGTGACTTTTGGAGACTACTTATTTCTTTTTTTATGTATAATTTAAGTCTACCTATTGGTCTTAACAGTGTTTTGTTTTAGCCAACATTTGAGAGCTGAAAATGTGATCGTTGAAAACCTGGAGAAATATTTGGTGATGCTGAGACAACATAAAAGAAATGAGGGTGCAACTTTCCTTAGGCTCGAGTCCCTGCAAACAATTGTGCATCAGATAAGATTCCTTAAATATACTGCCCAATCAACCTAAGGTTCAGAATACATGTGCAGAAAATACTGTGCTATTGTATTTTAAAAATTACTACAAAGCCTTATGTCTTTAAAAAATAAAGAGAGAGAAAATTTCAAAACCATCTTAGAAATTTTGTTCCCCGAGTCTAGTTTAAAAGAAAAACACACAATGGAAAAAACAAAAACAAAAACAAAATATCAAAAGAAGGTTTTTAAACATTATTATGGCATTCCTCTTTTCTTTGGCATGAGAAGCCATAGCTTTGTGTTCATAGATAGAGCTAAAGTTTCTAGTTCGTTCATGGAAAGATAGGCTGTCACTCAAACTTGCCTAAAAGGCCAAACTGATTTTCAAAGTTTAGTGAAAAGTAATCAGATGTACTCAAATGTTTCTGATTCAGCCAAGAGAGTCTTAGTACATTGTATCTAAACTTAGAGAGAATTGTCAGGCCGGTGTGGCTCAGTTGGTGGGTGTCATCCCATGCACCAAGAGGTCTCAGTTGGATTCCTGGTCTGTCAGGGCACATGCCCAGGTTGCAGGCTTGATCTCCAGTAGGGGGCATGCAGGAGGCAGCCCATCAGTGTCTCTCTCTCAATCTCTCTCTCTCTCTCTCTCTCTCTCTCTCTCTCTCTCTCTCTCTTTCTTTCTTTCCTTTCCTTTCTCTGAAATCCATAAAAACATATTTTTTAAAAAGTTGGAGAGACTATGACAGGATATACTTAGAGATAGTATTTACATTCAAGTGATTAGAAAATATTTACCCTTAAAATTCAGGGGAACCATAAAAATTATCAAGAGCAAACTTACCCAAATATAGTCCATGGATCAAGCTCACCAGAAATATCTGGAAAATATTTAACATTCAGGGAATTTTGGCCTTATCTTTGAGAGAGGATTCATTATACATTTTGTGATTGCCTAGAAAGTACCCTTCAGTTTGGTGTCTTAACCAGAATTTAGGACAACTACCTACATTTCAACATATATTCTATTCTCTAATTTTGATTTATGATCTTCAATTACTAAGATTTAATACTGTAAGTTAGTTATAATGTGGTACAAACAATGTTTAATGTTTTTCTTCAAAAAAATAGCGACCATTTCTGGCTTTGTGCTTTACAATTCACCGAAGAGAAGTGAGCTTCTGCTCTGTGGCTAATTTGTAAGATCACCACCTAGTGGCAAATTCCTCCCATTGCAAGCACGCAGTCCCTGGAGCCCAAGAAAGACTTCCAAACATAAATGACCAGGCAAATCCATCTCAGACACAAAATGTGGCAGCGTGATTTTGACCATATTAGGCAACATGGCACGGTGGCAATATTCATTCTAGATATATAAGCATGAACTAATAGCTGGAAAAGTAGTAGAGAATTCATGCTACATCATTAAATTAAGTAGTTAAATGACAGGAAATTGAACAGATTGTAGATTGCATTTTCCTTTTATCTTATCCCATTTTCATTGACAAAATGTCATACTCCTACTTTTATGAAGAAAAATGTCATGAAACAGCTGTAAGGAAGCAGGAATGAATGCTAAGAATAAGGGTATAGCTCTGCATAGGTTTTCAAATACAAATTCTGCTTACCTCCTACAGAAGTGGGTAGAGAGAGTTCCTCTGGAATTTACGCCATGCCTACCCCTCCTCTTTATGTACATTTCTTTATAACATCTTGGAATTTTCCCGAAAAACATAAACTTATCCTACGGAAGTAACGTCAGTTCTCTCATCCCTGCCAGGCAAGCAGCTGGCTTCAGCTAAATTTTGAGATGCTCCTTTAAGACTTTGGGCCAGTTGGTGACAGGTGGAATTTGGAGAAAGTAAGGATATGAGTCCCTGGCCAAAATTAACACTCACATTAAGATTCAGTTTTGATTAAAATTATTCTAGTAAGGATTGACTCCCATAAACTAATGTCTCATGGTTTCTAGGATTCCCTTATTTCTGATTTCATCTAACAGGTCATCAGTTATAAGATATAGCATTATATTATGGACCAATAAGGAAAAAAAAGTACTGCCAACTTAATCATGATAGGTCCTTAATTGTAAGATTCCAAATTCAAAGATGTTAAATCATATTTTAAAAATATGTTCATATCCTTGAAATAAGGTAAATAAAAGTTCTGATTACGAGAGAGAGAATTAGGAATGAAGACTATGGTACTATTAACTCAGCATTCAGGCATTGATATCAAGCAGCTAAAGCAGAGCCTTGAGGAAATGGAACACAGGATAGCTGTGTTTTGATAGAAGAGGAGGAAGAGAAAGATAAACTTCAACTGCCTCACAAGGTTGACTAAGCCCAGCTTTATTTAGACCATACAATCTCCTTTGAACAACTCCTTCAGCAATGTTTATTTAAAGAGGTCAGTATTTGAAGTTAGCATACTGAATTCCATAGCTGTTGACCCTTTGGAAAAATAACTGACTCTGAGAAAGGTTAGGAAAGGTGGGAAAAGTCCATGAATAAAACCTTTTCAAGCTAGAAAGAGGTCAAAGTAGAGCGCGATCAAAGAAACAGATGAAATGCAGAAGAAGGCAGATAAAGGTAAAATAATGAGCACCGGAGACACCAATAAAAAGAGAAATGCTTTCTTAAGTGTCTAGGTGTGGCTGCTCTGCTGGGAAAGCTCTCAGACACACTGTGGGAAGGACCTGACTCAGTCCAGGCCCTCCACAGCAGCAGTAAAGACAACAAAGAAAAAGGCAGATGCTACGTTTCAGTTCTAATCCAGACCAATTTATCCTGGATGTTAGAGCTCAGAGTAGAGTTGTGGGATCAGATTCCTTTTTCTCCTTGAGCTGCATATTAGAATTTACAGTAACACAACTATCTTTTTAACCCAGAGAATAAAATAACACTAACCTAGAAGTTCTCCCCACCCTCAAAAAAAAAAAATCTATAAAGTGAATTGATGCTAGGGGCAAAGCAGGATGTTATTGAGGATGTGTTTCAAGAGAATAACTATGTTTAATAGTAGGAGAATTATACAGTATCTACATAATATCATCTGAAAGATGAGAAAACATATTTCTCGATTATTCATTCTCAGTGGTCTGACATTGATCATCAAATAATAATTTATGTGTGTTTTCATGTATTTACTTGTGTATCTAATTTCAAAATTCCAAGATAAAAAAGTCTCAAACATAGGGTGTTAACATAGTATGCCATGTTTCTCATTAGGTTTTTGTTATTTAATAAAGTTGCTGGAGAACTTGAAAATCGTGTAGCATAACCACACCTCATATGATTGACCTTGGAGGTAAGAGTTTTGGTGAGAGGGATGGGGACCATGACAAACTGAAATTTTAGAGCTTAAAAATATACTAGATGCTCAGCTAAGCATTTTATATACAATTCCCAAATTAAATTCTAATAAAAACATTGTTAGATAGATATTATCATCTTTATTTTATGTAAGGAGAAACTGAGTTTCAAAGATCTTAAATAACTTGCTTAATACACATAGCTAGTCAGTGGAGAAAGTGGGTCCATTCAAGTCGGCTCACCTAAAAGTTCTATGAAACCACATCTGTATATGTGGGAAGAAGAAAAAACAAAACAAAAAACTGAACCAATGGTCAGAAAGGCACCAAAGCAACTCTTTGTACATCAGAATATTTTCCCAGGGTCACGCAAAAAGTGACATGTGTTGGTTAATAACATTAGCCCAGATTTTCCTAATTAAATTTACAGTTATTGAATATTTATAGTAGGATAAGTTAAATCATAGTCATCTCATTTAATGCTCAAAATAAACATGTAATATAGATATTTTAATAATCACCATCTCAGGTTCATACAGCTGGTATACAATAGAGCCAGGAATATAAGCCACTTCTTCTGATCTCGCGTTCTAAGCTTTCAATAAGCTATAATACCCTAATTGTATATTTCACCCAGAAACTTTTAAAGACCTCATGACCTCTTTCAAAATATCGGCTTTTAGTAATGAGTACAGCAAGAACGTCTGTCTTTCCTACACCTGCCCATGACGTGTCACGAATGACACGCTTTCTTACCAAAATACATTTATGACTATAATTTCAAAAATTCAAATTCCTGTGGACTAAAATTATTTTTATCTAGGTTTAATCTAAAGTGGATGGCCAGCAATTACTGGATCACCATAAATATTTCTGTTATTAACAAGATGTTTTCTTTTGGAGAATAAGAGACATCAGAGTTAGTTCCAAAAATCATTAACGTCTTTAAGAAACACGAGTTGAGTGTCTAGAGCCAGACTACGCCACCCAGCAAATTTCTTCATGCATCCACAAATATTTATTGAACATCGATGTGCCATGTAACACCTTAGGTGCTGAGAGTACAGTAATAATAAAATGTTAAGAGCTGCTGCCTTCATGGAGCTTTGATCAAGTAGAGAGAGACAGATACTAAAGAGATGATAAATAAAATGTATTGCATTCTACCTAGTGATAAATGCTGAGGGACAAAAACAGAGGTGAGCAAAATTTTTCTGTAAAAGGACAAATAGTAAATGTTTTAGGTTTTGTATGCCAGTTTCTGTCACAACTCCTCAAAACTTCCTTTGTAGAATAAAAACTATAGACAACGTGTAAATAAATAGGAGTGGCTGTGTCCCCATCTAACGTGATGAAATAATGGAGCCAAGCATGGGCATTTGAGGGAAAGCTTTCTAGATGGAGGACACAGGAAGGGCACAGGCACTGAGACAGGAGCTCGCCTGGTGAGTTCAGAGATCAACGAACAGGCCAGTGTCGTTGACAAAGCAGAGTGGGCTGGGGTGGGCAGCCATGTAACAAGAGATATGATCAGGTATGGAGGGCCTGCTAGATTTTGTTCCGTGTGAAATAAGAAATCATTCAAAGAGGACTTCCGGTCAAGATGGCGGCGTAGGGAACCGCGGTATCGCGTCCTCCCACAACCACATCAAAGTTACAACTAAACTACAGAACAACCATCATTCAAAACCACCTGACATCAAGCTGAATGGAAGCCCTACAACTACGAAATTAAAGAAGAAGCCGCATAGAGACTGGTAGGAGGGGCGGAGGCGTGAGGGGCTGGTCCCACACCCACGTGTGGTGGATAAAAATCTGGAGGACACCTCGGCTGAGATGGTCCTCCCTGAGGACTGAGGGGTCCCCGTCCCACACCAGGCGCCCAGCTCAGGGTTTCAGTGCCAGGAAGAAAAGTCCCTATAACTTCTGGCTGGAAAAACCAGCGGGAGCTGAGGCTGAGGCGGCTGGAGCCCCCCGACCCGCAGCCCCTCTTAAAGGGCCCGTGCACGGACTTACTCGGACTCGCTGCCTCCAGGCTCCAGCGTGCGGGAGGCAGCTTGAAAGGCACCAGAGTCATATGGGGAAGAACTGAGCTGTTTGGCATTGGAGCGAGGGCTGGAGAGGTAGCTTTCTCCTGGACAGACGTGCTATCAGAGGCTTTTGTTTCTTTGGTGAGCCCTTCCCTGGGCCAGCAGACGCCACCATATCTGGGACTCCAATTACCTGGCTCACACTGTTTGTCCCGCCCTGGTGATTCCCTGAGGCCCCACCCCACCCAGCTTTCAGGCCCACCCAAGCTGTTGCCAGTTGCTTTACCATAGGATTGGCCTGTCTTGGATCCTGCTTCAGCTTTTCCTAAATTCTTTCAAACAAGCAGCATCTGGTCTCAGCTAGCCCCATACCTCTCGCTAAGTAATACATAGAAACAAACACAGGGAGGCAGCCAAAATGAGGAGACAAAGAAACAGGTCCCAAATGAAAGAACAGAATAAAACTCCAGGAAAAGAACTAAGTGAAATGGAGTTAAGCAACCTAACAGATGCAGAGTTCAAAATACTGCTTATAAGGATGCTCAGTGGACTTAGTGAGGACCTCAAGAGCATAAAAAAGGACCAGTCTGAAATGAAGGATGCACTAACTGAAATAAAGAATAGTTTACACAGATGCAATAGTAGAGTAGGTAAAGCCAAGAAGCAAACCATCGATTTGGAATATAAGGAAGCAAAAAACACCCAATCAGAACAGCAAAAAGAAAAAAGAATCCAAAGAAATGAGGATAGTGTAAGGAGCCTCTGGGACAACTTCAAGCGTGCCAACATTCGCATCTTGGGGGTGCCAGAAGGAGAAGAGAGAGAACAAGAAATCGAAAACCTATTTGAAACAATAATGGCAGAAAACTTTCCTAACTTGGTGAAGGAAACAGACATGCAAGTCCAGGAAGCACAGAGAGTCCCAAACAAGATGAACCCCAAGATGCCCACACCAAGACACATCATCATCACAATGCAAAAGGTGCAAGACGAAGAGAGAATCTTAAAAGTAGCAAGAGAAAAGAAGTTAGTTACCTACAAGGGAGTTCCCATCAGACTGTCAGCTGATTTCTCAAAAAAACTTTGCAGGCCAGAGGGGAGTGGCAAGAAATATTCAGAGTGATGAAAAGCAAGAACCTACAACCAAGATTACTCTATCCTGCAAAGCTGTCATTTAGAATCGATGGCCATATAAAGAGTTTCCCAGACAAAGAAAAGCTAAAGGAGTTCATCACCACCAAACCATTCTTATATGAAATGTTGAAGGGTCTTCTTGAAAAGATAAAAAAATATGAACAAACAAAATGGCAATAAATACATAGCTATCAACAATTGAATCTACAAACAAAATGAACAAGCAGAACAAAGACATTCTCATAGATACAGAGAACTTTTTTGGGAACCAGATGGATGGGGGCTGTGGGGATGGGTGAAAAAGGTGAAGGGATTAAGAAGTACAAATTGCTTGTTAGACTGACAAACCTCAAAGGGAAGGGGGGTTGGAGGGGTGGGAAGAAATAAACCAAAGAACTTATTTGTAAAACAAAAAAAAAAAACAAAAAAAAAGAAATCATTCAAAGATTTTGAAAAAGGAGCGGCATGGTATGTCTTATGTTTTAAAATGACCTCTCTGACCTGGCCAGTGTGGCTCAGCAGACTGAGTATCATCCCATGGACTGAGAGGTCCCAGTTCGATTCCCGATCAGCGCACAGGCCTGGGTTTCATGCTCGATCCCCAGTGGGGGGTGTGCAGGAGGCGGCCAATCGATGTTCTCTCTCATCAATGTTTCTATGTCTCTCTCCCTCTCCCTTCCTCTCTCTCTAAAATCAATAGAGAAAATAATAAATAAATAATCAATAAAAACATATTAAAAAAATTAAATGATCTCTCTGGTTCCTGCATAAATAGACTGAAGGGAGACGAGAGCAACAGGAACGATGAGATTACAGTTATTCGTGTGAGAGGAAGTTGTGTTTTATTATTATTTTTTAATCCTCAACTGAGGGTATTTTTCTATTTATCTTCAGATAGAGTGGGGGGAAGGGAGAGAGAGAGAAACATTGATGTGAGAGAGACACATCGACTGGTTGCCTCCTGCACCACCCCTCCGAGGTTCGGGCCTTTGACCTAATCGAACCCTAGACTCATTGGTCCATGGGCCAACGCTCTAACCACTGAGCAAAACCGGCCAGGGCAGAGGTGGTGTTTTTGAATCAGAGAGGGTGTGCTGCAGTTGATGAGAAGTAGGTGAGTTCTAGAAGGATTTGGAAGGTATTAATAACAGGATTTCCTGAAGGATAGGATGTGTAGTGTGAGAGCAAAAGAAAGAAGCTAAGAATGAGAGTTTGGGCTTCAGCAACAGGGATGGGAAAGAGTGTGAGATGTATATGATTTTTTTAAAGACAGTTGCTCAGTTTTAAACACATAAAATGTTGAAATGTCAAATTTGAAATAGCTATTAATATATAAGTAGTGCACTAGTTCCCTCTCAGTCCTAACTGATGGCAATAGGTAAAGGTGGCAATGTGGGGAGAAGGATCCAGAATGTTCTTACATATCAAAATTTGTACAGGGTCACAATTATGCATCATTGGATTTTGGATTAAGACACACATATATGAAACATAATATTGGCTCTGCAATTTGATAGATATACAAGCACAGATTATCATTTCATCTCTCTATGCCTTCATATTATAAAATAGATATAATAGTATCAATCACGAGCACTGTGAGAAATAAAGAAAATCATGAACAAAAATCATTGAATACAATGCCTAATAGTAAATGTCAAATTCATATTGATGTGCTTATTATTGTCAAGTATGGAGAAAAGTATGTATGCTTCAAACCTGTTGCCTTTAATTGATGAAAAATAATACTCACTTTAAAAGCTATCAAGAAATATGTAGTCTGCCATGTATGAACTTTGGCTCTACAAATATTATGCCCTAAGAGTTTATTCAGCCTCCAAAAAGATAAGAACTCCTGTGTTTTCACTCATTGAAAATTCAAACCTTCCAAATAGGCTTGGTGTTATTTTTTTGTTTTGCTGTTTGTTTGTTTTTCAGACGTGGATAGATTATTGCTACTGCTAATGCAAGTAATTGATGAAGGTACAAGGAAAGAAGTAAAAAAGGAAAGAGAGGGGAAGAGGGAGGGGAGAAAGTTACAGTGAACAGGAAACAGGCATGTGAGTGCTAGTGCTCCTGAAACCTAAAGAATAGCTTGCATATATGTTTACTTTTACAGAACTTTCTTCTTCTCTGTCCTTTCTCACAAACTTATCATGTATCAGTTTGCAATTTATATCCTGGGTGATAAACCATGGAAAGTAGACTGACTTATTTTCCAATGCAAGCAGAGTCTCCTCAGTGGTTTAATTACTGATAAAACAGAAAAATACACTGAAGCTTCTTCTTATAGAATATCTAAATATTTGCATAGTCATACATTAGAAGATAGCAGTGGTATTATCTTCATTTATAAACTCTGCATTTTGGCATGAAACATTATTTAGGCTCATAATGCACGTTATTTGTGTTGAGGTTCACTCATTCAGAGGATTTGCAAGGACAAAACATGCAAATATGAAAATAAATTGCATAAGAATTTTCTGAAATACGCAGTGTAGTTTCCCAACTTTATATGGTCCATGGTTTCTCTGAAATATAAAGTTTTCTTGATATCTTGATATAAAGACTGCTAAAGATATGTCAGAATATCAATTTTCATTCATGGTCGTGACCTAGTCACAATAAAATACTAGTTTACCTTTAACTTCTTTTTTTTTTTTTTTCCTTTATTGATTTTAGAGAGAGAGGAAGTGAGAGGGAAAGAGAGAAATAGAAACATTGATGAGGGAGAACATCGATTGACCACTTCCTGCATGCCCCTCACTGGGGATTTGGCCCACAACCTGGGCATGTATCCTGACTGGGAATTGAACCAGCGACCTCTTGATGCATGAGTTGATGCTCAACCACTGAGGCACACTGGCCAGACACCTTTAACTTCTTAAATAAACAAAAAACTATACTTGGCAAAGAGTGCAAAGATAGTATAGAAGACTGAATTTTTTTAAATGCCAGAATTCAGCCCGACTGGTGTGGCTCAGTGGTTGAGCATCAACCCATGCACCAAGAGGTCGCAGGTTCGATTCCCGGTCAGGGCACATGCCCAGGTTGTGGGCCAAATCCCAGCGGGGGGTGTACAGGAGGCGATCAGTTGATGTTCTCTTTCATTGATGTTTCTCTCTCCCTCTCCCTTCTCTCTCTAAAATCAATAAAGAAAAAAAAAATTTAAATAGTGGAATTCCAAGTGATGTGGGTTTGAATTGCAACTTCACACCTTACAGTGTGACATTTGAAAGCTATTTAACCACTCGGAGCCTTAGTTTTCATATTCATCAAATAAAACATCTTACAACTGGATGAAAGTATTAAATGAGAAAAAGTCGGTGAAATCCCTTGTACAAAGTATTATTTTGTTGTGTCGAATGGTTAGCTATCACTCATCTTATTTAAGGAAGTAACTACCATTCTTTATATTTAAGGAAACTTGCAAACCAAAGTTAGAAAACGAAACCTAATAATTACATTAATACCTATGTTAACTAACATATTTATTATAGCATTTTAAAGAGTCAAGGTCTCATTTCTTCCCAAGAAAATATTTCAATATTGTTTCTCAAACTCTTGTCTGTTGCTTCTCTCCTCAAATGAAACTGTATGGAATCACATTGACTTAGGCAGAGCAAAAATCTAATTCAAGCCCTGGACTGTTTGGCTCAGCAGTTAGAGCGTCGGCCCGCGGACCAGAGAGTCCCGGCTTCGGTTCCCGCTAAGGGTGCGGACCTCAGTTGCAGTTTGTCCCCGGCCCTGGTTGGGGTTGTGTGGGTGGCAACCACTCGATATGTCTCTCACATGGATGTTTCTCTCTGTCTCTTCCTCCCTCTCTCCCATTCTATCTGAAGATAAATGCAAAAAAAAAAAAAAATGTCCTCGGATTAGGATTAAAAAAAATCTAATTCAATATTTCTAATCTCATATGCATTGAAATTAGGTTCTGTGAATGTATAGGGCCTCTGTGAAAGTGTTCAGGAAAATGAGTGAACTAGAATAGAGAATTTGGCCCCATAATCAGAGAACTGTGCATGTAATTGTCAGAGATATCTTTAATAAATTCATATCTTAGCAAATTTTAAATCAATTAAAAACTCAATGGGAATTTGTGGTGGGAGAAAGAGCATACGGTGTTACTAGTAAAAAGACTAACATTGGAATAAAATGGGAGAATATAATTGCAAAATTAATAATTAGTCACTATTTGCACATATTTTTCTACGTTAACTTCCATGTGTTATTATACTACCCATATTTGAATAGTTTATTAACTAGAGTCTCAATTTATTTCTTCCTTTGAAATAGAAAAAAAATGCTAGTGGAAATTTTATTTGTAACATAACTTAATTCTGGATTTTATTTTTTATTACAGCCAGGGTTTACTTTGATGTTTTCAAAATGAATTTCAAAGACCATTTATTCAGTAAATTTTGAAAGTAGAAACATACTGAAACTTTTATCCCACTTGGTAAGCAGCCATCCTTTAGTTTTATCCAAGTTTTCCCATGAAAATGCCAATCGGGAATAAAACTGACAAATATATTCAATCAAAGATGGAATTTTTTTGCTCTTAAGTTGCAAATGGCCTCATTAAAATAAAAGCACCACCTTAGGGATTGCATAAAGCAGAGTATTGGTACCTAAATGGTATTTATGACCAGGCTAAATGTAAAGTGAATTAAAATTTAAAGGATTATAGTCAGGTAGGCCACAGACATCTGTAGAGAAATGTCCATTAAGAAGATGAAAGAACCAGCGGTCCCTGGTGACAGGCACATGTCAGGTTAGCGGTCAGCCATACCTATACACTTAGTGCCACAGCAAATGAGAAACACATTGCCAAGGAGGAAAGTACTTAAGAGAGATTTATTTTAGACTAAGAAAAAAAAATCATGAAACTAACATTTTGGAAATCATATCCATCATTGTCATCAAAGTCAAAAGAATGGGAGAAATAAGATGTGGGCTGATAATAAATATTATCACATATGTGTTTATAGATACTGTATACACTCTAATCCATGGCTGTTATTTATAGAATCAATTGAAAGCATAATCTTTTAAGAGTGTCATTACATCTGTAGTGTTATAACCACAAAGAGGTGCTGCTGCCCAGCTACAAATAAAGGCCTGACTTAATAAAAGAAGGAAGGGAAGAAGGAAAAGAGAGAGAGAGAAAGAAAAATAGAAAAAGAAAGAAAGAAAGAAAGAAAAAGAAAGAAAGAAAGAAAGAAAGAAAGAAAGAAAGAAAGAAAGAAAGAAAGAGAAAGAAAGAAAGGAAGGAAGAAAGAAAGAGAGAGGGAATGTTTAGGGCACTAGTATGCCAAGGGATTCATTCCTTTCATAATGTGAATGAGTCACAAACCAGTCACTATTTTTGTCATTTTCACAACACAATGCTGTCCTGTGTATGCAGCATATATTACATCTGCCTTGTTAAAATCAACAATTCTTTTATTTTCCATATGTTTATTGGATATTTGGGTTTCCTCTCTAAATAGCTTTTTTTTTTTTTTGCATTTTATGAAGTAATTTTTTTATTGAATTTATTGGGGTTACATTGGTTGATAAAATTATATAGTTTTGAAGTGCACAATTCTGTAATACATCATCTTTATATTGCATTGTGTGTTCGCCGCCCAAAGTCAAGTCTCCTTTCATCACCCTATTCTACCTCCCCTCATCCCATTTTCCCTCTGGTAATCACCATATGGTTGCCTGTGTCTATGAGTTTTGTTTGCTTAATCCCCTCCCCTATTTTACCCAGGCCCCCAACCTCTTCCCCTTTGACAGCGGTCAGTCTGTTCTTTCTCTGAGTCTATTTCTATTTTTGTTTGTTTACTTTGTTCATGAAATTCCACATATAATTTATATGGTATTGGTCTTCTAAATGGTCAGCAAATGCTCTTAATTGATGACTCATGAACAAGGAATAACTGGTCTCTTAATTAAGAGAAGCTTACTGCTTCTCTTTTCCCTTCCCTTCTTTTCCCTCCCCTCTTCTCCCCCCTATCTCTTTTCTTATGGGTGGGAAATACCCACCACTAGTGTCCAATAAAATACATTTAGCATGCTGTCTTGGGAAATCAGCTTTACATTTGATATAGCAAAAGATAGTTGCCTGGCCGGTGTGGCTCAGTGGTTGAGCATTGACCCATGCATCAAGAGGTCACTGGTTCAGTTCCCAGTCAGGGCACATGCCCAAGTTGTGGGCTAAATTTCCAGTGGGGGGCATGCAGGAGGTGGCCAATCGATGTTCTCTGTCATCAATGTTTCTATCTCTCTCTCCCTCTCCCTTCCTCTCCCCCTAAAGTCAATAAAGGAAAAGAAAAAAAAGATAGTTGAAGTTGTTCATTGCAGGTCTCTTGTTCTCTGACTTATATTAATAATCCAAGCATAACTGTTTTCCACTCCATGCTTTTAAATACTATTCAGAGAGAACATTTTCCATACTAAGTGTGCAAGTCATAGTCCCTAGGATTCATGGCTTCCAACTCCATTTTAAAACTAACTAGTCCTTGATAACTAATGGTCCCCAGAAATACCCATTGACAAGCTGAAGCTGTCCTTAAATATGGACTTGTGTTCCTACAAATATTTTTGTTTAAATCTTATTTTGTCTCGTACAAGAAAGAGCCTTTTATCACAAATGCTCTATTGATCCTTCATTGGCCAACTTAAACACTGTTTGGGTAGTCATCCTTGTCTTTAAGACTAAACTGGTTCAAGGGTGCTCTTGTCCTAGCTATATCTCTGTTCTCGGTCTACAGCCCTTTATTTCAGTATACTTGGTTGGTGGACAAAATCTTTGAAACTGAAAATAAGAAATGAAGGAAGGTGCCTCTAAAATGATCATTTCCCAACACCAGGATATTCCACTTTGTACTACGTATCCACAACCTCTTCAGTCTTATCTCTAGTCTTTCTAAAATTATCTCAACCACATCCTAGATTGTGTATTTGACCCGTAATCTAGTGAAATAGAAGGAGATAGCTTAAAGATGTGTGGTAAACATATCTTGGGATAGGATTTGGGGCAGAAACATGGTAGAATTATTAAAGTAAGACATGGTAAGTATATAGATTGGACATACATCAGTAATCGCAGGCATGCAGTTAGGGGTCTAATGAGAAATGAAATGGGGATAACTGACCAGGTGATAATTGGAGAAACAGAATGTACTCCAAGATAATCAGAGAAACAAAATGGGGATAATTGGATCATGGCCAACAAATAAAAACTTAGTCCAATATTTATATATAATGTTTAAATTTTATGATTCCAGAAAAATTATTCTGCCACGTAGTTTCATTTCACGTTTAAGAAGCTGTCTTCTGGGGCACAGGCATTCCTGAGATGAATTACGAGCTGTGCTCGCTCATAGAAGCACATGCTACAAAGCTCTCTTACCCTCCATACCATCGATGTGAATTTGATACCTGAGACTTTACTACAGTATCTTGCACTTAGTTCCATTGCCTAGTTAATATTAATTCCAATTATCGAGATAATAGAAAAAGTGGTGTGTGCATTTTCTTCATTCAGAACTCCATATTGTAATATTTTTAAAGCATCTTGAAGTTAAACAAATAGCAAGAAATTCAGGTGGAAAAGCTAGGCAGTGTTGTTAGTGATCTGACCCTCAGAGAACCTTCAGCCTTGCCCCCTGCAGCTGGGTGCTCCCTCCAGAGGCAGGGCTGTTCCTTCCAAATGATGCGGAATTCAGACAAGCTCAGACACTACATACACCACATTATTTTCTTTTAAACAGGCTACCTGCCCCGTCAATATATGCTCAGTAGTTTTGTTCCTAAATTCATTTTTATTAAATACAAGTTTTCTGTGAAATATCAAAAAGAATGCTGACTATATTTAGAAATAAAGGAGACTCAAATTTTTTCTTATTGTTTGTAGTGTTACAGATGTCCCCCGTTTTGTGTTTTAGCTATGTCAAAGCATATGTGTTTGATAGGGAACATTTTTTACACCCCCAATCCCAGACTTGACTCTTCAGGGACAAATCTCAGATGGCCTCATCACAGAGACGTTACATTTGGGCTAGCCTCAAAGGAGCTGGAGTTTGATTTAAACTGGTCTCTAGAGCGTGTGGTCCAAATTCAATAAATTGCTTGGAATTTATTTATTTATCATTTCTCTGTTTAAAGTGTGTACTAACATGAATGTAATGGTATACGTAAACAGAAAGTATTAAAAAGGGACCTGCCCCGCGAATACAAACAATACAACCCACAAGCAACTAAGTCTGCTCTAAAACAAGCCCCGATAAATACCCAGAGGTCTGAACTTTGGTTCTGTCAAACATGGAGAAAGGAGGAATTTCAAGAATGAGGAGGCTCTCTACTGAAAACAAATGTCCTTACTAGGTCTTGTGAGAGTCCAGATTCAAGCTCAAGTCGGTCTGTAAACCTCAAGGGTCAGAGGTTCAAGGGGAGAGGCGTTGTTGTCATGCTCAGGCCATGTATAGCTCATCATCATTGTCCTCTTTACGAAATGACAGGCATTTCCTCTTCCCAACCAAGAAAAAGTCCTAGGAACAAAGTGTTCACACAATTTAGAATTTTAATTTAAAGTAGTTTGCTTCTGAGTTCAACATAATAATAAAGAAAGGAAGGGAATAAACAGAGAGGAAAAGAGGTTTCTTGAAGTGGCTATTATTTTGTGCCATGTTAATGTTCTTGAGTACTGGACACTTCATTGTAGCTGAATGTGTATTTATCAGAACATACTTTTCTCTATAGCTTGTCTTTGTGCAAAAAACCATTGTCTTAAAATATATATTTAAGGATAAAGAATTATTAAGATTGGGACAGAAGAAGTAAACATGTTCTTAATGAAAATACTAATGGAATCTGCTTCTGAAAGACCCAAAGATGCCATATTATTTTTACATGTTTTCAGGAAGAAAATCTGAAAAAGTGTTAAAACAGAGCAAGCAATGTGTGGAACTCAGTATCCAAATCCTTCTCCCTGAAGCTGTGGATTTGGATTGACTAGGGCACACCTGGACTTAGCCCCGAGGTTTGGGGTCCATTTCCAGGCCAAAACCCAAGTTTCCAGTTCAAGGCTCCCAGATTCCATTAAGATTTCCTGTGAATCAGGCAGGGCTAATTCAGTCTTGAACAATCAATCACTCTCACTCCATTTTGTGAGTAGGAATGATTGATGGTTCTCTGGTGGTCATGGCTGACCTAGACGTAGGAAGCAGACCTGAGCACCATGCCTCATGTGTGAGTGGCTTATTTGGAATCAGTCAACTGCAAGGAACTCTCCTGTGTCTTCCTTGCTCCTTCCCTAGATAGACACATAGCCTTCATGTCCTTCCTATGCATCCTCCTGTTTATTTCAGACTACAGCTATTCTCTCCTTCCCCTCACTCTCAGAAAATAGCTGCGTGCCTGCCCCCTTGTACTCATTTTTAAAGCCCTCTATTTGCCAGACCCCACTTTTTTTCTACACATTCAATTACTTTTCTATTTTATCTCCCCTTTTTTATAATCCCATCTGCTAAATTATCAAATCTTTCTGTCTTCAAGCACCTGAGTTTCTGCAATAGCTGTCCTTCCTCTTATTTTTTTCATAGAATTATTAGAGAAAAGAAATGTAATTTGAACTGCCTTTCTCCTCTTTCTGACATTCTTAAGCATGGCAGGCCTGGTGGAGGGGGGCTACAGCTCCATGGTTTTGGGAATTAGTATGTTTTGTTGGCTGTGTTTGCAGCTGGTTATCTTTCATTCTTGGGAATATTCATGTTGCATTTCAGAGAACAGTGTACCATTTTGTAGATGTTATCATTATGGCCTTTTTGCCCATAATCACTACTGCTGTTACAGTCACTACAAGGAAACGCTCTCCCACTCATTTCTCTGATAAGAAGCTGCCTCGCATCCCCATACTTCCCATGGTCCACTAGCTGGACTGAGACATTTGCAGCAAAGGTTTTCAAAGGGAGACTAATAATGTGCACAGTTTTCAGGATTGTTATTTTCTCCAAAACTCACTGAAGTTGTGAAAATCCTTATGAAAAATGATTAGAGAAGTTGCAAAAATTCACATACAAACACAAGGCAAACTCAAAGCAGTGCTTTTCATCATTTTGGTGAAGAGAAAAAGGGAGGTCCTGCTCTTCTTTCCTGTCTCACGGCAAATCATGATCCGAAGCACAATCAACACATTTATTTATGAAGTTATTGGCAGGTTCCTTTAAAGAAGAAAACACAATTTCAATAGCAGAGAAAAATAGCTAGTGATTATCACACAGGTTACCAAAGAAAGGGCAATCATTATTTAGTATGCAAAATATACTCATTTATTTATTCAAAATTGAGGATGTAAATGAATATATAGATCTATAAGATAAAATTTGAGAGTTTTACAAAAATATATAAGAGTATGTGTATATATATACCTTTAAGATATATATATATACACACACCTTCATAGATAGATATAAAATAGATATATACATTGATATAACTCAAAGGAAATAAATATTTTGTACAAATAAGAGCATGAGAACAGACTATTTTCTAGACACAGTTGAATCTCTTAGAGGAAATATTTTTTTCTTGAGAGACTTCTAAAATTTTCTGGTTTTGCTTAAATCACAACTGTAATAAAAACAGTCCACGGTCTTTTGTAACATCTCCTTTTTCTTTTCTGCTTTCTGTTAGCAATTGCAGGAGACAGTAAATAATATAACAGAGTGTTAAAAAACCAACAACAACAAACAAAGAGTAAAGGGGTCCATGCTCCCTTTGGCTCTGTCAGTAGGTTTAGTGAGGGTTGAGCAGTCAGCCGGGTGGGCTCCCTGTGTTGGGGGTTGGAGGCTGTTATAGGGGAGGAAGAGCAAACAGTGTGGCCAAAGAGACAGCAGGTTTTGCCAAGTGTCAGGGTCATAAATTTGGCCTCCCTCCATGGTTCAGAGCAGCAGAGACAAACTCTCCTCTGCTCTGAGCATAGCACGTGTGAAGCTACCCAAGAGGGAGGTACAGCTTGGGTGTCCTCGGGTGGAGCTGGAAGCCCACTCTGGGCAGTCATTCTACTCCCTCCAGGGCCACAGCGCTGTCACAGAAGCAACATTGTTTCAGCCATTGCTGATTCACAAAATACTCCTTGACCGTCAGCCAGGCTCACTCTCTGACCATGAGAACAAGAGAACTTGGAAGGGCAGGGAAAGGAAGCCAGATTTCTTCCATCATATCCTAAAGACTATTTTGCTAAGTCTCAGATAGGAGAGAACACTGTTGCTAATTTTCTTGCTGAAAAAAGAAACCATTTTTTGACATTGTAGCCACTAAAGGTACATGCGGCTTACAGCACAGGAAATGTCATGGTTCGTAACCAAATAAGAGCTAAGGAACTATTCAGTTATTATTTTATACGAGTATCTGCACATCAGAATGTGTGTTTTAATGTTATTTGGTGAGATTATTGTTAAGCAAAGAATATGCTGAGAGATATGATTGTTTTAATGATAGGGACAGGCAGATGCGTATCAAATTCACATAAACATCTCAAAGCAGATAAGAAAATATTGGCCCTGTTTCAAATGAGATGGAAGCAAAGATAGGAAAGAATGAGTTATCAGAACTAAAGTAGAAAAAGATCAGGGCCAGGTATGTAAAACCTCCAGGGTCTGTAGTTGCAAGCAAATGAACGGTACAATTTTAGATGCCAGTTGTTGAAATGTTGCTGCACTCGGTTAAATAAACAACTATTGAAAGTAGATGATTTTTAAAAAATATTTCTGGGCTATTCAGTTTTGCCTCTGTGCATCAGATAAGTGAATAGCCCTACTGCCAATCTTAGGAAAAGGTCCACCTGAGGACTAGAAATAAAGACCTGAGAGGAAGACCTCAGATTGGAGTTAGAAGGAACTATTTTCCTATTTCTGAAACCTCATAGAGTGGGGACTGGATAGATGGGAAGAGCAAGGCTGCTTGAAGGCATTTCAATTGGCTTGCCACTGGGTGACCATCTAGAAAATGGGATCATCTTAAGGCTCTCTGCTTTGCACTTCTTTTTATTCATTTTAAGCATTCTGGGAAGTCCATCTTGTTAAAGAGGAGCTCTCCCTGCCTTGGAACTGAGGAGCAAAGGGGAAAGCGGCATGTCCTGTCTTAAAACCAGAGAGATGGTACAGCTCGGCATCCTGCAGAGAGAGTTACCCCTGGAAGGTTTGTAGCAGCTGAAGCAGCAGGGAGAGTGAAAAGGTACAGGGCATCATCTATTCCTGATGTTCACTTGCAGCCCCAGGAGCCCCTATTCTGTTTTCACCCCAGCTGGTGTACTGGAATTCAGTTCTGGCACCGATCATCCTGAGTTATCGTAGACCCCAAGAGTTAAGGGCTCAGTCCTCCACAAGACTTTCCCCACTGCGCATGCCAGGGCCAGTTCAGGGTATCCCCAGGACACCCACATGTTTGATCAACTGGCTACACATTTAAGAGTTTTCTTAACATCCCCAAGTTTAATAATTCACTAGAATGGCTCACAGCATCCAGTGACGTGCTATCCTTAGGAGGACAGTTTTATTATAAAGGATACAACTCAGGAAGAGCCAAATGAAGAGACACATAGTGGCAAGGTCTGAGAGGGTCCTGACCTCAAAACTTCTGTGACTTTTCCCGGTGGAATCAGGACATATCATTCTCCCAGCATAGCCATGTGTTGAGAGCTTTAATGTTCATAGTTTTTATCGGGTTTTGATTATATTGACACATTGATTTAAATCAATGGCCACGTGTCTAAACTCATCTTTAGCCTCTCTCTCCTCTCCGGGGTTTGGGCTGGGGTGAAATACCAACCTTGTAATCAGTGATTGGTCTTTCTGTAGACCAGACCTCAATCCTGTACCGTCTAGGGTTCCACTATGAGTTACCTCATTAGCATAAACTCAGATGTGATCACGAACAGCAAAGACATTTCTATCACAGAGGACATTTCAAGGGTTATAGAAGCTCTATGCCAGGAACCCAGGACAAAAACCAAACTCTTTATTATATGTCTCTCTTATATGTTGGTTGGGATGCTTGTATTCAGATAAGGGCCCAGCCATCAGATTTGGAGAGAAACCTGACCATGTGTAGTCACTTTGTGGGGAGACTTAGGCAAACCGGGTAATACTTAGGAAATGAAAGTTGTTTGTTTTCAAAGGCACTTTCTTCTTGGTTTAAATAATTGCAGGAGTTTTGGTAACACATTCATTTGAAAAGCTGTAATTTGAAAAATTCACCACCAAGACAGCCCTTTTGTACCCATATTTACCTCTGAAGCATGCTTTATACAAATCAACAAATGTCATCTACTCCAAAACCTGCCTGGCATTCTCCAGACAAGGATCAAATGCCTCAAAGGGTCATTTCGACTGAAGCAGAAAATGTGCTCATTAGAACTACAGAGAATGCAGGTTGGTGTTCGAGGAAAACCACACACAGTACCACACGTTAGTTAACCATTGGCTGTATTATGTGCTTAGTATTTCTCTGGCTGATGAGTTGTGTTCCACTTTGAAGAAAGAAGACATATATGGTACAGATGCTATCGCTGTGCACAGGAAGCTGGCAAAAAGTAGTTAAGTGATTTTCTAAGTTTACTCAGAAAGCCAGTAGCAGAATTGGGTCAAAAGTCCCATGTTTTATTATTATTACTGAAGCAAAAGCACCTAGAAAAAAGGGCTTGAAGGGTTAAGTACAAGGACTTAAATTGGTCATTTTTATCATTTTGTTTATCTTTGTGCCATTCTATCCTTTCTCAAGCATCTTTGTACATCACAAGTAGATTTATTAATGCCTACATGTTCTTCTGCTTTTTAGAACCAGTTCATAACCTCTATTCTTTTACTTAAATTTACTCTACAAAAAAATGCTTTCTGGGTTCTCAATAATTGAGAGAGGAGGGAATTTTTATAGTCCCTGGTCTAATGCCCATTGGTTCTGTGGCAGAAGTGATTAGATAATCTGGGTGTGGTTCTCTTCTACCTTCTGGCCTCTGGGTCTACTCTGTAGGGATTTTTTTTTTCTTTTTCTTAACTTTAATGAGTGGTAGCAAATAGTTGTTTCTTTCTTGGAGAAATTCAAAAAGAACTTTGGAAACAGAGGAAACAGTTTCTGTATCTGTTACCTTTGCTTATATTTCTCATTTCCTTATGAGAAATAGAATTAAATTTTATTTTATAAAAGATATTCTTAGGTCTAATTTTTTTCATTCAGAGCACATTAAGTTTTTCAGATACTTACAAGTGCATAATTACAATTGTATATCATTAAAATAAAGCTATATTAATTAATACAAAGCTGCCCCAGGGTCTAGTAGATTTTGGATACCACAGCAAAACTACTTAAGAGACTCTTTTTCTCCTTTGTCTAAACATGTTGATTTCTTTCTTCAATTTTAATTTTGTAACTTAACACAAAGTACATTTTGGAAATATGCACAATTAGTTTAGACAATGTAAGTCAGGTTACTAAATAATAAATCGTAATATAATAAAAAAAAAACTGCAATGGCTATAGTTCAATCACTGAGGCATATTTTTCCCAGTAGAATGTATTACACAATATATAGTTTAAGCTCAACTGTTAGAATATTAATTTTTATTAAATGTTGTTTTCTCAAATAAATCTACCACTTCAAATGCAAGACAAAATATGTTTGCAAGTAGGGAAAAAAAGACTGGATTTAATTTTTTCTTAGATTATATTTAGTCTAAGGAGGGAAATACAAGCATAAACGTGTGTCACAATACATATTTTAAAAAGAGATTTAGTTTGATCACTTTTAACTGTTTTGGTTGCCATATTAGAATTGATGCTATGGCAACATCTACTACATCCTACAACAAATTAACACCAGTGTCTCCATTCGAGTCCCAGTACAGAAGAATAACAGACAGACACATTAAATGATTTTTATGGCATTAACTAACCTGGATCAACAAAAGATTTCCTAGTGGAAATTTAGGGGCCTACTTTAATGACTGGATAAACATAGTTTGCAGTAAGCATACTGACATAAGATAAATGGGTGCTTTTAGAGGTTTCTCAACCTCAGCACTATTGACATTTTGGGTTGAATAATTCTTTTGTGGGAGATTGTCCTCTGCATTATAGGATGTTTAGAAGCAATCCTGGCCTCTAATCACTAGATACCAGTAGCAACCCCACCTACTTATTGTAAAAACCAAAATGCCTCCAGCATTGCCAATGTTCCCTAGGGGACAAAAGCATCCCTGATTGAGAACTACTGGTTTAAGAGATGCTTGGAAATAGCTTTCATTCCACATTAAATATTTTAATGCTCCTCTATGTAGGGTTTGCTTTATTAATTGACTCAGCAAACACACTTCTTCCTAATACTTATGAAGCTCACATAGCCCAGACTCTGAGTGAATTATCTCAAATTCCAAATTAATACCGTCTAACTTAATTCATTTTATTGTATAAACCTAATAAACATTGCATTAACCAGAAGTTCAGATAAGTTTATAATATTTTTAGGTCTCTATCAATCAGCTTTCATTAGTATCTCTGTCTAAACAAAGATTTGGAAAGCTATGTTATAGTTTGTACAACAAAGAAATATGAGGCAAACATGTTAATTCTATTGTGGTTCAGCCTGTTTACCCACAGGTCAATCTTGTCTATTATCAGATATAATAATTGGCTAGCTTGTGTAGCTGTAATTTTTCCAACAAAAACTAAAACAGTTATTGTTGAGGGAATATCTTTAATAAGCGTGTTCTGGGAGTTCAATGAAATATATGTCATTTCTACTGAAATCAGCCAAGTGGTTGGACGAAATCGTGAGAATGTGAATGAAACTGGGAGAGGAGTTGGAAACACGGTTGCGATTGGTCATGTGAACCACAGCAACTGCTGCTTTTCTCAGCTCCCATCCTACTGATGCCTAAAACAAGAGCCTGAGCTCATCTCTCTATTTCCCAGCTGTAATTACTTCATGCTGTTCTCTGAATATCTTCCCCGGCCCTCTGTCTTTCAGGAAACTCTACACTTTTGTCTTCACTCTAAATGCCAATATAGGCCATCTGCCAGAGAGCCTTGCATGCCTGCACCATTTTTCATAGCCTCCTTATCGAGCCCCTTTTCTAACTTTTCCTCTTATGTTTGCATAACCCATGGTCATGGACAATAGTGCGGTGAAAGCCTGGGGGGGATGCTGTCAGTGGGGGAAAGAGGGGGTATCTGTAATACTTTCAACGATAAAGATAAATTTTTAAAAAGTCAACATTCAAATTTCAAAAGCAAAGAAGTACTCGCTTACTTACCAGTTGGTCTTTTTGACTTTGTAACAATAATTAAAAACACTATAAACCACTCATTTCTTAATTTCAGTCTTTCAAAGTCATGATGGAATAGGACTGGAATTGATACGAAAGATCACCTGCCACAACTTTCCATCAGATGGGAACTTTAAGCAGGAGGCTCAGAATCAAACAGAACTGAAATCAAATTCTACCTCCACTCAGGAGTTACGCTGAGCAGACTCTTATGTTTGCTGAGTCTCAGCATAACTCTTTTCGATGGGAAGAGGATATCCTACCTTCTAGGAACATAGGAGGTAATGTATTGCATTTTTTGACACATAGCACATAATAAATATTTATTTTTCTCTTATTAATGTCATTAGAGTAAACCCAGAACAAATATCTATAACTGGGATTCCTTGCCCACATTATAGCAATTCTATTTTAATTAAAAATTTCTGATTAGGTAATATATGTCCTGGTTAAAAATTCAAACACTACAAAAGATATTCAGTGAAAAAAAAACAACTTTTCTATGAACTATGATGATCAGTTTTTGTGTGTAACCAGTTAGAGATAGTCTGTGAACACACACATGCACTCACATGCCCATTCTCTGGTTCGACACAAGTTGTGGCAAAGTGGGCATGCTTTCCTGCTTCTTGAATTTAGCATGAAACCAACTTAAATTTCTCAAGGTTCTTGTGTTATTGCCATGTTTAGTGCTCTAAGCAAAAAAATACCCTCAGCTTCTCAAATATATGTCTACATATGTATGTATGTATATCTATACCTTTGTGTCTACCTATAGTTATCTGTTCATATTTCTCACTACCTTAATCACTGCCTTTAGACATACACTTTTTTGTTAATGCCCCAAACTCAGCACTATATAAAAAAATACAGACCACTGTGGATATCTCATTTAAATCCTCCTTGTTTCTGATATAATGACATAGTTATAAGTACACTTTATTTAGATAGTGCCTACACAAATCCGACATTTTAAAACAACATTTTGTTCATAAAACATCTTATACTAAAGGGTATTAAAATGATGGAAACTATCAATATTTAGCATAAAATCACTCAAATTCAGGTGGAATATGCCCTGATAAACATTTGTGTATTTATTTTTAATTTTTTTGTTAATCCTCACCCAAGGATATATTTCCATTGATTTTTTTAGATAGAGTGGAAGGGAAGGAGGGAGGGAGGGAGAGAGAGAGAGAGAGACATGGATGTGAAACACATCAATTGGTTGTCTCCCACACGACCTTGACCAGAGCTAGGACCAAACT
The DNA here is from genome assembly GCA_030848825.1 of Tadarida brasiliensis. Classification (NCBI taxonomy): domain Eukaryota; kingdom Metazoa; phylum Chordata; class Mammalia; order Chiroptera; family Molossidae; genus Tadarida; species Tadarida brasiliensis. The sequence continues at coordinate 32,031,062 of CM061265.1, read as the reverse complement.
TGCAACCCAGGTACATGCCCTTGACCAGGAATTGAACCCTCAATGACCCTTTGGATGTTCTAACGGCTGAGCCAGACTGTCCAGGGCTCTCTGACAAACATTTAAAATGAAATCTTCAGTTCATTACAAATTGAGTTTAATATACTGTAATGCAAAGACTAGTTTTATCTTCATAAAAAATGATAACATTAATGCAATTAGCAGTAATCCAGCTGACAGCAGTATGGCGCTCAACTGAAATTCCTAGTGATTTCATAGTTCAGGTAAAGCTGAGATTCTAGATTTAAAAAGAAGCCCTTCTAAAAATTATGCTCTCCCTATAGTACATTAAATATGAGTCTCTTTTGCAGAGGAGACAATGATTATAAAAGTTTCCTATGGGCCTTGGGGACAAAAATAACTTTTTGAATGTGTTTTCTTTTAAATTAATTAACTTCATGTCTTAAATTATTGACAGTGATACAGACTAAGCTTTGCTTGTTGCTTCAACTGACCTTGTCTATTTTTAAATCAATTCTTATTCAATTCACATGGTGAGAGAGAAAAAACAAAAAACCTCCCCAAAATAAAGCGGACAATTTTCCATTTCTCAAATCTTTAATGTGGGGTAAAGGTTTATAAATTGACATATAAACTTCATTAAAGTAAACATCTGAGGGTTTTGTAAAATATTACAATTGTACCCTGGCCGGTTTGGCTGAGCGGTTAGAGCGTCAGCCTGCGGACCAGAGAGTCCTGGGTTTGGTTCCAGCTAAGGGCACGTACTTCGGTTGCAGTTTGTCCCTAGCCCTGGTCGGGGTCATGTGGGTGGCAACCACTCGATGTGTCTCTCTCACGTCGATGTTTCTCTCTCTCTCTCTTCCTTCCTCTCTCCCTCCTGCTCTATCTGAAGATAAATGCAAAAGGAGTGTCCTCGGGTGAGGATAAAAAAAAAAATTACAATTGTATATGTGGACTTTTCTTTCCCCAAGGTCAAGGCCCAAAGCTTTCCACAATTCCCAAAGAAGGATCCATGAAAATGTGAAGTTAAGAAGTCATTGCTCTCAATCAAGAATCTTCTCTAGACAAGAAAGCTAAACAGAGGAAGTGCTTCAAAATTCTACCCATAGTTCTGGGGGCAATTGGAAAGCAGATTACTTAAGAATTCAAACAAAGTTATTTTTTAGTGAATTTATTGGGGTGGCACTGATTAACAAAATTATACAGCTTTCAGGTGCACAATTTGACAGCACATTGTCTGTACACTGCATTGTGTGTGTACCACCCCAAGTCAAGTCTCCATCCATCACCATTTATCCCCCTAAACCCCCCTCCACCTCCTCCCACCCCCTCCCCCAGGCCATCACCACAAGAGGACATACAGATGGCCAACAGACCTGTGAAAAGATGTTCAATGTCACTAATTGTGAGAGAAGGGCATTTTAAAACCACAATGAGATATCACCTCAAACCTGTCAGAAGGCTATCATCAGTAAATCAACAAACTAGTGCTGGTAGGATGTGGAGAAAAGGGAGCTCTCGTGCGCTGTTGGTAGGAGTGCAGATTGGTGCAGCCATTGTGGAAATCAGTATGGAATTACCTCAAATAATTAAAAATGAAACTGCCTTATGTCCCAGCCATTCCACTTCTGGGAATTTATCCAAAGAAACCCAAAACAGGAATTCAAAAGAATATATGCACCTCTATGTTCATTGCAGCATTATTCACAATAGTCAAGATTTGGAAGCAGCCCAAGTGTCTATTAGTAGATGAGTGGGTAAAAATGCTACATAATTGAATACTACTTGGCCTTAAAAAAGAAGAAAATCTTACCCTTCGTAACAGCATGGATGGACTTGGAGAGATTATGCTAAGTGAAACAAATCAGTCAGAGAAAGAAAAGTACCATATTATTTCACTCGTATGTGGGATCTAATGAACAAAATGAACTAACAAGAAAAATAAGAGACAGACTCATAGAGAGCAGGCTGACAGCTATCGGAGCATAGGGCTGGGTGCGGGTTGGAGGGATTGAGCAAAAAAGGAATAAAAGAGAAAGAACTCATGGACACAGAAAACAGATTTCTTAAGAATGCTGTAGAGAATAGCTGTTTTTGTTTTTTTCATGCTAACCCCAGGATATTTTTTCCATTGATTTTTAGAGAGAGAGTGAAGGGGGGGGGGTAGAGAGAGAGAGGAACATGGATGTTAGAGAGACCCATTGACTGGTTACCTCCCCCATGCGCCCTGACCTGCAATCAAGGTACGTGCCCTAGACTGGGATTGGAACCCACAACCCTTGGGTGTGCAGCTGATGCTCTAACCACTGAACCGGACTGGCCAGGGCAAGAATAGCTGTTTGTTGTTGTTTTTCTAGATAGGGATTGTGATGGTTGCTTTTCTGTGTCAACTTGAATAGGCTACACTACCCAATTACTTGATCAAATGCTTGCTAATCTAGCTGTTGCTATGAAGGTATTTTATATAGTTAACGTCAACTACGAGTTGACTTTAAATAAAGAATATTATCCTCCACAAAATGGGTGGGCCCTCATCCAATCAGTTGAAGATCTTAAGAGAAAAAATTAAGAGATTCAATAGAGAATAAAATAAACTGCCTCAAAGGTGCAATATAGATCCCTTCCTGAACTTCAAGTCTGCCTGCCTGTCCTACAGATTTCAGACTTGCCAGCCCCTGTGATCACGTGAGTCCATTTCTTAAAATCAAACTATCTATATTTGCTTCTCTGGAGAATTCTGACTGATAATGATATGGGGGTCAACAATAGAAATGGAAATAGTAATAGAAAGGGTCAATATATTTGGTGATGAAATGTGTATAATTTTATTAACTAATGTCATCCCAATAAATTCAATGACAAAAATACATTTGGTGAGAAATTCCTTTCAGAATTCTAGCAGTACTAGGACATGAAAAATAAAGTGGGGTAGGAGGGGTCAGTGCAGAACTGAGAGGTATCTCCTGAACAGGTGTTCAGAAATAACTCCAAATACCTGGCTTGACTTAAAGCAAAGGTACCACCAGCTCCTGAGAAGACATCAGAGGATCCTAGCTGAGAAAGAGAGCATTTAAAACCAGATAGCAGCAGGCAGCAGAGTTAATAGTGAAAGACAGCTTCAGAGTTCCGGAGTCCGGAGCATCCGACTTCAGCTCTCAGGGCTATGCAAGATCCAGGGTCTTCCTCTCCACTGTTCTCCAAATATCGTGAGACATTACAGTGCTCCTTGTGAAGCAATGAACACTGTATGTCTAATAGAGCTTAATACACTAATATATTATTTCCTCATAATTCTAAAATAGTATGTCAGGTAGTTTGACAAGTCTGGAAGAGTTTTCCCTTTTTGTGGGGACAAAAGCTGTCAATCAATTTAAGTTTGTACAAGATAAGGAGGGGAGTACAAAAGTGTGTTTTCAACTGCAAAACAAAAGAATTCACCTTATTATATGTACAGTTACTGCATGTTCTTCATACCGGGCTCATAAGTGATGCTTTGGACCAGTGACACAGCTGAGAGAGTGGCCAGAAAGTACATCTTAGAAAAATTCAATATATTTGCACCAAGGTTGTAGTTTCTTTTCCTCAAATCCCTTTTACTTTGGAACCCTTTTCCTAATTAACAGTATCCTGGAAGTCCTGTCATGAAGTCCAGTTGGAAAAATGCCAACCAACAGCCATTCCCATTTCTTAATGTCAAGCACAAGCCAAAAATGAGACCCAATGTGTTACTTGAATTAGTTTTGTTAAGTGTGTGGGATAAAATTTGATTTTAATCTTTAATTTTTACAAACTTAAATTTTGTTTCTTAAGTCAGAAAGAGGAAGGGGTACAAAGAGATCACAACAAGGAGTTCTTTTTAACTGTCATTTGTGAGTTTTTATTTATTTACGGTAGGAGGGTTTCAATAACTGCGTTGCTTTGTTGATCCTGGGACCGTATTTGCACTGGTATTTCTCTGAATACCTAGGCAATGCTCTTTCATCTGACTCACACATGGCTCAGCCTTGGACCAGTGCCACATTCCCCACCTTCATGAATGATTAAATCATACAGCCTATTGCTAATAATGTGTGCACTTGATGGCAGATGATATTTATTTTGGACAGGGTGAAAAAAATCCTTGAGTGTTTGATCAGGGCATCATGGTACAGAGCATGTGGGGCACACTTTCCAGGGAAGAGATCACGGTCCATGTCCTCGGGTTGCCCCTCATCGCCCCTTCGCAGTGGCATAGGAAGGGAGCTTTCAATGCACTTTATCATTCACAAGTTACCTCCGACTCAGGCTTGTCATTGCAATTCGTAACACTTACACTGCGTCCTTTTATGTGCTGTATCTCACTGAAGTCTCCACACACCACTGGTGCCCCAGGGTATACGCCTACAACAAAGATCTCAAACATAGTTTAAAAGGAAACACCATAAAAGAAAAAAATAACGGTCACGGTTGCTACTAGAGGCCAGTTCTCATAAACCCAGCAGGTTTTCCAGCTTCAGCCACAGCTGAATCACAAGGGCAGCTATCAGCCCAGCAGCTCCAGGTATGAGTATGTGTAGTCGCGCCATGGCGTGATCTTTTCTTCTTTCAGACAGGGCCCTCCTACCTAATCTTCTCAACTAAGAGGTAGGAAGAACATAGCTCCTTTGTGTTTCCTCAGCTCACTGGGGAAGTCTGTGAAGGGCAGGCGGTGCGGGCTGCTTTGCTTCCAGAAGCAGCAACGGCTCTGCCCTCAGCCAGGTCGTGGGGCTGCATTCTCATCTGGAAGATTCCCTAACTCAGCAGTTACCGACTCCATTCTGATCAGGACTGGCCACACCCAGGCTGTAGTGCTGCCCTGTGACTGCACAGACTCACCTTGGGAACATGTTAGACATTCTCTCCCCAGGAGCCCCACCCTGGAGACTTGTACTCCACAGTTCTCCTGTGGGTTGTGGGAGGCTGTCCTTAACAAGCATCGCAGGCGATGCTGATTTACTGCCCGGTTTATAGTGCAGCGTTTTTTGAGAGTGTGCACTTCTGGAAATATACAGGTACAGTGATACCAAGTAATAGCCTCAGCTGGGCAGCAGGAGGAGGAGGAAAGGAGAAAAGCATGTAGAGAGCACTGCAGATGTGGTAAGGAATGTGCCAGGTGCTTTATTCTTTTTTTTTAAATATTTAATACACATTTTTTAAATAGGAAATAGGAACTTAATTATTTTATTTCTGCTGGACATGTTGTTGCTCTTTGTGGGCAATTATTGTAATTTTCTCAAAAATTCTTTTTCTTAATCTGATCTGAAGTTCTGGTTTTGGGGATTTTTTCAATGCGCTTCTTAGAGAACTGGGGGCAGGATTCACTTTGACCGACAATTCAGCCAATACGACTACTTCACTCCTCAGATCCCTCTGTCACTATGATGACAGTGTTCTTCTTGGTTCTGGGCTTCAAGAAACTGATCATAAGTCAATTGCTTTATTCTTTTCGTCATGTTTCATTCTCACAAAATGCTTAGAAGTAGACCTTATTACTTCGTTTTAATCATGGAGAACTTTTTTTCTTCCATCATTTTCTCTACCTAAATGAGGGGTGAGAGGGGTTTGTAAGGGCTTTGCCCTAATTTTTCTTGGGCTCACTGAGCTATACAATTTAATCAGTAGATTGGCATGGAGTATGCAGTCATCATTGTGTGTGTGTATGTGTGTTAATTTTTAGAGACCTTTGGTTCATGACATGTGCAACATTACCTTCCTATCAGTGACATAAATTACACAAATTGAGGAGCTTAAAACCACACGGATTTATTTTCTCACCGTTCTGTAGGTCAGAAGTCTGGGTAGGCTTAACTGGTTCTTCTGCTTTGGGTCTCACAAGGCCAAAGATGAGGGGCCAGTCAGCCTGGGCTCCTGTCTGAAGCCTAGGAGGTAAAGGCAGGAGATGTGCGTATAAGCAGATTCAGTTCCTAGTAGCTGGGAGTGCAAAGCTCCGACCCCTGGCTCCCTGTCAACCAGGAGCCTCTCGAAGCTCCTCCCGACTGACCACCTGCATCCCTTGCCATGCTCTCCATCCCAAGCCAGCCCAGTGAGTCAGGTTCAATCTCTGACTTTCTGTTCTGCTGCATCTCTCCCGACCCCAGCCAAAGAACGTTCTCTGGTTTTTAAAGCTCACATGATTAGACTGAGCCCACACAAGGTAATCTTCCTATCTTAAAGTAAGCAGATCGGTAACCTTAATTACATATGTAAAATCCCTTTTGCCATATAATGTAACAACCCGAGAACCAAACTTCTGCCTATCATGGCACAGAATAAAAACCTTCTATACCAAGATTCCCTTGCACTAACTTCAGGAAATCACATCTGTACTATGTGTCTATATATCTCTCTATAGACACATATATATAGTTTTTAAATTAATTGATTTTAGAGAGAGAGGAAGAGGGTAGAGAGAGATCAATTTGTTGTCCCACTTATTTGTGCATTCATTGGTTGATTCTTGTATGTGCCCTGACCCAGGATTGAACCTGAAACCTTGGGCTCAGATGATGCTCTAACCAACTGAGCGCCCTGCTAAGGCTATATATATTATAAAGGACTTTTCTGCTTCCTGTTTTCCTAATGGTCTTCTAATACACTTTCTCCGGGCTTCCTTGAACCTCCCACTTTTCTCATTCTATAACAGTTTAAATACAGGAGACTTGCTACATTTCAGCTAGAGCTGGGAATAGAATCTTTTCTTCCATTGGAGGAGAGAAGATCCTTTAGAAGGCAATTGAAGGCTGAGCGCCTAGAAGGGATGGTAGACAGGTTTGGCCCAGTGATTATCTCTGGTGGAGGGGTTTCGGGGCTACAGAAGGTTTAGCCAAAGAAGGGAGCTATAGCAAAGTACCAGTGAGAGTCTGGGGAAGGAGAGAAGGACAGCACAGATTACCTGACCAGGACAGTAGGACAGCTACCAAGATCCCCTCTGGCTACAATGTTATGTCTAGGCTCAGCCTCACTTCCTGTAACACACAGCTCATCATTGTGAACTTATAAACCTAAAGGAAAACTTCAAACACCTCCAAAACATCCAGAAAAGCACATTCCAAATGATCTTTTCAAATTGATTAGTATCAGAAAATTGATGAAAGGATGATGGACAGCAGGAAGGTAATTTCTAATCCCCCTTTTTTGTTTTTCTCCCCTCTTCCCTCATGCACAGACTCCTGGGGGACAACCCTGCTTGCCTGTATCCGGCTCCTCAATTCACCCTAAAGTGCTTCGACTCCACCTGATGAAAACCTCAGTGTCCTCCTTATGACTGACAAGGCTCTCTGTCTATGGCTGGCATCAGAAAGCTTCATGTTCAAATGAATCACAACCATTTTCATATCTGAGCGGCCAGTGCAATCATATCTTGAATTAGCTATTTATAACCCCATCTCCATATACTATGTGCAATGGCCTGGGGACAGTGGTTTGGATTTTATATTCAAGTTAGTATCATTTGTCAGGATAAATTGGGCTTGAAACTTGATGGTGAGACTTCAGACAACTATTTAACCAACGGTCTCTCATTTTACTGTTTTAGATGATGGTAAGCTCTTCAGTTCAAGGTCCATGGGGAGTTACATTGCTTTGTTCAGCAACCAACAGAGATGAGAACAGAAGTAAGTGCTTAGTAACTAACATATGTAGTGATGATCATGATTATTAGGATACCTATGAGCAGAAGGGTTACGCAGACATTTCTCTCATCTACCAGCTTTGCAAACACGTGAGCAGATACTGATCCTTTTGGGTTATCTAGTTACATGAGTATATGTAGAACACTTTTTTTTTCCTTATATTTTATGTTGAGAAGGTATGGAAAACTCAAGTTCTTATAAACTGGGGTGGTATTGGTAGAAAAACATTTTTAATATACTGTTTCACTTTGAACACCTTTTTTTCCCTCCAACAAGCAATACAAATCGACTCCATTTTCATTTGTTTAGTGGGGAAGGCTTATTAGAAAAAAATGGATAATGGCAACACTACGGAAAGCAATTAGCTTTGTATAAAACACAATGTACCCTAGTAGTGTATGCAAACTCTAAATAAGGCTCTTTAGTTTAGAGCAACGAAAACACTATGCCAACCTAAAAATAACTTTCTTCTCATTACTTTGAGCCCACAGTCAGCAACACCTAGAAGGACAAGAAAAAACAACCCGTAAATGGTTTCATAGATGTCCTGCAGAGAGGGTGAATTGTATGTTTTTAATTATAGGCATTAATGTCTTCTAGAAAAAAGTGCCCAATAACAATGCTTTCTCAAAGGTAATAATACTCCAAAATAAGCTCCAAAATAATCATTTAACTGTGTATTATAGAGGAGGTCTTTGAAGCCATGGACCATTTTCTAATTATCTGGCAAATACTTTTAGAGTGCATGCAAACTTTGCTCCTGAATTTTGTTCTTTAGTGTAGGGTAGCTAAGGCTTCACCACATGATCTGTGGTCTAGCTAATGGGAAATACTCCTGTGTAACGTGTGATACTTACACGTATACACAGAGTATGGGTCATTCTCACGCACTGGAGAAAGAGCAGGGCCTACTGGTGATTTAAGTACCACCTGCAGAGTCCACGCAATGCTACAAATGTCTCCCAAACCTCGCTCTTGCCTCTGCCTTCCAGAACATATTTTCATTAAGATTTCATCCCTTCAGAATAATATTTTTCTTCACCCTAAATCCATTTGCAGTTTAGAACAATGCTTCAGACTCTTACTCCTCATTCTCATTCTAATGGAATAAGTCCATACATCATTTGCAAACTGAAAGTTCACTGATGATCCAGGATGTGGAGCATATCTTGGAGGAGAGTAAATGAACAGAGCAGCTAAGAGCATGAGTAACCAGATGGTCGATACCACTGGTTAATTCTGGCAACCTGAAAGCTGTATAAGGGGACTTGATAGCTGCGAACAAGAAAGGTGGAGACAGAAAAGAGAATATCAAAGAGAGAAAAGGCCAGTCCTTCAACTACTTCCAATGTCACCTGGTCACGATCCCTCTTAGGTTGTTAAGAATCACATTCCCACTTCCTTTTGGACTGTAGAGAAATTTTAATTATGCTGCAGAACAATACAATATACCATTATTTTGACTCAGTAAGACGAGATACGATTTTTTTTTAAAGAAATAGAATAATTCCCATTACTTTCTCAAGCATAGAGTTACTCATTCTCCATCCTTACCCATAAAGGAGCAAAGCCTGAATGCATAGTATTAGGACACCCTTGTTAGAAACTGTATTATTCATTGGTACATTTGTTCAGTTTATAATTTACAGGTATCCATCCAAAAGCAGAAAAATCTATAAATGTCATTATTTCCCTATACCTGAACTAAATTTTCTAAAACTCCCAAATTTCACTGATGCACACAGATTTACTCATTCTGGAAATGCTATTTTCTTTTCATATAACGGGTGCCACCCTGGGAGACTTAACCTGTTCAGGCTCAAGATTGCTTATTCTCATTCTGCTTTTCCAGATAATGCATAGGTTTTGGAGAAAAGTGACAAAACATCACGAGAATGGTCTGCGTGTGATTAGTCAGGCAAAACTGTGACAGAAATGACTTTGAAATGGCCAAAAATATTATTAGCTACCTGTCCTGTGTAGCACACCTTTCTAGGTTACATGATTCAGAAACAGTCCCACACCCACTCACCCACTGTTTTTGAGTTATAACTCTGTAAGCTGTAGAAAAGTGATAGCAACGTGAATGGTTCTTGTCCACAAAAACACAAATTTTGCTAAATTATATTTTGTCTGGTGGGATGAAATTGATTATTGCCCTGATATTGAAGAGTTTGGCACTTACTGCAAATGTATTTGAACAATTCCATTTACTTAAGTAATTGTATGTTCTTTGAATTCTTCTTTCAAATACTTGTAATATATTTCTCATTCTCTCCATATAAGTTAAATAAAACATTTGACACATGTTTGTTTTTTGTTTGCATGATTTTAACTCTAGCAAGTCTTCTCTCTGGGTATAACTGCTTCTTGCCTGGTCTCTGGTGTTGACCTGGTTCTTGTAGCATTTATTGCTTACATCCTCACTGGTGATGTAATTAGAAGTCTATTTTCTTGATTAAAGTGCAAGGGTCTGTTCTGACTCTCACCTCCACTCTCACCGGTAATGAATCCTCCAGCTAGTCCCTGGCTTAGTCTGTTAATTTACCCCTCATGGCTACTGGTGAACCTGAATATTATTACCTTCCACACCCTTAGAGGAGGCACCCAAGAACTGCTTAATATCTATACCCCACGAAGGGAGAGATTCAGGATCCCATCTCTGACAAAATTTTCTCTGCCTTAACTCATTTTAAGGACATTCTTACTCTATTTACTTCTGTAGATATAAGGATACTCTCTAAGACAATTTCATCTCAGAGTCCCAAATGGACTTGGAGATAGGAAAAGCTCTACTTTCTCCCGAAACTGTCCGTTTTCCTTTTTTTTGTTGTTGTTTAAATTTTCTTTTTGGGGCCAGACTCTCTGAATGCCTCTAGTGGCATCTTCACCTGATTCTTACCGTCCCAAATCTTTCTTCCCATGGGACGCAGTTCTCCCTGCCCTCTCGGAGCTCTAAAGGCACTCTACCCTACCTCCCAGTAGGTAGAGACTTTCCTTTCCAAGTTTCTCAATTTCTATGTTTAGGACCTCATGCTTTTGATAGGTAAAAGGTGCTTTGGAGTTTGGATGCTATTCCACCTCTTCACAAATACTTCACAGTCATGATTTCACTAGGAACTCAAAAACAGCCAGCTTTGAAACTCAAGGTTGAAAAAATGATGCCTTTATCTAAGGCTGTACTGGTCTTCTCCAACCCTGAATAAAAGAAGTACTTTGGATAAATCAGCCTATTTTTAATGAAAAATGTTTCAGGGAGTATCTTAAACATACAGTATCTCTTTTAAGCCTAACAACACATTTATGGTAAAATGTATGACTTATTCCCTTTCTTACATGTAAGAAAATAAACATGCAGATGTTATGTAACTTGCCCAAATGAATGTTACTAAATGATAGTGCTGACATTTGAATGCAGAGCTACTTGACTCTTCTTTTACACAAGACTGCATTTCATAATTTAATAGAAAATATAATAAAATGATAATACTCATTCATAGCTGTCTATAAAACACTGCTGTGCTGTAGTAGTTAGAATAATGAAGCCCCCAACATGTCCTCATCCCCAGAACCTGTGAATAATTTGTAGCTTACAAGGCAGGGAAGGGAGGGTTGCTAAAGTTTTATATAGAATTAAGGTTGCTGATTATCTAACCATAAAATAAGAACATTATCCTGGATGATCCTAACAGGTTCAGTGTACCACATGGATAATTTAAGGTGCAAGAGGGAGGCACAATGGTCAGAACCGGAGAGATGACCTCCTAAGACTCAACTGGCCATTGCTGGCTTGAGAGATGAAGGGGACTATGACCCAAGAAATGTGAGCAGTCTCAAAGGGGGAAAGTAAAGGTGGATTCACCCCAGCACCTCCAGAAAAGAATGCAGCTCTGTTGGTATCCTGATCTGAGCTCTGTGAGACCCATTTGTAACCTCTGACCTTCAGAACTGTAAGATAACAAATGTGTTGTTTTAAGCCACCAAGATTGTGACGATTTGTCACAGCAACAACAGGAAACTAATATATGCGCTAAAATAATAACTCTTCAGTCTTTTGGCAATTCATATGTTTTAGATCATTTTTGACTTTTATTGTGACAAAGACTTCTCACCAAATACTTTTCACCACAAATTGTGTCTGCCTCCACCCTCACTCCCCCTCCCATTCATACCTTGGTCCACAGTGAAATGTATTTCCTAGTCTCCTTTGGTGGCTACATATAACTAAGTAACTGAGTGCTGGACAGCAGAATATGTTTAGAAGTCATGCATGTCATCCCCTGGCCAAGGTGTATAAGAAGCAATTTCCTTCTCCTTCCTCTCTCTACTTGCACAGACTGGATGCCTTTTTGCTACAAGCAGCCTGGGCTTCTGAATCATCTCATGGCAGAAAGCTACATGTTAGCTATGAACACTGGACTGTTGCGCAGACAAGACATAATCTATTGTGCTAAAGGATTGAAATGTGTGGGTATATTTGCTACAGTAATTACTGCTGTCCTAAGTAATTTTTTATAGATATTAAAGTAATTTTACTTAGGATAAAAAAAAAAACTTATTAGAAATCATAAACAATGGACTCTCCACTACTTCTTTCTTACTTTGGAACGTCATCAATTCTTGTTAGAAGAATTGATGTCTTCTAATTTAGGATCTTGATTCCAGTTCCCTCCTGGTCCAGCCTGTTTTCCAAACCGTAAACATGTCTTCCCATAGCAATCTAAACTGGACTATTCTCATAGTCACACTGTATACTCACCACTTTATGACCATGTTTTTTAAACCTTAATTTTACATATGCATTAGAATCCTGGAGAAAATAGGATTTGGAAAGATTTGTGTTCTCAATTAAACACTAATGTTTAGATGTGTGGCCTTGGGAAAGTCACATGGACTCCCCAAGCCTCAGGAAAATAGGAAAAGAGAAAAATTTATTTAGCTTTATCAAGATAATTTATAAAATATCTATAGCTAATATTATACTTAATGGTGAGAGCCTGCATGTTTTATCCCTAAATGAGACCTTATATCTGTTCTTACCATTTCTTTTTCTTTTTTTATTGATTTTTTTTTTTAGAAAGAGGAAGGGAGAGGGAGAGAGAGAGAAACATCGATGTGAAAAGGAAATATTGATCGGCTGCCTCTTGCATGCCCTGCCCCCCACTGGGGATTGAGCCCACAGCAAACCTGCAACCTTTTAGTGCACTGGAGGATGCCCAACCATCCAAGCAACACAAGCCAGAGCTTACCTTTTTTTTTTCAACATAGTACTGACATTCTAGCCAGTTTAACCAGGTTAAAAGAAAGAAAGAAAAAAAGAAAGGAAGGAAGGAAGGAAAGAAAGAAAAAGCATACAGATAAGAGAGGAAGAAGAATACAATATTATTATTTGCAGGGCACATGACTGCAAAATTCCAAGGAATCTACAAAAAAATCCTTGACTAATAAGTGAGCTTAGCAAGGCTATAGGATATAAGATAAGCATACAAAAATTAATAGTATTTTTGTAAAATAGCAACAACATGTGAACATTGAAATTAAAAATGTCATACCAAAGATATAATTAGGTATAAATTTAACAAAGTATATACAATGCTTTCATGATTAAAATTACAAAATTCTGATAAAAGAATACAAAGAAGTTCTAAGTAAATAGAGACACATTACATTCACCATTTGAAGATGTCAATTCTCCTCAAATAGATTTTATATAATTTCTATTGGAATCTCAGCAAATATTTTTATAAATATAGACAATATTTTTCTAAAATGTATATGAGACAGCAAAGAAACTACAATAGCTTAAGACAATTTTGAAAATCAAGATAAAAAGTGGGAGAAATTGGCCTACCCAATTTTAAGATTTATTACATAGCTATGGCAAACAAGACTGTGTGGTACTGATGGAGGGATAAATGCATAAACAGAACAGAGAACTCAGAAATAGACTCATATAAATACCCCCAACTGATTTTTCTACAAAGGTACAAGATGTTACCATTGGGACAACCTGGATAAAGGGTATATGGGATCTCTCTGTATTATTTCTTACAAAGGCATATGAATCTAGAATCAAATTTAATAAGACAAAATTATAATCAACGGACCAGCAACATCAGCATCACATGGCAGCAAGTTCGAAATGCGGAACTTTGGGCCATATTCTAGACCTACTGAATTATAAACTGCACTTTTACAAAGTCCTCCGGGAGTTTCTGTGCATATAAAATTCTGAGCAGCAATACTCTAGAAAACACCAAACCTTTTGGCATTTAAGTCACCCTGATATTTAGATGGTTTGTGTTTTTGTTCACTTTTCATTTTGTAAATTAAATTTTCTTATGCATGACAACCATACATTCTATAAAATAAAACAAACCAGATCCTCAAATTTGAGTCTATTATATCTTGAGTTTTTTCTCCAAGTTATTTGATTTATTGATATAACCCCCACCCCTTTAACTTTACCATAAGAAATTCTAGTCATTCTTCTGGTAATACTATTAGAATTGCTAAGAGATGCTTGTTAAAGTTTTTAAATTACTAATCTAGCAGAACGTAGTTTCATTTATTTTGCAAAAGTCACTCACCTAATCAATTAGGATCCAGCGCTGTTTTTTATTCTAGTATATACCGTAAAAAATAATAGTGCTTATGTATTTTATTTTAATAAATATTTTTCTGTAACATATTAAGCAATAACAGAGTACATCCCTTTTACTACTCCTTAGACACTAAAACAAATTTAGAGACGTGCTCACCTCTAAATATTAGCAAAACTCTATAGTATTATCCATCACAAGTACCAATTTCACCACTTTTTCTCTGCAGCCGTGAGTCATGTACCTCACTTGGTCCACGTTACCATCAGTGTTAAAATTGTGACCAGGCACTTCAACATTCCCACCTTGATCTTCCCAACACAAAGCTTTCTTTCTTCAGAATACCCTCTTCCTCAGCCTTGCAAAATGAAGTCCATGTTTTCCCATGTCCTGAGTGCTTGGAGGGTTATAAGATCAAAATAACAACAATGTTAAAAAGTACTTCCAAATATATATTCCAAACTGACCTATGGGAGTTTTAGTCCAGGAGGATGACACTCTGTATTCTGAGCTCAGAATTATATCCCTTGGACTTAGTATATCATTTGATACAAAATGGGTATTTATGTCATATGGCTGGCTTGCTGATCATCACGGTAAGCCATGAGACAGACAGATACATGATAGATAGATAGATAGATAGATAGATAGATAGATAGATAGATAGATAGATAAATAGATAGATAGATATAGATAGATACAGATATATAAATATAGATACATAGATATATAGATATGGTATATATGATAAAATATGTATATATATTTTTTTCTCACCCAATTATCCCTATAACTAATTACATGAATTTAAGAAATTGAATCAGCTGTTTCAGAAACAAGTCATTTATGAACTTGAAAAGATGATTCAGGCCAATCACAATTTTTCTTAAGAGTATCAAATAAAAAACATGGGATCAGTATGACATTCATTAGTGAGAAAGAAATCGAAAGATCATGATATAGAAGGGGTAAGAAAGATTCCAGCAAGTTCTAGTTACAAAATAACAATAAAAAATCATTCTTAATTGATATTTATTGAGCACTAATGTACTCTGCCTCATTTGATCCTCCCCAAAATCCTACAACACAGGAAAAATTATTATTCCATCCGTAGAGATGAGGAAGTGAGCTCACAGATGTAAATCATTAGCCCAACTTTAAGAGTATGGAAGTGGGGTACTTAGGATCCAAACCCAAGTTTGTCTGATGAGGAAACCGAGCTCTTAACAAACTGTACGTTTCTGTATCAGAAGAAGCTATTTGGTAGTGGGATAGAAATAAGAAGTCCTTCAGAATCTGAACAATAATTCAAACTAGGAAGCTTTTCAGTAAAGATGCCTGAATTGAGGACTTTACAGTTTCTAAGGATCCAGAATTTCACCAGCTCCAGCTTCTGCAAAATCCTGCTAAAGGTCTTGCTTTTGAATATTCATGATATCTAATTCTTTTTCTCACAGTACACAATTCAACTTCTTGGTGGGGGGGGTGGTTAGGGGATCGTAGACCCTTTACAATATAATCACTCCTCCAGAATAGGTCCAGGATTATCTTATTGTGCATAGAAAGTAATCCTCCCAGTTATTGCATGCATCTACTACTTCGTTTTCTCCTGATTTGGATCTTTCAGTGATATCAAAGCCATTATAAAGGTCCTCATCTCCAACTGCCTACTATGTTCTTGATTTTATCCCAGATCATCAATGCTGCAACAAAATCTCCAAGACTCACCACAGTAAAATACCATCTGCAATTCTGCATTCCAGTTGTCAGCTGATCCACTGCTCAGACACTGTGACATTTTCATGCTCAATAGAAACCCTGAATAGGAAAAGTACCCCACACTCTTCTATTCACCCCTATCCCCTTTGATCCCACTAGGACAGAGGTTTTAAAGTACTATTGCCTTGGGCTTCCAAAATCTTTCAGTGATCCTAATGAAAGAGTTCTTTCAGCTTTTAGTCAATCTTTGTAATCTCCCCCCACTTCCCTGGGAGACAGGCATAAGGCCAACAGAGCCAGAGGACAATCTGACTGACCAATACCCTAGTCCACAGGATTCAAAATTTCCCCTCTTCTCTAACACTGATCCATTGTCCTTGGAGCAATTTTGGATGCCTCTTGGAAGTTATTTTCTCTCTATATTATACATGCAAGTTGAAAGATCAAGGAAGGGCATTTAAGGTTGAGTTTTAAACTGCACTTTAGTTGATGGGAAGAATTTGGCTTGAGTGGGAGGATAAGAGAATCTGTCTCAGTCATTACAGATAAGATCAGTGAAAGCTGGGGTCTCACAGGTGAAGTAATAGAGCCAGAACTAGAAGTTATCAAACATAGTTTTAGTAGTCAAACACTTTTGTTGTTAGCAAATTACATGAAGAACTTCAGTATATAAAACTTTTAGAATCAGTTTAGCAATATATTTTCCAGTTCAGAAATCTCTTCTTGCTCTCTGCCAGCTACCATATTCTAATAGGGACTCCTCCAGTATAACACACTAGAATAAAGAGGGGAAAATAACATTTAACACAATATTATGATCCACCAAGGGTTATTGACATTATCAAACCTAATTTTTCTACAACTCCTCTTACACGTAAGAAAAGTGACATGTGGAGAGATTAAGTAAGACTGAATAACCTGTCTTGTCTTAACAATTCTATTCAACCTCTAGAGTTAACTATTCATAGAAAATAACATTTTTCAATAATTACTTAGTATAAAACTAACTGTATTGTAGAAGACAATACTTTTTTTATACAGTATATGAAACTTTCATTTTAATAAAACTAAACCATAGGGGGCAACTCAAAATAATGTATCTAGTTCACATTTCTAGTCGATTTCTCAAATTCTTTACATTTCTCTAACCGTGTAGATTTCAGAGGAACATGTACAATAAAATCAATAGGATAGTATTTAGTTACTTAGAATTGACTTGGTCCATAATGGAACCCCATGAACAGTTTACTATTAAATTTTAATTCCTAAATGTTCTAGAAAGGTTCATGCTGTTGAGTAACAAAATGATCACCTCAGCTCATGCTTTCTCTTAATCCAAAATTCTTTCGGCTTACATAGCAAAAATTCAACTCACACCAGAGTAGTTTAAGCCATTGAACCAAAGGAAAAGCTGAGAGAACCAGAGAAAACCCAAGAGCCTCAGGAACAGCGACCAGGGAATGACTCAGTACTGATAAAACTACTTTTTTCTTGATATTTTTCACTTTCTCAGTCTCTCTCCCCTTTTGCATGTTTGCTTGTCACTTCATTAGCTTTCACCTACTGTGTAGAAAAAGGTATTGGTAGCCCTACTTATATAATTGGACTTTGGTAATGAAGGATGCAACTTTCACTAAAATTAAAGATTCCAGCAAGGTAACTGATTTATTTGGCTTGGGTAATGCAAGGAAGTGGGGTAATCTGATCAAACCCACCCAACCTTAGGTCATGGTGTATCATTTCATGGGTGGAGAGGACTAGAGGTCAACATTTATAAATATCATAGCCTTATAATAAAGAATGTATAAGTAACTTTATTTCTGTTTTTATCATCTTTGCTTCTATATTGCATCACAGTTTTATATTCTTCTCATTTTGATTCCAAATGCAGCAAGACTGCGATGCATAGTCAACCACTTAGTTCTTAAACATGCAGTTTCTTTTCAGGTGCCATTTTAACCACAACTACCAATTTCTTCCAGGAATCATATATCATTTTCTCTGTATGGTTTACTTAAATACAACATATATAGTTCTAATATGAAAGCTTTCAACAAATATTTTCACATTGGGATGTTACATCACAGAAAAACCTTGGTGAGCAATTTTCCTATATTATGATTTAACATTTTCTACCTTATGGTTTTTGTTGAATCTTTGTCTATATATTTAATTTTTATGACAAATTGTCCTCTCAATTGGTTCACAGTTTTGTTTTGTTTTTTTCTTTTGAGATACTCTGTATTTATTCTAGATTTCCTCTTTATGTGTATTTCTACAAGGAAAAACCAGAAAAATACCTTCAACCATTAACAGGTATACTTTAATACTATTCTTTTAGACTTTGTATAGTTATATATTATATTAGTTAGGAGTATGTTTTATGGTATTAAGGCAGTACTTTCATAAGGGCTTACTTATTCCTTGAATATTTTATGATTACATAGTATACCACTTTATGATAAAAACGTGTTATTTCATTAAAATTTTTTTAATATTTAAAAAATCAAGACAATAGCTGATAATTTGTATCAGGAAATAGAAAAGGAGTTTGTATATATCATCCATACACAAATCTTAGGAAGTAATATTAAAATGGCTTTTGAGGACTACACTTTAATAGTCATTTTGGTTCCTAAAATTTACCTCCTGAGGATTTTATTCTACCTTTAAAAAATAATGTTAGAAAAAATTCTGCTCTCTTCACTAAGATTCTGAAAAATATACTATTGAACAAATTTAAGAGATAAGATACTCATTTATTCAAAAGTAGATGTCCTTTCTGGTAGACATACATCAGAGAAAGAATGATGTCCTAGGAAATAATTTGAGCTTCTTTTATCAATGAACAAAGAGGTACTAATGATATTGTACAGGTAACCAACAATATCTGCCACTAGGAGGTAATAATAATGCTTAACTCATAAGTTATTGTATGAGCTCAATGAGTTAGTATATTTAGAGCATTTAGATAAATACCTAGGACATATTAAGTGCTTAATAATTTTTTATGTTTTTCATCCTCAAAAAGTAATCATCCTGTCCAAGATGGAGTAATAGGAACTGGATTTACCCTCCCACCTGAAATATCCAACAATAACAACAACAACAACAAAATCAGACAAAGTAAATGAAATAATAAGTTTCAAGACACTAGCTATCAGGTGATGAAAGACAAGGATCCCTGAGAGATGGAAACTACACAAGGTAAGCCATAAGTTTGTCTCCATTTACTGCCTTATTAGTTTTCTGGACAGAGCACAGAGAGGGAAAACTGAGTCACAGCTCAGGGAAATTGCTGAGCTGAAGAGTACAGGGAAACCAAGGCAGTTATAATTCAGGGGATGAGTACCTGAAGGAGAAAGTGGTATAGGAGGATAACCCTGGGTATGTGTGGAGGGTTCTCCTCCAGGATTCAGCAGAGCACTGATCAGCACATGAATATGAGAAAACCACCCAAGACTAGAGAAAAAAAGTCATCTGGAAGAAATAGAGAAAACAGTTTATGATGTACTCACAGGGCCAAGAATAGTGCTTGTTCTCGCATAATAGACTGGAAAAACTCTTAATCCATAGAGCACTGGAGAGAGTACTCAGGTAGGTCTTGCTTTAGTGTTGGGGAAAAATTACCCCTTACTGAATACTCCTCCAGATCTGACTAACAATCATAAAAGTAAGAACTGAAAGATTTATGTTATTTTCAAATTACTAATTTGCATCCCAGAGCAAAGCACAAGAAGATGTATAGGAATGAAAAATATTCAGCATCCAACAAAGTAAGACTCATGATATTGGTCATTCAAAGATCAACAGGCATAGAACAAATAAGAAAACATGACCTAGAATTAGAAAATGAATTAGTCAGTTGAAACTGACCCGGAATGAACACAGATATCAAATCATTAATAGAAATGCCATTAAAGTAGTTACTACAAAACAAAAAACAGTCATTGCAACTCTATTTTATGTTCAAAAAGTTATGTTGAGACACGAAAAATATAATAAGATCCAGAATGAAATCTAAAGGCTAACAGCTAAAATTTTTTAAATAGAAAAACATACTTTGGATGGGATTAACAACATATTAGACATTGTAGAAGAAAATATTAGTGAACTTGAAGATTTAGCAATAGAATCTATCCAAAATTAAACACAGGAAGAAACAAAAGACTTTAAAAATAGAAAAAATAATTAGTGATCACTGGAACAATTTCAAGTGAACCAGTATAGGGATAATTGGTGTCCCATAAAAAATGAGAAAGAGAAGAGAGAGAGAGAGAGAGAGAGAGAGAGAGAGAGAAATATATATATATATTTGAAGAAATAATAGCTCCAAAATTTCCAAACATAATAAAAACTATACAGTCACAAATCCAAAAAGCTAAAAAACTTTAAGCATAAGAAACATGAAGAAAACTATCCTAAAGCACATCATTATAAAATTGCTGAAAGCTTGTATAAAGAGAAACTCTTAAAAACATCCAGAAAAATAGACATGATAGGTACAAAAGAACAAAGATAAGAAAGGCATTATATTTCTTGTCTGAAACAAAGCAAGTGAGAAGACAATAGAGCCAGAACATTACAGAACTGGAAAACAAAGATGGTCAATTTAAGAGTCTATAGCTGGCAAACATATTTTCCAAAAAAATGAAAGCAAAATAAAGACATTTTAGACACACAAAACATGAGGAAATGAATCACCCGCAGACCTGCCCTACAAGGTATATTATAGTAAGTCTTTTAAACAGAATGTAACTGATGGTGGATGGAAATCAAGATTTACATAAGAGTCCTAGCTGGTGGCTCAGTGGATAGAGCATTGGCCGGTGCACTGAAGGGTCATGGGTTCGATTCCTGGTCATGGGTACATACCTGGGTTGCAGGTTCGATCCCCAGCCCCAGTTGAGGTGCATGTGGGAGGCAACAAATCAATTCATCTTTCTCACATCATGTTTCTTTCTCTCTCTCTCTCTCTCCCTCCCTCCCTTCCACTCCCTCTAAAAATAAATGGAAAAAATATCCTCGGGTGAGGACTAACAAAAAAAAAAGAAGATTTACACAAAAGAGTAAAGCAGATAAGAATGGTAATCAAGTGGGCAAATATATATTTCTTTTCTTATTGTTTAAATTTATGTTCAAAGGATAATTGACTGAACAAAAGGAAAATATTTTGCCTTAGCTAGTGTGGCTCAGTGGTGAGAGTGTCAGCTCGTGCACCGAAGGATCTTGGATTCAATTCCTGGTCAAGGGCACGTACCTGGGTTGCCAGTTTAATCCCTAGCCTTGACCAGGGCATGTACGGGAGGCAACTAATCTATGTTTCTCTCTCACATTGATGTATGTCTCTCTCTCTCTCTCTCTCTCTCTCTCTCTCTCTCTCCCTTCTACTTTCTCTAAAAATCAATGGTGAAAATACCCACAGGTGAGGATTAAGAGAAAAAAATGAAATAAAATAATTTATTGAGGAGCTATAACATGAAAAATGACATACAACTGTGATGGTCCTTTGAGTAGTCTAGACTGTGTTTTCAGATTTAACTATTGATTATATTCTAATTGATAATATTTTTGGAAGAAAAATATAGGGTTATGACTCTGAATGCAGGCCTTGTATGCAAATTCTAAACTAAAAGAACTGAAATGTGTACAGACCTGACAATTTGAGATATTTGCTATATTTCCAGATGGATTGCCCTAGGCCTTAATAATCACTTCTTTTCTGAGTCTCAATATCTAAGTCTCTCAAATTGGGCCATTAATGCCACTGAATTTTTCTTGTAAAATGTGTAATATTAATGTTAAAAAAATCTATGACTTGACTTTCATAAAGGTTGAAGAAAATGGGGTAAGCACAAGACTATACTTGAAATAATGCCTCCCTAAATATCATTGTAAAGATGTGTTCCTTATGTCTTGAAACACAAATATGTGGAGAAAGAGATCAAATAAAGAAAAAAAGAGGGAAGAATTTTACTTTTGAACATTTGCATGTGGAAGATTATAGGCATAACTGGAAACTGTACAAAGGCCCTGCAATTGTAGATTGATCTACCTGTATATTTTCAGAACCAAGTAATGTCTACCACTCCAAGGAGAGATTTAAAAAAAAAAAAAAAAAAGCATAATAGTAGTTTTTTTTTTTTTTTGGCTATATACAAACGATAAAAGCAAAGACATCAAAGTGGGTAGCCTTTCAACTCATGCTCAATTAGAATAAAAGTTTGGTTGCTGTTTTAAACATTTATGACTAACTAACTGTGACAGGCTCTCAGCTTTGCAAACGGGATGATTTCAGTTGACTTTTGATCTGACTGACAGTTCCTTATACACTTCAGTGTTAGTTTATAACACGCGAGCCCACATCTGAATACACATGTGACTAATTAGAGACTGTTTATGGACCATCCACATAAATTTAACACACAAGAGTAAAGGCATTTTAAACCAGCGGTCATGATTTTAATGAAATGGAGTTAATTAACAAAGGTGCTTGACCTATTTTTTGTATTGCTAATTTTTTTAAATGAATGAAATCTAAAGTGTGTTTTGCATGTATATCTGATGAAGAATATTAGATCATTTTAAAAGTTAATATTATGACTATAAAACAAAAATTATTTAGATGTCTTCTAAAAAATTTGGTTGTAATATAATAAACACTGTAAACAACAATTTGGACCTTGATTTCTAAGAACTTTGTGTCTTGTCCTAAGAGGCATAAGCTTGCAGGGCTTTAGTTGGTATGTACTTTGACTCTCGGGTCTGAATTCCAGCTGTACCATTTCTTAGCTGGGCAAGTTAGTTAACTTCATTTTGCCTTAAATTTTGTATCTGAAAAATGGGGATAATCATAGCACCTACCTCAGAGGATTGTTATGAGGATCAAACAGATGAGTGAGTGAGTGAGTGAGAACTTTAGACATGCTCAATAATTCTTATTTATTATTATTTCAGAGAAACAGTTTATGAATTGCTTATACTATGCCTTCAGTTATGAATTGCTTATACTATGCCTTAATGAGACATAAAGAGGCAATTCTATAAGGAGAAAGTCTGAAAAAGTTCTTGGAACTCAGATTAATTAGTGTGATATAATAAATTTAGACATATCATTGCCCCAGTTATCCTTTAATCTATTTTGAATAGAGAAAACTACTTTTTTCAAGCAAGGGTTGTCTGATGAAAGAAACCACCTCTGAATTGTACAATAAGATCATTTGAATGTCACCTAGTAGAGACACTCAGAATAGCCCACCAGGCTGGGTAGGATGGGAAGAGCCAGAACTTTGGGCATAGTGTTGATATTTCCCCTAGACACATCTGGCTCTAAATTCTTGCTTTTGCTGAAATAATTCATATAATGTCCTGATGCTTAGTTTATTTCATACTGTATCACATCATGATAAGTTTCCACATTGTAGCTTACCTCTGGAGTCCACATCACATCTCCATAGCTCGTGTCAGATTTCATCCATTCACCTGAAGCTTCCATTATCCCATTCCAGTCACTCACTTTGAGTCTTTCTGCTTTCTGTCACAAGATCTTCTTTGATGACATAGGGCTCATACCCAGACGCAAGTGCAGTCCATGAACAGAAAATAGTTAACACCTCTAGGGATGACCCTCAATCAACAGGAAATAGAAACCAGTGGTCAGAGTACTCCAGATTTCTGTCTCTCAGAGGCATCCTGTATGTTTCTCTGAGACCACGAAACATGAAAGCCCACTGTAATGATCTTAATGCTGAGTTAGGAGACTTTTCTTAAGGATGAGGACAGTAGTAGGTGTTTATGTGAGAGAATTGCAAACCAGTTAAATTTTAATAATTAGAAATCACATTTCTTAAAAGTACTCAGATATTTCCATGATTAGAAGCTATCAGCAGGCAGTATTTCAGTACAGGCTCCAGTCTTCCAGTAATGGCTTATTTCTCTCCAAAACGCTATCTTTTTTTTTTACTCCCTACCTTCATCCTTTCATCCATCTTAAATTCAAATACCAAACAGTTTATCTATTTATTTATTTTCCTGATTCATAATAGTGTTTGTCCATGAAGTGTTTCCTCATCAAAATGTATTATCCCATTAGAGAAAATCTCTGAGGAAAGTAGTTAATATAACAATGCTTCCCTCTATTATACAAACATTCCATACTTGATATAGAAATTCTAATAGATCCCAGTGAAAAGGGGCTACATTTGTTTTCAAGAGACAATGCTAAGAGAATAATAAGCAAATAAAGCCCACCATATTGGAACAAATATTGTTTAATTCTTTCCTTAACATTTGAATGGGTGTCATTTTCCCAGAGGAGTAGGTAATAGGATCTTTTATGTCTGGCATAGCTTGCTTCTATCAATCTTCTCTGTTATTTGGAAATAAATTTGTTATATTTGCATAATGGTCCTTGAAATTCTTGAGACGCAATAAGAAAGACCCTAGCACATTCCTTTTGGAGAACCAATGCTTGTTGAACTTCTCTGATTGACTATAACATTCCTAATTAAATTTTGCTGTTCTGAAAAATACTAAATCCATGGAGAAGAAATCATCATGTGACAAGTTGAAATATAAAGTGGCTATCTGGACTCAAAAACTAGACTATGGCTGTTAATATTGGGGATTGAGGCCGAAGGTCCTGAGACCCTTGGTTAGTGCCTATGCTTTTGGAAGAATGACTAAACTTTTTATTATAAACTAATATTAATTTTAATCTTAACTTTAATAGCACACATTGGAGTGTGATTTGACCTACATAGGGAAAAGGGCCAGTAATATTACTGCTGCCATTGTGCATTGTGGTTCCAAATCTAACATAGATTTTGAAGTAGCAATAAAAATAATTCTTTAAGTTCTCTCTTTTCTTCACTCGCTTCTTTTCTCTCTCCTGGTGTTTGGAAATACAGTTAAACAAAAAGGTAGCAACTGTGGTTCCTACGAAACATATATAGATCACCCTAGTCACACATTATTTGTTTTACAGACTCTGCAAAGGGTGATAACTGTATTTTGATAATAACTATATTGTATTTTTCCAGATGTTGAGTTGATTTTCAAACAATGAGTACACAGAGTATATAAGTCGATCTTATTATCTTATGCAAATCTCATTCATAGAAACAAGAGGCTGATGAATCAGCAAAGGAGAATATAATTTTCGAGAAAAGTGGAAAGGAGACCAACAGGGTGGAGCATCACAAGATCAAGTAAAATAGGCACTCAAAATTGAAAGAGGACCAATGGTGATATATGCTGAAGAGAAATATGAAAGGGAATGTTTCACTATATGTATTAATATTAGATTTGTATAGCAAAATAATTTAATGTGGTGGCAAAAGCTATGGGTTCTCAAAATAGGCTGAGTATGATTTCCAGGATGATCACTTGACTTTTGACTTTTTATTGTCTCAGTTTCCTTACCTGTGTTTGTGAGGCTTGGTGTAAGTAGATGATGCAAATTAGATAATCTATGTATTTAGATGGGGCTTGGGATATAGCAAATGCTGTCAATACTTGTATTAAAATATTTGATGAGTTTCAGCAGGAGAGCATTTTTCAAAGATTAATCTGTATGGAAACCATTGACAGAATATATCATGGAAAGTTATGGAAGAATATAAGAATGAGATAGTTATGCAGGTTTACATAATACCAAATACAATCCCTCCGGCTTGAACTTTTGATTAATTAATGGTTTTAAATGAAATCTGAAAACCATGGTGGAAAGGAAAAGCTATACAGCATATATAGAGGAACATATAGAAAAAGAAGTAATAATTTTTAGTAATGGAAAGGATAAAAACAAACAAAACATTTTCTCTAGTATTATTTCCTAATATCACATAGCAGTTGATTTAATGATGCAGCTAATGTCTTGATTTGGAATGTAGTGTCATTGGAGATGATTGAAGATATTTCTATTGAAATAGTAGAACTCTTCAAAGGATGATAGGTCTACCTGGATTCAAAAATGAGATTACATGTCTTTGGGAAGGAGAACAATGAGTACCATGGACAGTGTTTCTGCAATTTTAGACACTTTTCTTCCACCTTTACTTTTTTTTTTTTTTTTTTTTTTTACTATAGCTATGTCACCTACAGTAGCATTTATTTAATACTATTCTTTAAATAATATCCTTTTAAAATATTAAATGTTTATATTACTTATATATTATATAGATTTCTAAGCAATAATAACTAAGGTATTCTTAATGCATTGATTCTGTTTTATATAATGCATAGTAAAGTAAATGTCAGCTTTTTCTGTTTTTAAATAATAAAATCTGTTCATGCATTGCCCAAACTCAGTGATAAGCTTGATCTACTATGGAAATACATTGTAATAATGAATGGAATAGGAGAAAAGAAGGGGTGCAAAATAATAAGGTGAAATTAAAGATTATCTTATCTTCTTTATGCCTAAATTTGTAGAATTCCAGACTATCTCAATAAAATAAATTCTTTGTTGATGCAGAAAAACTCTCATTTTTAGGAATACTTCAAGACCAGGAATTTGGTGCTTTAACAAAGTCTATATAATAAAGTTTAAAGATTGCTTAAGTAAGATGTAACTCTCCTAGTCCGTAAATCTCTAACAAACATCTAAACATGGTATAGCATATATTTTAAAATCCTTCTTTACAAATCTCTTAATTAGATTTGGGATTCTCAAATGTGAGTGCCTTTTAGTCAAATCTTCAGTCTTTGCTATAATTTCTAGATAGAAGCAAGTGAAAGAGAGGAAACCTTGTTTATTCAGATCACTTCCTTAATTTTATATCTCAGATATTTTACATAGGTAACATGCTAGCATCATGCACTATAGAGCATCTGTGGAACTTTCTGAGAATCTGCAATGGAAAGTGCTCAACTGGCTGAGGATCTAATAACATTTTCTTGATAAAATAATGCTTTCATGTCACATAAAATGAAACGATCTGTATTCCTTTGCAGGTTTCTCTCAAGCTTAAGAGCAGGTCCTTGGCATTTGTAGTATTGCCTTTAAACATCTTATTGAAATGTAGATTAACACTGTCACATCTTATGACTAGGAAAACTTTTCCTTTTAAGTCTTGTAGGTAAGCAAGCATCAATAATTATTAATGTTAACTGCTATCTTTTAGTTTTTTCCCTAAATGTTGTTCTTCCCCAGGACTGAATATTTACATTTATTTTTAAGACACAACGATTACCTTAAACCGTAATGCAGATTTTTCAATAAAAGGTTATGTAGGTAGAACATTAATGTCTTTAGAATATCAATTTTCATTACTCAATCATTATCAAGATCAGGTTTAGGATAAATGCTTTTGCTTCTTCAAATATCTGTAGCATCAAAATGTCTAAAATTAAGAAAAACATTATACCCCATAAAATTTTAATAGTCTTAATATAACAATATTCAATAAATATTTGTTTAGTAATTTAAAATTATAGTCAAATCTGTGATAACAAAAGTATAAAAAGTGGAATTTCCGTGTTTTATCTGGAGGTGGCTGCCCTTCTCAGTCATCATTTTTTGTGAAGCAGAGGTGGACAGAGCAAGTGGCCATCTTCTACTCCAAACTTCCCTGCAGTATCTGGTCTCAGGAGTCTAGTTTCTTTCATTTGAAGTCATGATGTCGATACCATTAACTAACAGAATCAACCTGAATGATAGTAATCTCATTACTCCCATTAGCAGTCATGGGATATTGATCACATTGAACACCAGGTAAAGACCTGTTATAATAGATACCCTAATAAATAATTATTAATATTTTTCCTTTTGACAATGCCAGAGGTTTGTTTTTAGTTTATCACCTCCAGTACCATTAAATGAACTGTATATTATTTCTTAATAATTAGTTGGGATTGCATAAATATCTGGAGTAAATAAGTATGTAATTAGTGAATATTTATTCATGTTTAGAACTGTGTCAGAAATTGTGAGAGATGCAAGGGACATAAGACATTATCTTTGTAGAAAATACAATCATATTAAAATGATTAGATGGATGTGCATCAATTCAATTAGGGAACTGCAGAATAAACCAAAGTATCTATCCCTTAAATATATAGTAGTAAATAGGGACAGCAACAGAAGATACCAGTATCAGCCACATTTGGGAGGAGGTAGGAATGGGATAACTGAAAATCAGGATTTGGGATCATAAATTTTCTGGAAATCTTAGTAGTATTAATTTCAGTATAGAACTCAACTATTGGGGACTGTAATAGAGAACTACCACAGGTTTTATAAATTCACTAATAAAGACATGCCACTACAGCTTTATATGTATCTTGTGGTTTGCAACCTCTTACAGTGCCAAGAATAATTATACAAATATTTGATTACAACCTAGGATGGATGTTAATACATACAGACACAGGGGAGTGCAGTCTGTTAATAAAAATACTGAAGATTAGGTGTTAGATCTAGTGCCCTTTTCAAAATTATATGCAGAACGTAAGAGATTTTTCTCTAGTAAATTGCTGTTTACACAATTATTAATAGTAAATTAAGGATTCTACTTATATTTCATTTTCAAGTGGAGGAATAAAATAAAATGTATAGCCATTATTTATCTCTATGTATATATATATATATATATATATATATATATATATATATATTCCTTGATTATTATTAAAAATATCTTTTTTTCTTTATTGATTTTAGAGAGAGGAAAGGAGAGGGAGAGATAGAAACATTGATGAGAGAGAACATTGATTGGCCGCCTCCTGCATGCCCCCCACTGGGGATCAGGCCCACAACCCAGGCATGTGCCCTGACTGGGACTTTAACTGGCGACCTCTGAGTGCATGGGTTGATGCTCAACCACTGAGCCACACTGGCCAGGCCCTTGATTATAATTTTGAGGTTATTGAAATTATATCATCAATAAAACCTAGGGTTCATGAGAATTGTTCATACACCCAAATGCTATAATAATTAACTAACTTATTATTTATTTATTTATCTATCAAAATAGTAGATTTTGAAATATAAACATTCTTTGGCAAAAATGGTATAGAGAACATGTCGCAGAAGCAGAATTGCTTCAGTACTAGAATAGGCAGATACATGTCAAATGCATATAAACATCTGAACACAGATAAGAAAATATTGGCCTTAATTCAAATGAGATGGGAAACGACATTAAAAGAAAATTTATTATAAATGAGATGGAAAAAGAACAAGACCAGGTATGTAGAATCTCAAGGGCCTCTAATATGAAACAAAAAGCAATTTAACATTAAAATACTCAATGAAATGACCTCATTCCTATGGCAGTTCTTAAATATACAAAAATATTCAATGTTTTAATTGTAGCAAAGAATTTGTTCTTCTATAGGATCTGATAATTAGAAGGCATTAAAGCACTTCCTTGGGAAATATTTTCTCTCCTCAAATGCAAGATTAGATGTGAATTGGTTCACCATTATGTAGTTCATGTTTGAGCTTTAAAAAAGGGAGAAATA
This sequence comes from Tadarida brasiliensis, assembly GCA_030848825.1. Classification (NCBI taxonomy): domain Eukaryota; kingdom Metazoa; phylum Chordata; class Mammalia; order Chiroptera; family Molossidae; genus Tadarida; species Tadarida brasiliensis. Next base: position 32,001,625 of record CM061265.1, on the reverse strand, counting down.
CTTGGTTGGCCTAATCAAGGTTAAAGTGATATCTGAAAGGTAAAAAAGGACCAGAAAAAAAAAAATTCTTAGCCAATCTTCAGCAAAGGAATACATTTTATGAGCACATTGTGAGTTCTTAATTATCATACACTAACTGGATTAAATGGGTAAGGATTTAATTTATTAATTATTATCTTTATAATCTAGAGCATTAGATATTAGTTATTCCAATGGTTTCTTTTCTAAATCTAGAATATTGCAATCACCTGGAAAGTTTTAAAAAATACAAATTATCATTTGAAATTTATTAATTCATCCAATATTTAGTTAACACTTACTATATAATAGTCACATTGATAGATGACTCAAATTTGAAAATGTATAATACTTGTCTTCACAGACTCAGCCTAGTAGGGAAATAAAGTTAAGAAAATTAACCTTTTTAATATAAGTTATACAATTTCAAAATGAAAAGTTTGGGAGTATAAATAAATGAATAATAGTAGAAAATTTTTAAGCAGAAAACTTGATACAGGTTGCGTTGTAAGAAGAGAACTCTGGCTGCTCTGTAGAAAATGGATTGAGGACAGGTGTTGTTGAGAGAGAAAGCTGGTAAACCAGTTAGTAGACGACTGCATTGTTCAGGTAAGAAGCCTAGGGGAAAATAATAGTGTGGAGAATATTTTTAGTTTGTTATGTCCATGCCCTATAGCCTCTAAAATGCTGACAATAATGAATGGTATCAATGGGTTCCTTTGTCTTCTACCTTCCTTTTTGAAGTAGGTATGAGGAGATACCAGCCTGAGACTAAAAGATGGTAGCAAAATGAGGTTGAATATTTATTCTCCCTGCTCCTTTCTCACCTTGACTTCTCCTGCTCTTCTATTAAAAAGGCATTGCTTATCTCAGAGAGCTCTTACCATGCAACTATAGTTTCTAGTTCTGGCAAATTTCCTTCCCCTGTCCCTTCAGCCTGCATTGTCTACAGCTTCCTGTTAGTCCTAGCCATGAGGTCTTGAATTATTTCTGGTTGGTTTCCACAAATCTTATCATACTATTTATTTATTTATGTAGCCAAAACTAGATTTTAGTCATGAGATTCAATAAGAAGCTACCCCATTGACTGTTTCTTTTTCATCCATACTTCTACTCCCACCCTTTGGCAACCATCAGCAAGTCCTCTGTCTGTAGGTCTGTTTATGTTTTGTTTTGTTTATTCATTTGCTTTTTAAAAATATTCCACATATAAGTAAAACCATACCTGTTAAATTGTTTTTATTAAAGTATTTGTTCATATTTACTCACTTTGAGTGGGTCATTCTTTCCTGGCAGGACCTTGAATGATAAATGTTGCAATTGTGGAGAACAGATGTGGACATATTTACATACATTGATGCATAAAGAGGGCAGGACTTAGTGATGATTCAGAACTAGAGGGTAAGAAAAAAGGAGGTATCAAGGATAACTTCCAAGTTTCTGGCATGACCAGTAAATGGATGGGACTATTCTTTTAAAGAGATGAGACTAGTGGAGGATCTAGGTGGGATGGGAGTGGGTCAGTCTCAGCCATATCAAATGGAACTATCAAGCAGACCATTTGAAATTAATCAAAAGTTGGGAGAGAAGACTAAAATGACAATACACATTTTGTTCAGGTGAGGACATCAACGTTATTTCAGTGGGGTGCAGAAGTGAACATATAGCAAGGTCCAAGTCCTCATGGTGCTTATGATCTATGGGGGAAGAAGACATGAGAAAAAATAATAAACTGTAATGTTGAATTATGGTATTAATGCTACACACAAAAAAAGTACAAAGGGGTATAAGATAATATAATGAGAAGGCAATCTATTTTAGAGGTTGAGAGAAGTAACAGTTCAAATTTTGTCCCAATAGAGACATCTTGAGTAGTAAAAAGAAGAAAGAATGTTCTAGGAAGTTGAAACACTATTTGTTTTAAATCCCTGTGGAAAAGAGGAAATAAGTTCATTTGAGAAACTAAAAAGTAGCTGGAGTAGTTGGAGATTAGTGAACAAAAGAGGAAGTAGCATAAAATGGGGTTGCAGAGGCTGATAGGAGACCAGATTATTATTAGGTCACGCCAGAGATGGGTCTGTTAGGCTTTGACTATTAGGATAGTATTTTCTACCTAGAGATAAAACAACTTAACTTTAATGCAAATCTTAAAGTGACCTGATGTCATGAAAGCTCCACTATTAGGTCTTACCCTATGCACATCGGATACAATTGGGATACGCAATATTGTTCAAATGATTCTACAGTTGGGCCAACTGACTTATTTATTTTGTAGTAAAGCACCATTCAGTAAAGAGTGATGGAAAATAATGAGTATATTTGATAAATCACAAGGAAAACAAACTCATACAAATCTAATATTTGTGTGTGTTCTTATAACTTAAATTGAAATTTATAAAGTAGAAATCATGTGTTTTTCCTTTATGCACCTTTGCTCTTGTGTGAATTATTGCATGTTAAAAACAAACCTGTGATATAGAAAACTTGGGGAACAAAACCCTAAATGTTTTATTTTGGAAATTTTCACTAGGATTTTAACACTTAATTTAATTATCTTAAGGCTAGTATTTTTATTAGTGTAGTGAAAAAAATTCTTATCTGCACCCTAGGTTGCCTGTGGTACATACTCTGGTACACATAATACAAAATGAACATATAGCTCCACTCAAGGATCATACATTTATTCTTCAGATGAAGAAAAATGTATTAGAACATTTTTAAAAGTAGCTAACTCTTATATAGTGCTGCTGTATGCCAAACACTGTTGAAATCTCTTCATATACATATATCATCATTTAATCTTGATATGATGCTATGAGGCAGGTACTCTTGTTATTACCATTTCAGAGATGAGGAAACTTAATCACAGATGATTCTAAACTTGTCTAAAGATGCACAGGCAGTAAGCTATAGACTAGAATTCAAATGAGACTATCTTGTTTTAGAATCCACAATCTCAGCTCATACTGGTTGGTATCCTTCTTTAATGAAAGAAATTCTATTTGGAGACATGTAAACTATTGTATTATTGAGTAGGTCTTGCGTCAAACTTGTATCAATAATCTCTTGTGTGACAACATCAAATAATATGTATGTTTATAATTTATTCATGTTATAGAAATTCATGAAACTGGTTATATTTCTCATAACTAGGAATATGCCACTGTACTTAGATAAAGTAATATTCATATCACTTTTTCTTTTCAATTTAAACACCTGTAGAATAGAATTGAGTAATAATTTTGAAGCAGTTGCTGGTTTGATGTGAACATTTGTTAATAAAGTAAAATGTAAAACTGACTAACTAGAGTGAGGTTATCTATATTTTAAATGATGGAGGGAAACCTGGAAAAGGAAAAAAAAATCTATCTATCTATCTATCTATCTATCTATCTATCTATCTATCTATCTATCATCTATCTAATGTCTTCTACACACATTTCTTCAAATGTTAGAATCAAATAAAATCTGACTTTAATAAACATCTATGACTATTTGGCTATTTTATTTTTGAAAAATAAAATTTCAATAACTTTCTAGAATTGTTTCTCAACTTTAAAATGTCTTCAAATACTGCAAAGCATAAAAACTTCATTTTGTAAGATTTCATCCTAACTGTCAAGATGATTTGTTTTGAGAGGCATTTGAGGGTGTATAGGCCACCCACCATTTTAATAACTCCGATTGTTCTGTGTATCATCAAGTCACTTTGTCCAGCTTGGACAGTTTCAGTTTATGTAACTATAAATTTTACTTTCTAACTGTCATTATTATAAACTGATCTCAATAAGGAAATGTTTATCACTGTTATAAGAATGGAAAAGAACACTCAATAAAGCAAAGATTTCAAACTTCCAACAATATAATCACACACTTCTAGGTGTATACTTGCATATGTGATTCAAAGTATGGAATTTCTACATACTCTTTTGGCCTTTTCTGATTCCCATTTTATTTTTTTTGCTGTCAATAGAAATATATTTACTGTGAAATATGTCTCAACTGTTGTTAGGATTTTGTTGTGTGAAAGTTGTTGTCGTTTGAAATTTCTATGAGATATTCTAGTGTTCTGAATTTAATTCTAGGATAAAGTGTCAAATATGAGGTTCCTGGCTACATAAATACTAACCCCCTACCCCCGATTCAATTTCAAAGAGCAATTCAGGTGAGAGTAAATAAATAAATAAAAGGTTTGGTTAATGTTGGACATTTGCTTGGTACCTTGTCTTTCAAAACTCCTTCCAGTTAAAAACAAAATTTGCATTGACATAAGAATGATGTATAATGCAGTATAATTACTTACGGGGTCTTTGAAAAGAGAAGCCCCTTTTTTTCCAAGTGATTTAACTCTGAAAAGGAATTACTTCACATGCCCAGCAAATACTATTAAAACGCATTTTATGAGGCCTTTTCTCTGCATATTTCTACACATGGACAGACTATTGTGTGTTCTAAAACCTGTATTTACATGACACACTTTTATGGTCCAACGGGCAAACACTACTTAGTCCTAAAATAACATCACAGTAATGACTACAGTCAAGACAGCAAGAGCACGCCACCATCATTACCCATATCAGACTGCAGCAGATGCCGTATCTGTGCTGGGGCACTGGTGGTGGTGAGCAGGGAACAACCAGGTCTGCTATTTTTGTGTACTCTCAGGCACAGCAGTATTACATTCCAAATAAGTAGTGCATAAGCTCTTTCAAATTGAAGAACTATATTGTATTCTATACATTTTTCTTCATCTGAATTGAGTTGAGAAAGAAATGACTCAGAAAATTGAAGATGAGTTACATTAAGGGGGATTAAGCCAAAATTCACTGGGTATAAAGCAGGGTTTCTCAACCTCAGTAGCACTGATCTTTTTTGTGTTGGGTCGTTCTTTATGTGGGGACCGCGCTGTGCATTGTAGGATGCTTAGCTGTGTCATTGACCTCTACTGACTAGAAGACCGTATCCAATCCCCAGAGAGTTGTGATAACCAAATACGTCTCCTGCTTGAGAATCACTGATATAAAGGAATGAACTCTTGACTATACATATATCCTTTTAACCAATTACATTATATTGCTTGTCTTTGTCACTATCTAATTTTTATTAGTTTCCAGACAAGTTGTATATTTTTTCTCACAGTATATTTCATTTCTGTTGGTTCGTTTGTATGTTTAACTTTGCAGTCATGGCTACATTATATAAGCATTTTTGCATCTGCAACATTATTTCACACATTTTATATTGACAGCAAGAAAATTTAGTGGGAAATATTAAGAGTCAAATAATTCAAAGGGACATCTGTAAGAGAAAGATCTCAACTGTGTATTGAGGAGAGTAATTGGCTCCTACAGGTTCCGATTCGGCCACAGGCTCCTGGAGGCCTGCAACTCTGGCTAATACCTCCCCAGTGTTCAGAAAAATATGTAGACAGGAATATTTCATGACAAAAGCTGCTCCCTCCTATGAGTGGGATTTGTGTTACTTTTCCCATCCCCTTACGCTTTCAAAATAAAGAGGCTGCTTCCAAGAAAGGGGTATTTGGAAGGAAGAAAGGGACAAGATTATTTACCACATCACTGATTATAAACATGACTTGAATTGTAATAAAAACAGAAAAGAAGTCAGAATGCTTGCTTCTGCCTCATTGTGAATGTCCACAAGTGGGTCTGATTATCGTGCTAGGACTGTCAATTCTGTCATTAGATGTAGTCAGGGAGTCATTGTTTTAGTTAATCAAAACTTCTGCTTTGCAGAGAGTGACCTTATATGTGTGAATTATCAATTTTCAGATTACTAGGATATAATAAAAATCTACTGATTACCATATTTTTTTCTCTTGTTACTTTTTTTTTTCTTTGATAATTTAAAAGGGAGTTCAGGATATTTTGTTTGTGTTAGGGTTATCACTCTAAAGCTAAGATATCATTATTCTGTAGCTATGAAAACGTGCCTTCTGATAAGGATTTCTGGCTGATATAATGCCAGGAAAAATAGCTTTTATCATTTAGTATTAGCACTGAAATATTGATAAGCACTAAATGAATACAATGGCAAAAATAATAGTCTATATTATACATAGCATTGTATTCTGTATAATACACAGAATCTGGTGTTATAAACATTTAATAAATATTGAAAAAGACTCAACTTTCTCTCATCTGTAAGTTCCTAATTAGTGACTACTATATATGGGTTAGTTTGCTGAATATTATATAGAATAAAATAAATACAGAAAATGAGTGTGACTATTTGTATTTCAGAACATATGTGTTTAACATGGTAATTATGATTTTAATATTACACTAATTTTAACATGTATGCAATTATTCCTTAAAAAAAATTATTTAATGGCCCAAATACTACCTGCCATTTTGTAGTTTTCAAGATTTCAGTAATCCAAAATAATTTGACCTATTTATTTAGGATTATCAAGTCTTCTCTGAAATTATGCGTAAAAAATGCAAGTGAAAGCTTTGATAGGTTAGGAAAGAAAATATGACCTGTTTAAGGGAATAAGCATCTTAATTTCCTAAACAAATATATATTCTAAAAAGATGAGAATACTGCATAGGCTTGGTCAATTTAAATTTACTTTGATGTTTAATGCCTTTTTCTTTTTAGTTCTCAAAATGCCTCTCTTATGCACAGAGAACAAAAGGAGAAATCATCCTGCAGTTAATTTTTGTAATTTCATCAGCTAGTAGCAGAGGACCAGTTGCTTAGTTGATAAAGTGTTGGCTTTATATTCTAAAGGACAACTTCAAATCCTGTTAAGGTTATATTTTTATTAAAGTTTCCATTAATTTTCCCATCAATGTGATTATAGATTAATATTAATTAATTCTTACCATTTTTTAAAGAAATAAATGGATTGATATCTGATTCAAAGTTAAAGAAGGCACTATTCAGGCTTTCTTGGTAACCCTTTCCTAGGTTTAGAATTGGTTGGGGAGACAGGGAATAAGATATCTTTAATGGCATTTTATTGAACTTAGCAATTTAAATGGCCTACACTGATTTCTGAAGATATCAAATTCCATATGGATGATGTCTTTCTCATCAAATCTGGCTCTTATTGTTTACCAAGAAAATGACAAAGGTAATTTTTAATGTTTCATATAGTACTTATGTGTATGAGCCACTGATATTAATGAGAGTACTGGGATGAGGTCTCTCTGTGCTAAAAACTGCTACATCAACAAATAAATTAATATTATAGAAACTGACAACAGAAACCACTGATGTTGCTTTTCTGGAGTTTTAATTTATTATTATAGTAAATAAATAAAAAATTAAAAATGTATCCTAGGAAGAACATAATCTTTATGCTCCTTGGGGAATTCTGGGTTATGAAGGTGGGCCACCAGGTATCCTATCTGCATTAAGACATTCAAAAACTCCTGAGAGAAATGAAAAAGAGGACTTTGATACGGATGGATACAGCCCTAGGTTTTGGGGAACAATCATTTCCAGACAGATGTATGACAAAGGATTATTACAAGCTTTGGGGAAGGAATGTTATTCAAAGTGAAATGCAAACTTACCCTAACACTCTAATTTTAATAATTGATTTGAACATCTCATTCTCTCAAGCATTGCAGGAGATAATAAAGTTCATGCTCACCTCATCTTGATCGTCTAACAGAATAGAAAGTTTGCAGTATTCTAGGATTTAGAGGAGAATACAGAGCTTAAGTTTTGGAGCTTAGCATTATAATATTAAAATTTAGAAAAGAGCCCTGGCCAGTTTGGCTCAGCGGTTGGAGCATCGGCCCACGGACCAGAGAGTCCTGGGTTCAGTTCCCACTAGGGGCACATACCTCGGTTGCAGTTTGTCCCCGGCCCGGTTAGGGTCGTGTGGGTGGCGACCACTCAATGTGTCTCTCTCATATCGATGTTTCTCTCTCTCTCTTCCTCCCTCTCTCCCTCCAGTTCTATCTGAGGATAAATGTGTCCTCGGGTAAGGATAAAAAAAAAAAAATTAGAAAAGAAGTCTAGAGACCAATATTTCTCTATACCTTGCTTGCTAGGTTTTTGTTACCTGTAACATGAAAAGAAGTTTTTAATCTTTTTAGAAAAGAAAGATGCTATGGAAATATTTCAAAATGAAACCCTGAATATGACAGAACAGAGAGAAAAGGCTGAGGCCCCCAAACACCAAAACACGTGTGTTAAATATTTATGTTATATATTGAGATGCTTTTACAGTGAGAAAGCTTTAGACTATTATTTTTACTAGGAGTATTAAGATCCAACATTTATTGGACATTTTCTTTTTGTTCCAGGCACTGCCAAGAGCTTTTACTATCATGAAACCCTTATAGCCAGCAGATCAGGAAGGCATTTTTATTTTTGTCATTATAAAGATAAGTAAACTGAGATTTAGGGAGGTTAATTAGCAAAGACGATTTAGCGAACAATGGAACCAGGCAGTGACAATCTCAAAATCCTTTTATAGAGAAATCTTTAAAAATAACAATTTTGTTGGAAACAGCATTGAAAGTAGTCTTTTCAGAGAGGAACACACAATTAAGAATATATTAATTGTCCATGTCATAAGTTGGGAGAGGAGGTGCAGAGTTGTTTCTCGAAGTTGTCTGCAGCCAGGATTATTACATTAAGAATAAAATGTTCTAGCCACCCATGGATTGACATACCCATGCAAGAGTGGAAAAAAAGATCATCATGCCCAAATCTCCTCAAAAAACACATGCATTCCATATGGGGCTGGGTGATCCAGAGCAGGGGTTCAGCACTTTTTCTTTAAGATTGGGTTTCATTGTGCTAACAGCTTATTGGCTGAGTGCCCACTAGCAAGCAATTAAGACTTTGTGCTTGCCTGCATTTTAGTAGCTCTCGTCATGAAACATGCAGCCACATGGGAGCAGAAGCTTTGCCAGCATGGACACGGTCTGGGAGCAGCATCAGGAGAGCGTCTATACTCTAAGGATTCATGGTCTTCTGGGAAGTTGAGGAGAGGATGGATAATTGATTGGCTGTGCCTGTGAAAGAAGATCAAGAAGGGAATCATTAAGAAATGGGAACTAGAGGGAGAGATCAAAAGTGGAGTTAGGAGAAGAAAGCAAAATGCTACCAAGGAATCCAAAGAAAAAGCAGATTATGTTAATGTCTTCAAATTAAGAAGTAATTGGGTTAAATAAAAATGAGACAAAAACCGGGCTGCTGAGGAGAGTTTCTTCCCATTGAGCTGGGATGATGCCCTTCTTAATTGTATTTTATAAGCAACACACAGTGCCGAGCACCCAACATGTGCCAGGTCTAGGGCTGGGGATGCAGATGAGTGAGAGGAGACACAGAGCCACCACGGTGTCAGAATCAGCGGCTGACTTACCGTTCACAGGGACGCTCGTGGAAGTGGCAACGCCGTGGCCATATGGCTTTCCCTCCCCGAGTCTCACTTTACGGTGCTCTTGGAAAGCATCAGGATTCAGATTGACTTCAGGTGTGCTTGCAGTAATTGGACGGCTTTATACAAAGACACAACAGCCTCTTTGGGAGGGACAAGCTTTTCACACCTGAAAATGAAATAGGCCACATCGGCGGTTTCAAATGGGATTGACCATTCAAAAGCTTGGGGGCGTGATTTTCCGCGCGTCTGCGCCCCACTCTTGGAAGCGCTGGTTTCCTAGACAGAGCCGTATCTATTCTCATGCTGTGAACACTGCCCTGAACAATTCTGAAGGGAACTCAAGTCCCCAAAACGATATTTTCTCTTCATAGTAGACTGTGTTAGATTAAAATTAAACAAAAACTACTATCCTGCTGGCTGTATCTGCACATAATCTATAAAAATCTGAATGCATAGAAAACTATCCTTCAAGTTATGAATATGACTCCTTAAACAAGTACTGGTGTATATGAAGGACATGTATAGGTATTATTATCAGGGATAGCTCTCTTTCATATATATATATAGTAATCTATACTTTCTTACTAGGAAATTTGAGTACAAACTAGGTTCATGCAGAGCACCAGTCTTATCACTGACTAGGTATCTTGACTCTATGGGCATTTGGATGACGTGCAAAAATTACAACTTTATGAAATCAGGATATTGATCAGAAAGTATTCTAAAATATTTTTAACATATTCCAAGATCTTGGTCATAAAAATTCTTCGGTTTAAAACATTATTTTTTAGTAAGAAAAACCTTTCTTTAAATAAAATTTTATGCCAGTGCCTAATTAAAAAAAAAAAAAAAAAAAAAGATGAAGATTGGAACAGCTTGGGGCAGAGCAGGTCTAGGGATCCAGAGTCACCTCTTTTGTCACCACATTATCTGTAGTAGGAGATTCTAACCCCCTCTTCAGAACCCTGGAGTTCGACAGATGGAAAACAAAGATTACCCCATTTAAAATCTTATTTCCAAGTAAATGCCCACAAAGTGAGCATAATAATGTATTCCAATAAATACGTGAGGTTACTCCCTAATTGCTCATCCCTTTGACTTAGATCTCCCCAGTGGCCCAGGGCAGGTAAGGCGCCTTGCGCACGTGGCTGGCCCTGGCTCCGGTCACTGGAGCATACCAGCAATGTAAAGAACGCCCCCTACTTGTCAAACCCACTTAGGTTTGCATCTCTGATCTCCATTCACCAGTTCTATGACCTTGGGCGAGTTAGTGAAACTTTCAGAGACTTCTTCCCTTTCGCCTGTAGAGTGGGGATGATTTCTTCCTTTCACGCTGGTGGAGATTGATCTTTTAGCAAGGAGAACGGCACATGGTGTTTCCTTTCCTGTTTTCCTGTCAACAGGTCAAGCTGAGAATTAGGGAAATTGCTCTAACTCCTTCAGTCCTATTCAGAACTTGTTCTTTTCATTTCTCTATGCTAAATGAAGTCCTTGTGACACAAAAGAATTGATAATGGGCTTTAACGCGCAAGAAATAGCTGCTACTTTTACTATGTAGTGAGAAGACGACCTTATTAAATTCCTAGTTCTCAAATACACTGGTCCACGCATGAGTATATAATAATTATTGACCATGGTCTTCAAATAAGTTTATCTAATAACCACAGTAGGGAGATTTGGTTACAAATCAATGCATAAACCTCCAGATAGGTAAATCTGAAGGCTGGCAAAGAGGAAGAGTAAAAACTCTAGGTACAGAGAGAATAGTGTGTGCATAAGTGGGTGTGCTGGTGTACGTGGGGGGAGGGGGCAGTGCACATGCACACACGTGCACATATCCCCTGGGGACTGCAGGAAAAGCAGCAACAATGATAACAGAAATAACAACCGTGAATGCCCAGGGGTGGGAATCCCATCTCATTTTTGAGATTTATTTTTAAACTGATCCAGGGAAAAGAAAGGATTGCTTAGCTTGCACAGCTTACTTCATGTTATTTCCAAAGGAGGTAGTGTAGTGACATATGGTACATGTATAGCTTTTGTATAATGACTAGATTTTTCTGACATGTAAGTGCAATATAAGTATAAACTGATGCAATTGAAATAATTATTCATATTTCTTGCAGGTAAGATAGCATAACCTGTTTAATCAAATATTTCAACACTGAGAGGAAAACTCCCCTGAACTGTGCCCTATTAATGCACTTTGCAAGGGTTTTGCAAGCACCCAGTGCAGAGAACCCAAACATTTTATTTTGACAAGGGAAGCTTTATAGAAATATTTGCAATATTTTGTACTAAGTCCTCCACAAGTCGCTTTGCTGTGGCAAATATTTGTTCTAGCAGACTTTACTACAGTTACAGAGTACATCAATCTGTTGTTTTAACCTTTTGAAAATAACCCTTGTGTCTTCTTGAAGGAAACAAAGAGTCCTTGATGAAACCTTTTAAGTTTTCAACTTCTTTGCAATAAGGTGCCTGGAAGAGAAATCAGCACGTTACCACAAGGGAATGGATTAAAGAGAATTGAGTGCATCTCTGCTTACTTTCCTGGCTCATCACTTTATGGATATGAGGGACCTAAATGTAAATGGTGGTCAAAAAGAACAAACACATTTATTAGAGCAGTTAGAAAAGACTGTTTTGATATTTGCCAAGTTTCTTCTCAATAACATGTTTGGCAGCTACCAAATGACATGGCCTGCCCAGAGTTGATTTTGACGAAGCCTCTGGGATGTGTTAAAAAGTAAACCAGAGCAAATCACGTACTGGAAAGCATAACTCAATCAAGGAAAAATGTATGATTAAGGGTGACATGGGCAAGAAAAGATTTGCCAGAGCTCAGAGTAAATATTTGTATCAGTGTGAAGAGAAAGTTTCGTGACGCTGATGTCAACCAGCTGGAATTTTCATTGTTTATAAACTTTTGTTGTTAGAGTTGAATTCTGGCAGAAAAGGTACCAAAGAAAGAGCAGTTTCCCAGCATGAAGTTTGAATTGTGATAAGCCAGCTTGACCAGATATGAATGCAATGATGCAAAGTTTTAGCCAATTTTCCTTTGCAGGAGACTCTTGCCAAGAAACAACCTTGTCTTAACCCTACTTTGACAAAGTTAATCAGAATTACCAAAAAGACAAAAGTTTGTTTTGTTCTCTGTTATAAGGATGTATGGCTTCTTCTTTAGTAGGACGACCAGAAAACAAGTAAGAATCTAAATAGATTTTTTTCTACAGAAGAATATTGCTATATGAATCAGATGTTTTAATGATTGAAAATAAATGGCTTGATTGAAACAATATTTTGAATTGGGTCCATTAACTTCATGATACTAAGCTATTTATTTTTTACATCATTGTAGGTCAGTTCATATTTTTAAACTGAACAATTTAACAAGTGAAAGGATCTAGGTACTTTATTCAACTCATCAAATAGTTCAATTAAATGAAATTTGTATTTTCTCACTAAACAACATTTTATTGTACTCTTTAGAACATTGAAGGTAGCCAAAAGTTATAAATCATATATCACAGGGGCATGGACTCGAATAAAAATTTACAGTAGTTCAGAACAAATAACTTTCAGGCAGAGAAAGGGGGATTGGTCAAAACTGACTCCTAACACTTAGCCCTTTCTCCCTATAAAACAAACACATAGATGGTGCTCATATTGGCAAAGAAAACGCACTGAATTTTCCCATTTTCAGAAACGGACTTCTGACAGAAAACTTCTCTTCGGCATGGCTACTACAAGTGTCTCTTATTTCTCCCTCAGGATAGCCTGGAAGTTCCCATTTGAACCACTTTCAACGAGGGATGTGTAGTGAGATTCACTGAACAGGAAATAAAGAGGTTTCCAATTCCTATCCAGTTATCCCTTCTTTTAATAATTGCATGTTTTAAATATATTTTAATCTAAGACACAGAACAATATCAGACTTACATCCATTCAGGAAGAAGAGTGAACTTGAGAGACCCTCCTCCCCCACTGTGCCCCTATATCCCACAATGAATCGCAGGCTGGCCCTGCCACATCCCGACATAACCACATTACCCAGCTGCACTAAGAATAGAAACCAAGCCCCTGCTGGTGCAATTAAGAAATCTTCTCTTCTAGTCCCTGGGCTTTAGAGACCTAGATCACTAACTAATTCCAATTTAGAATGCTTTTTCTTTTTCTTTCTTTCTTTCTTTTTTTTTTTTTGATAAGTGTCTTTGTAAAGTAGGATATGAGTTGAACAAGAAAACTTTTCATTATAAATTTCTGAGCTATCATCTTCCTCTTGTGAAGTAGAGTCTCTGGGTTACGTTGGTGTAGAGATCAGCCTTCAGAGGGTGGGTCTGCCTGGAGCTTTGTGGTGATGGTGTCTTTCCAGGAGCCAAAGAAATGCAATGACTTCCCTGGGGTTTGCTCACTTCCGGTCCATTACAGTGTACTCACAACCCATGGAACTCAAGAAACGAGTTAAAAAACAAAAATAAACAAACAAAAAACCCCATAAATAAATCCTACCATGTAGAAGCCCTGACCCTGGAAACACTTAGGATTTAGTTACATTAAGGCACACACAAATATAAAAATAACCAACCTGTGTCTGAGCTATTCTTCCTTATCCTCTTCCTACCTCTCAATGACAGGACATTCTCTAGGTCATTCCGTGTTGTGGATTGGGACCTTCTGGCATTATATTTTAATTAAATGGTCGGATTATTAATGCATGGAAATCAGTCACTGCAAATGTTGAGCTAACCATTTTTCATACATAATGTGTCCATATCAACATTATAACAGCCATATACTAAAGATTGACATGGTCACTTTTAAAGAAGAGTCCTGATAAATATTTGAGTTGAATATTCTTGGGATCATATTAAGGGACTAAGAGATCAGGTCTCATTGCTGATTTTTCCTCTGGTGTGTAAGAATGAAAAACCACTCAGCTCCTCTTTTGTAGGTCCATTCTAGAGGTTCAACAGAGGAAATAATTGGTCATATGTTTATGGTACACTAACATTCATTCAACATTTTGTTCATAAAGAAGAGAATTCAGAGTAATTAAAAAATAACAACAAACTAATCCTATAGCCAAATGTCACTTGTTTTGCTAGCCTGACATCTCTCCTTAATGGAATTGTGCCCTCTTATCTTTTGGAATTCTCCTTCCCCTCACTGTGTAAGGTACCACGTCAATATGATTTTTGCCTGTTGCCTAAGTCACATTTGATTGGTACACATTAAGGAAATCAGAGTCTTTTCTAGGAATTTGAGATAAGAATAAGAAATCCCAGCTCAGTTTGGATGCTCTTTTGAACAGGGGAGATGCAAACATCAATGTCCTGACTAAAGCCAGAGGAAAGGATGGCATAAGGAATAGAAATCAACAAAGGACAGAGAAGTGGCTTTTGAGTCCCTGTCACCAACTTACCCAGGCTAGGTGTACCCTTCCCCAAGCAATACTCCAGTGAGCTAAAAATGTAAAAAGACCCTATTGCTTAAGTTAGTGAAGTTGGGTTCCTGTTAGTTTCAGCAACAGTTAGAGCTTAACGTCTATACATTCTGCCCTCAGAAAATGATAAAGAAATTTATTGGATACCCCGTATGCACTAAGATATTTAATCATTATCTCATGTAATGTCTGTAGCAATCCTAGAACTTTCAATAGTCTCATTTCCATTTTACAGATGAAGAAACAGAAGATTAGAGAGGTTAAGTACCTTATTCATGGTCACGCAGTAAGTCACATCAGAGTGAGTCCAAACACCATCCTCTTGCATAGGGCTACAAATGTCCTCAGAAATCTAGTTGAAAAGAAAAACTCCTCTACATTCAATAAATAGAGGACGTAATAAATTTCTGAATATCTTAAGTGATGTACAATTGCAGATTAAGGAATGTCAGTGTAGGCTAGAGTAAGGAAAAAGTCTGAAGATAGAACTCTCTCAGTTACAAATGACAGAACATACATCCAAACTCACTTATTGATTCAGGAACTCAAAAGTCTAAGGGTCAGTCTTGCTTTACATACAACTGAGTCTAGGATTCAATGGAGCTCATCAGAATTCTTTGTTCCTTGACTCTGCTTTTCTTTTTGTTGGTATTACTCTCAGGAACACTTTCTACAAGTGGTGTCCGTAGGCATGTTCCAGACATTTGTAAGGTCTGCAAAATTGACTTGCGGCACCTGAAAAATGGGGTCTCTGGCCTGAACTCCTTTCCCCGTTCCCCAAGGATGGAGCCTAAGGAGGCTATTATAGGTCCTGGAAGTTGACAGAAAGCTTTTTGGCAGAAAACTTCAGGGTTTTGGTACCAAGAACATTGTTTAGAAGGCAAGAAGTGGGCTGTAGGAGGGCACATCTCCTTGGCTTCTTAGGGAAAGGCACAGCAGGAGAGCAGAAAGTAGCCTCTACATGGGGTTCCCTGTGACCCAAATCTGTGAATGATACCTCTGGTGAAACCCAGCAATCTCAGACTTACAACTGCTTAATGTAAAGTCCAAGGAAAAGGTAACAAAAACTAACAAAAGTGTTAAATGCCCCAGAATTAAATCCTATTGGCCAGACTAGGTCTCATGCTTAGCATTGGACCAGTTATTGTTGCCAGAGCATTGGACTCTGCTGATTAGCCAGTCCTGGTTCTGAGTACACATCTGGAATTGGGTATTGGGCTCAGCACCACAGAACTATACACATGGAGAGTGACTGAGTGGTATGCTGCTACCTAAAGCCAAAGAATGAATGCTGGGTAGGCAAAAAGAACACAGCCTGACTTTATAAGGCATCATGAAAGAATTATAACTTGAGATGTTAAGAATTACGATAATGATATATAATGATAATGTAATAATTATTATTATAATTCTGATAAGTAACAAAAGTAATAGCTAATGCTTATTAAGCACTTGGTATGTGACAAACAATTTGCTAAGGACCTATAATAAATCATTTTATTTACTTAACAACCCTGATGCATAGAATCTGTCATGATACTATTTAGTAAATGAAGACACTGAGGCATAAAAACGTTAAACAACTTGCTTTGTAAGTGACACAGCAAGAGTAGAACTCAGGACTGTGTAACACCAGTGTCTTGTTGTTAGCCACTACAACATACGTGGAAAGTTTCATTTGTCACACACTTAGCCCTAACATCTGACATTATGGAAAAAATCTGAAAAAGGCTTGCAGAATTGTAATTCTACTTCTCGAATCCTCTGCCAAGTCATAGGAGAAGACAAGAGGGAAGATGGGTAAAAGGACCTTTTTCCCTTGAACCTATTCTTCCCTAAGAACTATATCCTTAGTACAAGAAATCTGATCTGAGAATTCAGAAATTTCTCACCTTGCAGAATCATAGGTTGCTTTTTGGCTTAAAAACAAATAAACAAACATTTTTGTTTCTTTCCTTCATGGGTTTGACTACAAACTGTATAATTAATTTTGTTTGCCCAGGGAGCTGTTTGGGTTGAATACAATACACAAAGCTTAAAAGTTCTGTTAATCTCTTTGGAGGATATTGTTATACCCTTTCGAAATTCAAGGCTGAGAAAAACAAAATATTTTTATCTTTTCTGTTTCTGTTTTAGTTTTTGTTGTTGTTTTTTTTTTTGTTTATGTGTTTTTACCATTATTAAAGTAGTGGTAACAATCTTAAAATCATTTAAAAATGTTTGGTCATTTGTGAATAGTTATTACGTTCAGTGATTCAAAAATCTATAAAACATTTACACATGTTGTCCCTGTGTAATCTATAGGTCATTACTTAATCACTTTTATGAGTTTTTTGTACATTTCCAATATTACAAATTATAATGTTAAACTATTCCACCATAACTGTTACAGTTTTCAGGATACCATGTTCCTTACCAAATTTTCCCATAAGAAAATATTGCAAAAATCAGGGATTTCACAGTAATTTAAAGATGCAGAGGGGGAAAAATAAACAAACAAACAAACAAATAAAAGGCATGGGTAGAAGAAACCTAAGCCATGAAATTTCTTATCTCACTTGAAATCCTGCAAAGTTGAGCTCACTTACTCTTCTAAATATGGAAGTGATAGTCTGGGTGCCAATAGCCACTGCATCTTCAGGTGCACAACTTCCTCCTCTAGGTCCAAAGTCCCACCACCATGACTGAAGCTGACATTCCTGATAGATCTAGACATTCATGGAGTAGCCAACTCCTGTCAATGTCTCAGGACTGTGGGAGTTAAAGAAATAGGATCTCTGGAGTGTGTAGTAAATCATTTACTGTTCCTAAGAGCCATGGTGTAAAAAAAAAACCTCGTAAAATTTCAGCAGGCAGATGAGGACATGAGTAAATGTTAATGGCATGTGAGTTCTGGTTCAACCTAGGAAAGATGGTAGCAGACAAAATCGGTCAACATTTGATACCTTTGCGATTATTTTTTGATTGTTCGTCTATGATTGTGTTGTAGAGGAACAAAAAATTTCCCTCTACCCTTCTTAGTTCTTGGCTGAGGCCCCTGTAATAAAAGACAAACTGACAAAGGAAAACACACAAGTTTATTAACATATATAGTTCATGTACACATGAGAAATACCCAAGGCAGGGGTGGGGCAGGAGTGGGGAGGAGGGGGTCAATGGGAGTAAAGAAGGAGAGACACCTGTAATACTTTCAACAATAAAGATACATTAAAAAAAAATAAATAAAAAGAAAGAAAAAAGTAAGCCCTGAGGTGGCAGGTGGCTTAGAATTTAGGCTTAAAAACCATCTTAATCTGAGAGAGGAAGGAGGAATGTAAGCCTTTTAGGGAGAATGAATGGGGCCTTAGAAGAATAGATGGGGAGGTATGATCGTCTGTGACAAAGTTTGTTGGGGTGCGGTGTTGAATCCTAGTCTCCTTCCTGTGACAAGATTCAATCTTCCCTTGTTGATGAAACTCTTGAAGAAGGGATTTATGAGAATTGACTTCCCTTTTGAAGATGTATTTAGACATGTGAGGGAAGTTCAGAGAAATATCCTCCCTGTGTTTGCTGTTTTTCAAAGTGCCTACAGCTCAAGATGACCAATATACCAAAGTGACATATTTTGGGGTGCTACCCCTCATGTGATTCCAAACTCCACAAAGACCTTTTTTGTTTACTGCTACAGACCCATTTCCAGACTTGTGTGAGATGGTATGGAACAGCACGCCTGTAACAGGAGAAAACTCCTCTTCAAAAGAAATGTATCCAATAAAGCTAGGTTTATGTTGTTGTTTTTTAAGGAAGTATTCAAGCAGAACTCAGATCTCCATCTTGAAAGAAATTGGTGAAGAATTTGGCATTCGGTCTCCATTTAACTCTGCAATTCTATGATTCTCATAATGACAAAAATCATTTACTGGTTGAATTCTTTTTTTCTTTAGAAAAAGGCAGAAAATGGATGGCATTTCTGCAGGTGGAGCCACTGGCTCAGGTCCTGCAGGTGCAATGGGAAGTGGGGACTGTGCCTGCCAAGAACTGGGACCTTCTGGGAAACCACCTTTACTGTCTTACTGTTCCCGAAGTCAGGAGCAGAGGTTGGTGGCCTGAAGGATCAGAGTGGAGAAATAAATAAAATAAATTATTCTTTTTTTTGTTAATCCTCATCCATGGATATTTTTCCATTGATTTTTAGAGAGAGAGAGAGAGACATCTATGTGAGAGAGACACATCAGTTGTTTGCTTCCCTCAGGACCTGACTGGGGCCGGAGATCAAACCTGCAACCCAGGTACATGCCCTTGACTGGGATCCAAACCCGTCCATGGGTTGATGCTTTAACCGCAGAGCCAAACCGGCCAGGGTGAAAAGAAGTGAAATTTCTTTCATTAGCCACAGTGCTTTTCCGTATCCCCAGAAAAAAAAAAAAAATGTAGAAGACATTTTTTCCTAAAGAAAATAAGAAAAAGAAACAAAAGGTCTGGGAAGCAAAATAAAAAATAAAACACAAAAAACAAGCAAACAAGAGCTATCCAGGAGGCAGGTAAGTCAAGATGGAAGTACTAAATCGGAAACAGACGGGAACAGCATGCTGGTCCTCATTGCACTCTTTAAGGGAACTCTCTAGTTAAAACTTCTCATCCAGGACCTTAGTGATGTGGTGAGCACCTGTAACTGGTCTATTGCTAAAAATCAATGCTGTTAAGAGCCCACATTTCTGAAAAGGAACTCTAAATATGTCTGATATAAATGGGTCTTTATGCAATTGTAATTTCTCAATTGGTTATAAATATGTGATTCTTTCTTAGGAGTGGGCTTACCTCCACCTGAGAAAGGGAAGCTGTGTCTGGAGAGGCTGAGGGCCAGCAGGTGTGGGCGGCAGCCCTGGGTCCTAGAATTAATGGGCAACTGTGCAGAGGCTTCAGCATTTTCCAGCAGCATCATGCTCACCAAGAAGCTGACTCCTCCACTCTCTAAATACACTGAGCTCCATAGCAAGTCCACGCTGAGAGCAGAGAAGGGGATGTGGCCGAAAGAGGCCACAGAGACTACAGTGTATCGCATCATCCTTGAATTTCTTTTTTTTTTTCTTTATTGATTTTAGAGAGAGAGGAAGGGAGAGGGAGAGAGAGAAACATCAATGAGAGAGAACATCGATTGGCTGCCTCCTGCATGCCCCCCACTGGGGATTGTGCCCACAACCTGGGCATGTGTCCTGACTGAGAATCGAACCGGCCACCTCTTGGTGCATGGGTCGATGCTCAACCACTGAGCTGGGCTCATCCTTGAATTTCTACAGCCTCTACTACTCTCTCCATCTTCTTGCAACAAACATTTGTCTTCTTATAAAGCAAAGAGAAGAAATAAAGTGGTAATTTCCTTTTCACACCCTCTGCTAATATAAGCCCAGGAAACAACCCCCGTTTCCCCAGACTTCAGCAAGCACAAATCTGGGATCCAAAAATGTATTATTTGAAAAGGGCCATGATTATCTTGCACTAGCAATGAAAAAAGACAACAACAAAAAACAGCTCCCAATTCAGATCTTTTAAATCTGTCATCAGAACACACACGTGTGAAGTATCTGGCAAGCTGGCCTCCTGTGGCCTGTTAATCCTCCCTTGACTTACCCTTTGAATGGCCGAGGATTCGATGCCCGGAAGACTTAGGGTGCATGGGGCCAGATTAACCAGGTCCCAGAATCATCAGAAAGGCAAACTAGCTTTGCACTCTCTCTTTCTGTGCACCTTCCCCAGACAGAGCTGTGAACGTGATTTCTGTACATGGCAGAGGTGGTCTGCATCACATGTAGACCTAAGTTCTAACAGCCGACTTGTCAATGAATGCCATTAGCGCAGATGTGCCACCGGCACTCGGGGACAGAGTGGCGGGCAACCTCAGATCAGTGCAGGAAGAGCCGACATCGGGTGGTTACAACTTTCAGTCATTACTGACCTGGGTTCTATTCAAACCAGTGACCTAGAAATGAAGGGTTCCAAGTCCCATTACTAATTCCCCGAGCCATCAAGTCTCCCCGATGGCTGGATCTTGTCCTGAAATGCAGGTCTCCTGTTGAAATGGCATCAGACAGCAGCCACTGCGTTGGCAAGCAAGGTTTTTAAACTAAAGAGAGGAGAAAAAGGAAAATGTGCACAGGCAGAGTTGGATTCTATTATTACTTTAAGTTTTTCAGCTCCTTTAAACCTAAAAACCTGAACCTTCTTTATAGTCAAAAGCTTGCCAGGAAGTACAAGAATGGTGTTCAAACAAACATAGCCTTTTAGTTTGTTTGAATGGGGAAAATACACAGGCTCCCCTCCCCATCCGAAGAATAATGAGAGGAAACCAAATGAGATGAAGTTGTTGAAAAGGAAAGAAAGAGATTAAATGAGTATTGCAAGGAAGAGAAGAATATTTACTGCCAAAGTAAGAAAAAGGAGCTAAATGAAAGCACCCTTGAACAGCTATCCCCACTCACTTATTATCTCTGTGTTGCTCTCTCAATCCCTCTCATCAAACAGGGACAATTATTTTTCAGTAAAAAGTCAGATTTTTGTGAGTTGGGTGCAGCCCCGTGCAAAGCGAGCTGGATAAAAATGCATGTAAATGTCTGTCTTGCCTTTGAAGCAAAAAGCTCCAGCTTTACAAATAGTCCTGTAGATGGAGCTGCACTCTGCGATTCTAGGATCCGGGCTTCAACAATGAAGCAATTGTTTCCTGTCTCCACTTAGCCATTCCTCCCTCTCTTTCGGGTCTTTCTGGTTGCATGTTCTATTTATTTTAATGTATACCTTTGTGTAAAGCCTGTCTCTGAGTGGTTAGATACCCCGTTGATATGTGGCCTTCAAGGGGGAAAAGGGAGTGCAGCCTATTCCCATGACATCCTAGGGCTTTGTAGAGCCAAAAAAACCTTCTCAGGAACACCTAATCCTTGGGCTCTGGCCAAGTACCACAATCCTTCTGTACAACTGACATAGGCCACTTGGGACACTTGAGAGCTTTAGGTGTGTCTCTCTGAAGTCAGCCCCGGCCAAGCATGAGGCAAATGTGCCCGACCAAAGAAAATAAATTATGTGGACTCCAATTTTCAGCAGTTATGAAGTATTAAATTACACATGAGAAGAATTCACTTTGGGATTAACCCTTTGGATCCGAAACCCAATCTTGTCACAACGCTTGTAAAGGAGCGTGCTCTGTGGAAGTAAGGACTGCCTTTCCAAAGACACAGAGGTGGCTGACCAGAAGGCAGAGATGCTAAATGAAATAAATTGTAATTTAATACAGAGAGGCTAAACTGGTACTTGGGCACAGGAGAGGGTGTGTGTTGGGGGGTCCCGTTTCTTAGGACATGTTGTTCCCTGTGCTCTGTAAGTTTCAATGACACTGTGAAGTCTAAGAATTCGCTGCAAATGCTACTTTCAGCACTTAATCAAAATGCATTTTAGCATAATTCACACAGCCCCGTAGCTGCTTCTTCATTCAGATTTAGAGAAGTGGTTGAGAGCCACTGGGACTTGACTGAAATCACAACTACAGAACCCCTGAAAAGGCATCCGTCTTCTGTGATTCAGTAAGCGCGAGAAAAGGACATCCTGCCCTGCCCCTTTCAAGAATTCCTGGTTCCCCATCACCCTCTGAAGCACTAAGCTGTTGGTACACTGTGGCTGAAATGTGACATGTCAACCCTGCAGCTGAAAAACAAGCGCTGCTGTGTGCTCTCCCTTTAAAACTATTTATTTACCAAGTGGCCATAAGAAGCCAATCTTCCACAATAACAGGAAGAATTAAATCTTGAAGAACTTTGGAAAAAGTTGTTGTTGTTTTTTACCAAAGTAAACTTTTCAGTAATGTGTGTGCCTTAAGTATGAAAAGCAGGTTGAGGTGGGGGGACTTGCAAACGTGCCTCTCTTCTCTGCTGGTTCATTGTCAGACCGTGTGATCTACAGGAAGAACACTATGTTGGGGGCTGGCAAAGGAAGTCCCTAACATATCCCTCACTTACCTCACTTGTGCCCCTGGAAAAACACTGTGCAATGATATGCCTGAGAGACACTGTGGAACTCATCTACTTGCCTCATTGTAACCAAAGAGACAACTGAGGCTGACAGAGAATCCGTGCGGTGCTCAAAGCCTCACAGTTGGCATGAGAAACCTCTTGACTTCCGGTGTGATTGTTTCTAAAACGATCAATCTCTAATTCAAGAAATGGCTCTATTTCTCTACGCCTCAGCTGCTCCTGTCCACACAGAAGAATAGCTCTCTTTTCAAATACTTGCTATTTTGAGTTATATAGAAGATTTTGGGACACATGGAAAGATTTGCTGAAATAATTCAAGTGATAATAAATAGGTACATATGTGTTTGTGGAGACACACAGAGAGAGAGAGAGAGAGGAGAATGAGAAGGAGTGATGAAGACAGAGGAAGAGATGAAGTTCCTGACATCATATGGTTGTTGGGTGGAGTGAGTAATAAAAGTTATTGCTAAGCACTGTGAAATTAGACCGCTATGCAAAGCTAAACCAAGATGAAACAAAATTTGCAAATAAAAGTCATGAGACTTTTATTTTCAACAGGTGGCTTTTACGAATGCAAACTATTAGCACCTAAATAAGAGCTCAGTGTAAAGGGGAAGAAATGTGGGGATTTACACACTTGTGAAATCAGGGGACTGAAAACATTGCTTCATGTTTGCAATCTTCTACCGATGTACATATTGTGAGAAATGGCTGATTGGAGATATGCTTAGAAAACACTTCCTTTATTTCTATCAGGCAATGGTTAATCTAAAAGAAAGAGGGGGAAAGAGGTAAGAAAATCTACTACAAAAGGCAAAAGCCAACGAACACTGCTTATGGACAAACGAGTGGGAGCCAAAACCCAAAACGAGGAAGGCAATAAAACAGCACAAAAGCCCACCTCCTGCACCCATCACGATAGTCTACCCAAATTACTCTGCCTGTAGCAGATCCACCCTCATGCATTTACTCAGATAAGGAAGAACTTTTTGCTGGCAAGCACCCCAATTTTGATTTATCAGTCACAATATGAAAATGCTGCCAAGCAAGCCTTTATAATTTCCAGTTCCTAAAATTATTATCAGAATCGGGTGTGGAAATAAAGCTCAAGGTGGTAGGTGTGTACACAGTATTCCTGGCAAGAAGTCAGTTCGTTGAGGCTGGACCTCTCTGCCAAAAAAAAAAAAAAAAAAACACACAAAAAAGTTTCATAAAAGGGATGCCTAGTCCATGTCAGATCTAAGGAAACAATTTCCCTAAGCTGCTTGCAGATAGTAAGGATCTCTGCAGTGGGAGAGATACCCTCAGGATAAACTATTTCTGCTTCATTCATGATGTGAACTGAAGTATCCTGATGATTATAATGGTGACCTCAATTACCTGGTCAAAAAATAAAAATTCAAAGTTTAAGATTTTCCAAAAAAGAGTAGTCTAAATGTATGACAGTCTGAATTCTTCCCCAAGTGTCAGATAACTGATTTGATCAATGGGTATTTTTGACTCTCTACAGGGCAAGAAGCATTCAGGAATTTGCCCACAGTGAGGAGTTAGATGTGACCCTTACCCTTCTCCCCCAACCTGAACTTTTGCATAAATGTACACCTTATAATCAGGGAGGTTTAAAGAATGCACACAACTGAGGCAAGATTCAAATGTGAGCTGCAAGATACTTAGTGGAAATCAAAGATAGGTTTGTAAAAATCCTAACTTCCCAGTCCTACATTGCATAATAATTGCAGTGTATTATAAAAGAGGCCAGATATAAGGTTCTCCTAACTTAAGTCTTAATGGCATTCATTTGAAAAACAATTTGATTTCAAGTGGCAGAGAGCATCCCTGCTATATGTATACGTACACATCCAGTGTGCATGTGTATGTATTTCTGAGGTGAGGTGTTGGCCTGTTATCATTAAAAATAATCTTTAGTTTCTCTTTTTGTCTCCTTTGTTTGTTTGAACATACAGTGAAATATAGCTGTTAGAACTTTTTGGTAGAGTGCATGATTTTTTTTAAACAAAGGCATTTTGACCAATGTGTGTTATGAGAGCAGATTTTATATAAATATATGTGTATAAAATAAGCTCATTTGCACATAGCTCAGAGGAAGCTAAACTCACTATAGAAATTTCCCTAATGTTTATTTCAGCCTAGTTTTCAAATTTCAGTGTGTAGAGAAAATAAAGGCAAGTGGATACTTGTATAGAAAAGAGGGCTATGGTCTGTAACTTGCATTTGTCTTGCTGTAACACACAATAGATTCACCTGTGGGGAGTTTCTTCACCAGTCAGACATCCAGACCTGGTGGCATTAAGTTGCAAGGCATACCATGTAGCAAAGTTCTTGCAAAATGCCACTAAAAATGGAATCTGTGCCTCTTAATGTGTTTAAATCTATAAATCTGTTTATCTATCTAATCTATCATCTCTCTATTCTCTCCTATCCATAAATCTATTATTGTTTTTATTCATTGCAGAAAGGAGGAATTGAAATAAAGTATAATTAAAGATTACATGGTTTAGGAAATAGAACAAAGGTAAAATAAAATTAAAAAAGTAGAAAGATAAGTTGAAGGCAGATGAGAGACTGGTACATAGAGTGTGTTTCCTAAGGTATTTTACATTCGCTGGAGGTGTCTAGTAAATTAGATGGTGTTTTCAGAAGCAAGTGTAAAAGAGAAGTTCCAAACTATATTGTGATCCACAGTGTCCATAATATAATAAGGTAATTCTCAGGAGAAACACAGCTATGCATAGTTCTAGGACCAGAAAGAACTTTCCTTTATGGGGCCTCAAAATAGTAGTACAATAAATTCAACCATTCCCCAACAAATAGCGTAATACTACAGCTCAAGCCACTGAGCATAACTCAATATAACATGAACATGCTTCTGATAAAGCTACTCTTTCTCTGACTGCTTTGCTGGATCTTCATCAAAGAACTTAGCCAATGAAAGTCTCCCTTTCTCTGTCTATTGTCACTCCTTTGGTGATCTCATTCAGCCTGGTGACTTTAAATATCATTTTTATGTGAATGAACCTAAAACATATCAAACACAGGCTTCTCTCTTTAGCTTCAGACTCAACATTTCCACTGATAGGCTCAATAAGCATCTCAAATTTAACATGCCAAAAAGAATAAATGGATTGTATCCCCAATATCTGCTTCCTTCTCCAGTTCATCTACTCAGAAGAACGGAAGTCCATTATTTCATTTGTTAAGGGCATGAACTTTGAGCTTTCCTTAATTCCTCTCTTTCATATTGTACACCAAGAATTTCTGTTATACCTATCTTCAAGATGTCTTGAATTGGACCACTTCTTGCTATCTTTATTGCCACAACCTTATTCTAAGCCACCATTACCTCTCTTCAAGAACATTTCCACATTTTTATCACCATATTTGTCCTTTACTTAGTAGTCAAAGTGATTCGTTTGAAAAATAACTTAGATCATGTCAGTACCTTGCTTAAAACCTTCCATGGGATTCCATCAATTTTAAATAGAACCCATGTTTCTTCAAGTGACCATGGAATAGCTTCTGTTATTCTTCTCAACCCCATTCCCAAACTCATTTCATTTTAGCTATGTTGACTACCTTGCTGTTTCTTGACCATGCCAAACATAGTCCTGCCTCAGGGCCTTTGCACTAACTGTTCTCTCTACTTGGTGTGTTCTTCTTCTGTGTGACCTCCATTCAGGTCTCTGATCAAAAGCCACATTTTCAAAAAGGCTTTGCTTGAGTACTAACCTCTCCTGCCACCAGCACTCTTCTCTCTTGCTCTGTTTTATTGGTTTTCAGAATACTTAGCATTAATTGATAAGCTTCTTAGTATATTTATTTTCTAGACTGCTTCATGGGAGCAGGGAGTTTGGGTGTTTTGTTCATTGACAAATCTCAAGAGCCTAAAACAGTGTTTGGCCTCATTGTAAATGTTGAATAGAAAACAAACTTGAAAAATGAATGACTGAAGAAAAAAAAGAAAAGAAAATGAAAACAAGCTTGAATTAATTAATGAATAAATCAAGAAAGAGATTTTTTGGTTATCTAGAAAAATGGATACTTTGCATAACCTTCAACTAATTTTTGACAAATAATGTTTCCTTTACTTCACGTTTTGTAAGTATTGATCAGCAGGGAGTTTGAGGTTATTCTCCCTCACATGTTACTTGGAGTGTATCTTTTAAATTAAACTACATATCAAGGACAGATCCATATGCTTTATCAATAATTCTTTTGCCAAAATAGAAGGCCAAGTGACCTCCACTTGGAGATGTGCCAAGGAAGTTTTGGGTACAGAGATAAGGTTCTCCTTCAAAGAACAAACATTTATATTACCAAATTTCAAGTCACAAAGTATGACTGTGGTGATATAATCTTGGAAATTTTTCAAACACATGTAACCAAATGCCTGCTTAAACATTTAAAAACAACACACAATAACAAAATTTTAAAAATAAAACTTCTGTTGGCATATAGATGTTCATAATATATTTTTACAATCCTTTATATTTCTTTGGTGACAGTTGTTACTTCACTTTAATTTCTGATTTTACTTATTTGAGTCCTCTCTCTTTCTTTCTTGATGAGTCCAGTTAAAGGTTTATCAATCTTGTTTATCCTTTCAAAGAACCAGATCTTGGTTTCATTGATCTTTAGTATTGTTCTTTTAGACGCTATTTTGTTTATTTCTCCTCTGATCTTTAGACTTTCCTTCCTTCTAATCACTTTGGGCTTTGTTTGTTGTTCTTTTAAGTGTAAAATTAAGTTGTTTATTTGGACTTTTTCTCGTTTCTTGAGATAGGCCTGTAATGCTATGAATTTCCCTCTTAAGACTGCTTTCCTTGTGTCCTCTGTGTCCCACAGAGTTTCGATTTTTGTGTTCTCAATTTCATTTGTTTTAAAGTACATTTTGATTTCTTCCTTGATTTTATTGTTAACCCATTCATTGTTTAGTAACATATTATTTAGCCTCCATGTCTTTGTGCGTTTTTCAGTTTTCTTCTTGTAATTGATTTCTAGCTTCATACTATTATGGTCAGAGGAGATGCTTGATATGATTTCAATTTTTAATTTATTGAGACTTGTTTTGTGTCCTAACACTTGGTTTATCCTAGAAAACATTTCATGGACACTTGAAAAGGATGTATAATTCTGCTGCTTTGGGGTGAAATATTCTGAAGATATCAATTAAACTCATTTGATCTAATGTGCCATTTAAGGCTACCATCTCTTTGTTGATTTTCTGTTCGGAAGATCTATTCATTGATGTCAATGGAATGTTAAAATCCCCTACTATAACTGTATTGCTGTCAATCTCTCCCTTTATGTCCATCAAGATTTGTTTTACATATCTAGGTGCTCCTATGTTGGATGTATAAATGTTTACAAGGGTTATATGCTCTTGTTGGATAGCTCCCTTTATTACTGGATAATCTGGACAAATGGATAAATTCAAAGAAATATACAATCTTCCAAAACTGAATCAGGAAGAATCAGGGAATCTGAATAGACAGATTACAATTAGTAAAATTGAAGTAACAAAAAAACTCCTAACAAACAAAAGCCCTGGACTGGATTGCTTCACAGGTGAATTTTCCCAAACATTCAGAGGAGAAAAAACACTTATCCTTCTCAAACACTCCTAAAATTTTTAAGAAGAGGGAAGACTCCCAAACTCATTTTATGAGGCCAGCATCATCCTAATTCCAAAATCAGATAAAGACACTACAAAGAAAGAAAATTACAGGCCAATAACCCTGATGAACATCAATGCTAAAAATACTCAACAAAATGTTAGTAAACTGAATCCAGTAATACATTAAAAAGATCATACACCATGATCAAGTGGAATTTATTCTGAGGACCCAAGGTTGGTACAATATCTGAAAATCAATAAATGTGATTCACCACATAAACAAAATGAAGAATAAAAACCACATGATCGTATCAATAGATACAGAAAAATAATTTTATAAAATCCAGCACCCATTTATGATAAAAACTCTCATCAAAGTGGTAATAGAGGGAACATACTTCAACATAAGAAAGATCATATATGACCAACCCACAGCCAACATAATATTCAATGGGCAAAAACTACAACTGTTCCCCTTAAGATCGGAAACAAGACAGGGATGTCTGCCTTCACCACTCTTATTCAGCATAGTACCGGAAGTCCTAGCACAGCAATCAGACAAGAAAAAGAAATAGAAGGCATCCAAATTGGAAAGGAAGAAGTAAAATTGTCGTTATTTGCAGATGACATGATACTATATAGAGAGAACCCTAAAGATTACACACACACACACACACACACACACACACACACAAACAAACAAATAAAAAACAACAAAACAAAACAAAAAACCTACTAGAACTGATAAGTGAATTCAGTAAAGTAGCAGGATACAAAATACACATCCAAATTTCAGTTGCATTCTATATACCAATAATAAACTATCAGAAAGAGTATATATATATATATATATATATATATATATATATATATATATCCCATTCACAGTTGCTTCAAAAAGAATAAAATATCTAGAAATAAATTTGACCAAGGACGTAAAATAACTGTACTCAGAAAATTATGAAACACTGAAGGAAGAAATCGAAGATACAAATAAGTGGAAGCATAAACTGTGTTCATGGATAGGAAGAATTAACATCATTAAAATGTCCAGACTACCCAAAGTAATCTACAGATTCAGTGCAATTCTTATCAAGATACCAATAGCATATTTCTTTTTTTTAATTTCTTTTTTTCTTCCTAATTTTTATTAATTTATTTTTGTTACAGATGTTTTTTCCTTTTTCCCCCCTAGACACCCTCCTCCCCATCCTGCTCCCCCACCCCCCTAGCATTACTGTCTGTATCCACTGGTTATGCATACATGCATATAGGTTCTTTGGTTCATCTCATCCATCCCCCCTGACATCCTTCTCTGAGGTTTGTCAGTCTGAACCATACCCCTTTCTATGTCTCTGGGTCTCTTTTGTTCATCAATCCACCTTGTACATTATATTCCACAAATAAGTGAGATCATGTGGTATTTTTCTTTCTCTGATTGACTTATTTCACTTAGCGTAATACTCTCGAGGTCCTTCCATGTTGTCTCAAAGGATAAGAGATCTTTCTTTCTTACAGCTGCATAGTATTCCATTGTATATGTGTACCACAGTTTTTTTATCCATTCATCTATTGATGAACACTTGGGCTATTTCCAGACTTTAGTGCCAATAGCATATTTCACAGAAGTAGAACAAATATTCCAAAAATTTATATGGAATCACAAAAGACCCCAAATGTAACAGGAATCTTGAGGAAGAAGAACAAAGTTGGAAGAATCATGCTACCTAATATCAAACTAAACTACAAGTCCGTAGTAATGAAAATAGCTTGGTACTGGCATAAAAACAGACTTATAGATCAGTGGAACAGAATAGAGATCCCAGAAATAAACACATGCCTTTATAGTCAGTTAATATTTGACAGAGGAGGAAAAATCATACAATGGGCTAAAATAGTCTATTCAATAAAGTGCAATGGGAAAATTAGACAGGTACATGGGAAAAAAATGAAACTAGACAACCTTCTTACACTACACTCAAGAATAAACTCAAAATAAGTTAGAGACTCTAATGAAACACTCAAAACCATAAATATCTTAGAAGAAAACATAGGTAGTAAAAAATCTCAGACATTTCTCATAGTAATATTCTTTCTGATATATCTTTTCAGGCAAAGGAAACAAAATAAAAATAAACAAATGGGACTACATCAAACTAAAAAGCTTTCACACAGCAAGGGAAACCATCAACAAAAAGAAAAGACAACCCACTATATGGAAAAACATATTCACCAATATATCTGATAAGTGGTTAATATCCAAAATTTATAAAGAACTTATAAATATCAACACCAAAAAACCCCCCAAACAATCCAATTTTAAAAATGGGCAAAGCACCTGAATCGACACTTTTCCAAAAATGACACACCTATGGCCAATAGACTCATGAAAAGATTCTCAATGTCACTAATCATCAGAGCAATAAAAATTAAAACCACAGTGAGACATCACCCCACACCTGTCAGTATGTCTATCGTCAATAAATCAATAAACAAGTGCTGGCGAGTATGTGGAGAATGGGGAACACTTGTTCACTCTTGGTGGGAATGTTGATTGGTGCAACCACTGTGGAAAGCAGTATGGAGATACCTCAAAAAATTAAAAATAGAACTTCCTTATGACCCAGTGATTCCACTTCTTGGAATTTATCCAAGGAAACTCAAAACACTAATTTGAAAGAATATGTGCAACCCTATGTTCATTGCAGAGTTATTTACAATAGCCAAGATTTGGAAGCGGTGCAAGTACGCATCAGTAAATGAGTGGACAAAAGAGCTGTGGTACATTTACACAATGGAATACTATTCGGCTGTAAAAAAGAAAATGTCACCCTTTGTGACAGCATGGATGAACCTGGAGAACATTACGCTAAGTGAAATAAACCAGTCAGAGAAAGACAAATACCATAAGATTTCACTCATAGGCGGAATCTAATGAACAAACTGAACTAACAAGTAAAATAGAGACAGACTCATAGAGAGCAAGTAGACAGCTAGGGGAGATATGGTGGATTGGGAGGGTGGAAGGATTGAGCAAAAAAGAAAAATGAAAAAGAAAGAACTCATGGATGTGGACAACAGAATGGTGATTATTGGGGGTAGGGGAGTGTGTGGAAGTGAAAGAAGGTAGCAGTGATTCTCAACCTTCTTAATGCCGTGACCTTTTAATACAGTTCCTCATGTTGTGATGACCTCCAACTATAAAATTATTTTTATTTCTACTTCATAACTGTAATTTTGCTACTGTTATGTCTTAGGCGACCCCTGTGAAAGGGTTGTTCGACCCCCAAAGGGGTCGCGACCCACAGGTTGAGAACTGCTGGAGAGGGATAAATGGTGATGAGAACTATAAAATAAAATAAAGAGAGAAAAAAAAAAAACTTTTGTAAATGCATGTAGACCATTTAATCTCAAGTTAAAATCACTGGCAAAAATTCACCAGTCATTTGAAAGTGTGAACTTTTGGTAAAGGATCATTGACTATATTTCACCAAAACATGTGTGGCCATACATACCTTTTCTATTGATGTCATGTTAAATTACTACAAAGTTAGCACCTTAAGCAACACCTATTTACTGTCCATTGGACTCTACTAGGTTCTCTGCTTCCAGTCTCACAAAACCAAAATCAAGGTATCAGCATACCTGTATTCTTTTCTAAGGCTGTAGGGGAGAATCCATTTCCAAGCCCATTCAGGTTATTGGCAGTATTTGGTCCCATGCTAGTAAGACCAAGGACCCTGTTTCTTTCCATAATGTACAGAATTCCTTCTCAACTTTTAGATCCTACCTACATTCCTTGGCCTGTGTCTCCCAATAATTTAAATTCCGCTATAACAGGTTGAGTCATTTTTATGCTTTGTATCTCTCCTGCTTCTTTTCCTGCCATATCTCTTTTGCCTCTTTTTACTTCAGGAGGGGAAGCTTCTCTGATTTCACACTTTCATGGGAGTCTCTCCAAGATTATACAGGATAATCTCCCTACCTAAATTTCTATAAATTTAATTCTATATGCAAAGCCCATTTTGCCTTGTAATGTAACATATTCACGGATGAAACATCAGGGGGCGCTGATCATTTGGGTTAAAATCCTGCATACCACTGGCTATTTCACAAGCATAATTTTAATTTTAGAACAGTTGATCAGTAGCTCTTGTTTTGAAGACAATTTGCAATCAATGTTCTAATTTGACCAGAACACTTCTAGCTTATGAGAAGACCGCAGTTCCACTGTATTGTCTGCACATGACCAAATGTCTATTTCTATATTCTCAGTGCTACACTGGAGTCTCCATGACTTTCCCTGTGACATTTAGTAAAATAAAAAGGGTGGAGATAATTAGGTTTATATCTTAAGTCATTTCAAGGCAAGAACTATGGCTTTTTTTGTACATATTACAATACACACATCACACATCCTTTCTGGGATTCCAGGAAGGAAACAGGACCAGATAATCTTGGAAACATGCATCAGTCTACTTGGCAAAGGTCAAAAATCAGCAAGATGATTTCTTCAGGCATGCCTAAAAATACTACAAAATTTGCCTATGTGAGCCTTGTCTAATAAAGTAGGTCTGTTTGAGTAAGGAAACATCTTTACTGCACGTCCATATTCTTTGACCTAAGAAAAATGTAAGAGGATACTTCTCTGAAACTTTGGTTAAGAGCCCAGAGATTAAACTTAAATCACTGGAATCAGTGGAACTCAGAACACATAATGACATACACCTGCCTTCTAATTCTTTGAAAAGTTTACTTGACTTTTATGACACACTCCATTTACTTTCATACAGTTGAACATATTTAAGGCTCTACTTTATCCACTTCAGCATCATAAAAAAGTAAAAGAAAACCAAGATTAAGGCATGTGTGCTATCAATGATATTAAATCAGTAACTATATAGCATTTCCTAATTTTCTTCCTTCCTTCCTACCTTCCTGTTTGTTTGCCTGCCTTCTTTCCTTCACTTTTTCCTTCCTTCATCAAATATTGATTAAGAACCTATTATATAATAATTGTGCTGGTTTCTAAATATATATACACATACTCTTTGTCTTCAAAGTGTTTACAACCTAGAGGCACTGCCAAGTGTATCTCTGGATCACAACAGCAAGACACTAAAGTGTATCGGAGGATAAGAAGAAGAGAAAAAATGTTTAAAGAGTATTTAAAAGATAAATGGAGGCAGTGGAATGAGCAGTTCAATATCACAAGAGAGCAGAGTGTGTTTAGGAAAATTGCCAAGGTATGAATGGACCATTGGTGACTGAGAAGTGTAGCAGTAGTTGAGTCTGAACAGGTAGGCATGCATCCAGTTATTAAGAATAAGTGAGACTAAGAAAAATATTAGGCAATTGGGATTTGTGTTAAGAATACATTAAGGAATAAAAAAAGAAATACAAAGATAAGTCAGAGAGCACAGGAAATCATCCCAACCAGATGAATATTAGGACTCACAAGAAGTTGAAGAACATTTAAGATAAGAGAGCTGACTTTATAGCCCACTACTCATGGAGTTCAATTTCCCTTTGCAACTTGTCTCCTAGAAAGCTCTGCAGACTGCATTCTCTCTCCTGCCCATAGATTCCCTTTACTCATGATATGCTCCCTTATATTTGATGGCTTCCACTGAATGCCTTCTACATAGATCGTTGGATTTCAATGCCACTCACTTCTCTGCCTCTCTCTCTTTGTATCCCACATGTTAAAACTCATCAGGAAAAAGAATGTACCTGGATTGGTTAGGAATCTGTCTGCAACATTAAGTACTCCTAGAGAGCAGAGATCTCAGGCCATCTGCCACTGAAGTCATGTGCCTGCCAGTAGACAACTGTGTTCATCAGATATCCATAAAATAAATACAAGAGACTGTGGTTAGGGGACCACTAACTGCAACGTTTCTTAGAAATGCTGGCCATCGAAGGATTCAGAGCTTCACTGAATAAATAGTATGCTAAAGATTTGATGTTTATTCTGTGGGTGGTAGTGATTCATAAAGGAATTATAAGAAGGAAATTGAATTGATTATGATTGTATTTTAGAAAGATCATACAATAGGGAGGATGACTTGAATCTATAAAGGAGTAGAGGCAGTGATCAGAGAGGAACCACTTGGAAGGCTATTGCAATAATCAAGGAAAAAATGAAGTGCAGGGACATGACTGAAATGTCAGCCTTGTGAGGTGGAGCAGGGGAGAGCAGGCAGTAGGTGCAGTATTTAGACAAATTTGTGCTCTGGTAAATCACAAAGGCCTGTGTTTAGAAACTAGCTCTGACACTTATTAGCTCTGTGACCACAAACAATCATCTAACCTCTCTCAGCTTCAAGGTCTTCATGAATAGACTGGGGATAATGTGAATGTATACTTGTTGGACTGTAGAGTTCCTGGTGGTTACACAAGAACATTCATGTAACATATTTAGCAAAGCACCTGGTATACAGCAAGCATTCCATAACATCAACTCATAGCAGTTTAGAACATTACTCCCAGACTTCTGGCTTGATAAGGGGAGCAGTTATCAAGGGAACAAGGCATACCTTCCTAAAATCCTGAATCTCTGGCTGGGAAGTCTGAATCAGATTATCTCATGATATCATAATTTCTTCATATTCCTGGGGGAGATAAGAAATTTACAGCAAAGAAGACCTAAACATATAATGCTTTGGAGTTTCGTAAGATCCTCTTTTTAGAAGAAGGCACTAGTTAAAGATGTGGCTTAGTCTCTAAAAATTATATTTGAAATGCTCATTTAAAGGGTTATCAATTATGTTATTAATATCCCACAGTTCAAGAGTACTTTCTCACAACTACACCAACATCTTAGAAGAAAAAGCAAATAAATATTGACTAACTCAGCAATGAAGAGACATCCACATAAGTTACAGGAAAAGGTAGGTTCTTAGGAACCTTCATCATTATCTTGTCCCTAGCTTGGCAATCCTCAGTTTACATTCTGTTGTTCATGGTTCTAAACAGGTTACTAAAGCAGAAATCTTGGGATGAAAGAGGAGAAAGCTGCGAGGAAGAGAAAGTTCACACTGATTACTCTTGATTGACAGTTTCTTTTCTTTCATGTACTTGGATCACAAAAATGCTTGCTTCTCTTTTTCCTCCCCAAATGTCTTTAAAGCTAAAACTATATCTTTTAATTCAACAACAATTTATGTATAAGCCTCTGTCTCTCACACTGGGTAAGACACAGTAATGTCTATATCCTACCACTATCAAGAAATCATTTGTCCCCTCCATAAGGCAGGAGGTCCAATAAGAACTGGTTTTAGAGTGTAAATAAGGCTAACGATGAAACATTAAACACTAAACGACAATTTTACAGTGCCCCGTGTCTTCTCTGGTACTGGAAGCATTCTGTTTAAAGGTGTCAGTGTTCTTCGTCCATAGGGTTGAATTCTTCTGAAGAAAGAAAAATGATAGTTTTCAACTTTGTGTCTCTTTAGTACTTAGGATTTTTATTTCTCTTACTTTCTCAAAATGTTCATTGCCAAGTGAAACTGTTGTAGACTTCTTTTTTTGGAGACCTTCTCATGGCACTGCTTGAGAAGACAAAAGTGTTACAGTAAATTCTTTTCTGCCTGAACAGTTTGAGTTTGTCATACACATGAAGGTTTGCCTCTAAGGAAGTACAGAGGCAGGAGTGAGGAAGAAAACAAAGAAGAACTGAAAGAAAGTATTCTCTCATGGTGATAACTTCTCCATTCTGGATTCTTTGAGTCCTGGTTGTCATCCTCATTACATTTATGTGCTACATTAGAAATTAATCACAATGGGTTAAAACAGTAAGCTACAACCATCAGTCTGAGTTCAAACTGGACTATAAAACATAACTAGGCATTACACTGTAGGAAAAAATGAATTCCTTTTTAAAGGACTTTGCATATATCCATAGATGTTTTTCTAAGTCTAATTACTGCTTTTGGATTTACTCTAAATTCAAACTATCATTACTTTTACAGTAGAAAATATCACCATGGTTACACATTTACTTGATAATAATTTATGTAGCATCTTCTACTTTGTCCTAGGTACCATAGTAGACACTGGAAATGCAGAAGTAAAAAATACATAGTCCCTGACCTCAAGGATCTCACAGACTGATTATGATTAATAAAAACTTATCCTTTGCATACATTTATTTTGTGTTTTGAATCTAAATAACAACATGAACATATCTTGTGATCAAATAATTAAAAGCCAGAAGTCATTGTTGTGATGAATTAATAAATGGACAACCGGTAAAATTATCTTCAGCAATTTCTATTTCTGAAAGAAACACAATACTTTTTCAATTGTGGGACTATTCCTCATGTTACTATAATTTGGAACAGATCTTTTTGTAGTGCATCATATTGCATTGATTTGTTCAATGAAGGTACAGAATATAATTGTGAAGGAAAATGACATGGACAAAATGAAGTAATGAAATTGTCTCTGTATAATTAAAATTAACAACTTACTATTAAAACCAAGTCTGGGCTGACGTTCCGCCTTGACTCATACTTAG
This sequence comes from Tadarida brasiliensis, assembly GCA_030848825.1. NCBI lineage: Eukaryota > Metazoa > Chordata > Mammalia > Chiroptera > Molossidae > Tadarida > Tadarida brasiliensis. The sequence goes on along the minus strand of CM061265.1, from coordinate 31,964,644 downwards.
ACTGTTTTCTTTCCTCCTCCTTCTTGGAAGAAGTCAACTAAGATGGCAGTGCCAGCCCAGGTTTTTGTAGGTTTAAAGTCTTAGATGGTTGGAATATTTTTATTTTCCTCATTATGGCATCCTGGAGTTTGCAATAATTTAAATACTAATATTGGACTTTCATGGATATATTAACCCTTTGGCTATTGAATCTCATTTTAAGCTGTGCCTTCAAATTAGAGTGAAATAGAATTCTAAACCAGATGTTTGTATTAAACCTCTGCCACAATTATGTATATGTTTCAGGCAAAAAGTATTCTTTTGGCCTGCATCGGGTTTTTAAAATATGTGTGTTTTTTTTTTTTTTAATTTTTTTAGGGAGAGAAGAAAGGAGAGGGAGAGAGAGACAGAAACGTGGATGAGAGGATCAGCTGTCTCTTGCATTCCCTCAACTGGGATCAAGCCCACAACCCAGGTGTGTGCCCTAATGGGGAATCGAACCAGCAACCTCTTGGTGCATGGGTCATTGCTCAAACACTGAGCCACACTGGCCAGGCTTGTCCTGCATTGTTGAGCTGACAGAGTCATCTCTTCCCAACCTTTATCTGTGTTTCAGCACCACCATGAGCCAGAATGTGTAGCCATGCAGAATATTTTACCCTATACTGTGAATAGCTGTTCTCAAGCTGCATCTATTTAATAACCACTTATAAAATGGTCAATTTTCATTCTCTCCTCATAGTAAAAGATCTCTCTAAGAACTCCTGCTAAATTCAAAAGTTATCTTACGGAGAGAGAAGGGAATTCAGGGCATATATTCATAAACCATGCATTTCAGTCATCTTGGCACACATTTAACCAAACTACTGCAAATTTAGTTATTTCCTATGACTACGCTTGCCCTTTTTTTCTTTTTAGTCACAAGTTGATTTTGATCTTATAAGAATAGTTTAAACAGTAATGCAGTGCTTCTGAGACAAAACAAGGAGGAAGTGAACATTTTGGTGGATATTTAAACAGGAATATAACCTGTAAAAACTAGAGATAAATAAAGTTCAGGATATGTGAAACATTAGCTGGGACCATTTAAAGGATTCAATTTGTGTCAGAATTGCATAAATCCAGAACAATAGGGTGCTTTAACAATCAATGAGAGGAATCCAGCAGTGGAAAAAATGAACATGAGAAAAGTATTGGAAAAATTGGGACCATGAAAAAAAAAAAAAAAAAGGAAACTGATGTTGCTTAATCTAGAGAAGAAATGGTTAGAGGGAAACAATAGAAATTTCATCATATGAAGAGTTATTTTATAGATGATAGGGTCCAGATGTTTCCCTGTCTCCTTAACTAATATAGAATTATGTGACAACAAAAATTTTAGCTTAATTATTGTGACTATACAGGCTGAGAAACCCTGAAATTGTTCATCAAGAGTTGTGAGTAGGAAGGTTTACTCAACCATGTAGGTTGATATGGGGCCAGTACCCACTGGGCCTTATTAAAATTAGCCTTTGAACAAGAAGCTGAGGTTTTGATAGCCCTTGGCATCACAGTTATGTACATATATGTAACATCAACAATTTTTTAAAATAAAGAATTTTGATATCTGTCTATTTGAAATTATTCAAATCATTACTCTCCTTATCTGTATCTTAAAATGGCCATTTCCCTCATGTATGTTTTCTATGTTTTGCTGTGGTTTCAATTGAATGTCTCCATAAATCTAGATACCTAGGAATGGATTCTGATTTGGTATATATAGAGCCCCTTTCTAACTAAAAATAAGAAATAAAATCACATTTAGACTAGTAAGACTTTCTCATGAATAAACAATCACTGAAATGTATAAGATAAACTCATTAATAACTTAACAATGAAAGCTAGACAGTTTGAGGCACTCATCATTTCCTTTTGCATGGAAAGATTTCTTTGATATTAAAAGAGAAAATTTAAATGAAACAAGATAGCCATTCAGAAGAAACAATTTGGATAGGGAAGATGATTTGAAGTTATTTTTTTCAGCTGAATGAGATGATGGATGTTATTCTTTTATTCCTTAATATTTATAGAGAAATATAACATTTAAAATAACAAAATAACATGTACAATCAGAAGCAAATGTTATATGCATTAATTATCTATATCATAAGTAACATTGAAGAGATCCTCTCAGGTTTGGTGGAGTAAGTTCACTATAGACTATTCCATCGATAACAACAGAAACTTTTAGATGAATTATTGTAAAAAACAAACAACTACCCGAGGATACGTATAAGAAAACAAAAATATGAAACTTATGTTTTGGAGACAAATGTGTAGAAGGAACCAATGTGTGGTTGAGCTTTCCTCTATTTTTCCTTTTATCCATGACTAAAACTCCAAAGAAACCATGTCTTTTGGGACAAAAGAAGCAGAAAAGGAACCTCTGTGAACCACAAGGTATATGTGAATCGTTGAAGTCTGAGATCTAGAGAAAGGGAAATGTAATTCTGGTATGAGCACATACTTGAACCATGAACTATGCATGGGTGGAACAGTCCTAAAACTTCTCATAAAGGTTCTGAGAACTGTATGAAGATTTGGTCTACCCATTAAAGACTCAGATTAACCTTGACCTAAGAATGAATGGACAGGCCCAAATCAACATATTGAAGACTTAGAGAATGGAATTGAGATTTGTATTAAGATAGATTAGAAGAAAATAAACAGGATATTTCATAATAAAAAAGGCATAAACATTATCAATGATTATGTACCTAAAAATAGGGCCTCAAAATAAATCAAACAAAAATCAAGAGGACTAAAGTGAGACATAGTCAATTGCACAATCATGGAAATGAATTTCAGCACCCATGTAATTAGAAATCTGACACCAATTTTTGTTTGCTGATAGCTGTTTAGTTTTACCTCTTTCTCTTTCCTTTGTGTCCCACATTTTGGGAAGCTGATAAAAAAGTTTGGATACTCCCTCTTTTGGTTCCAGCAAAATACTTCAATTGCCCAAGTCCCTCACCACCGTCTCAGCCCCTATGTGTGGTTGCTACCTTCTTATCCAGTCTGTGTGGCATGAACCAGCACTATTTGGTTCCTGCTGTACCGCCCACTCTAACTATCAAGTGGCATGAATGGAGAAGCTGGCCAATGTTCTTCCAACACCATCAAAGGATAGCAACTCTATGATTAATACATAAACAATGCAGTGCCTTCAACCCTTGTGGCAATGGCAGGAATAGAGCCTGAGATGACATTGCCAGTCTGACAACTGACATTTACAACAATGTTAATGATCCACAGTTTTCAGATCTTCACGACATGAGAGCCTCCAGTGATGTTGCCACCTGCATGATTCATGTGCTGTCTTCCCTAGCACTACATGGGGAAGTGGAGCTTCATATTGCTGGCGATTAGGGGCCATTTAACAGTGCCTAAATCTTGTGGCTGGCAATTTTTGATAAGAAATTGAGTAGTGATAACTCATTTGAAAAGATTTCCACTTTGTATTTCAAATTAGAATGCAATAGAAGACACATTTTGTTTTGTTTTGTTTTAGTAAATAGGGTACAGAAAGTAGTAGAAATCAACATGATCAGATATATGAGGTCTCACATTTCAATAATATTATAGTCGTAGGAAACTATTGCTTAGTGTTTATAATAATTTGTGGGTTTTGCTTGACCTCCAATTCTTATGGGTAGCTAGAGATAACCCTGGTGAGTTTTTAGGACATAATCTTTAACTTTGTCTCTGAGATTTTTGGGAAGTAAATGTGCAGTGATCTCAACAGGACTAGTTTTATCATCATGTTAAAAACTATTATATTTTGTGGATGTATTTCATTTATAAAATTAAGATTCCTGAGTGATAATTTTACTAAATGTATTATTCTTGTGCTTTATGTTTATTTCAAACTAATATTAATATTAAAATATTAAAGTAACACCATTAATGACATAAACTTCACCATATTTTCATGATGCCAATAATAGACTAGGTCAATGTGCTTTGTTAATAATAAAAGTAACAATAGACACCATTTAGAGAATAACTATTATCAGGCAGGTTGCATGTATTTTCTCAAATTTGTACAATGATCTTTCAAGACAGGTGCTATTATCCTTGTTTTACTTTATTTATTTTTAATTTTTTAAGTTTATTTTTATTTTTGAAAGTATTACAGATGTTTCTCCTCCATTGACTTCTCCTCCCCACTCTCACTTCACCCCCACCCCACCTTCACCGCTCTGTTGTCTGTGTCCATTGGTGATGCATATATGCATATAAGTTCTTTGGTTTATCTCTTCCAGCCCCGACTTTGCCCCTTCCCTCTGAGATTTGTCAGTCTGTTCCCTACTTCCATGTCTCTGAATCTGTTTTGTTCATCAGCTTATTTTGTTCATTATATTCCACAAATAAGTGAGATCAAATGGATATATGCACACCTATGGTCATTGCAGTACTATTTTCAATAGCTAAGATCTGGAAACAGCCCAAGTGTCCATCAGTAGATGACTGGATAAAAAAGCTGTACTACATATACACAATAGAACACTATGCAGCTGTAAGAAAAAAAGATCTCTTACCCTTTGAGACGACATGGAGAGCATTATGTTGAGCAAAATAAGCTATTATCCTTATTTTACAGTGGAGGAAATTATAGCTGCGTGAAGCTAAGTAACTTACTTAAATCCATATAGCTAAATGGCAATGTAGTCGGGATTCATACCTAGTTTTATCTCATTCCAAATCCTTTGTGAATTATGTTAAATCCTGTGCTTTCCTCTGTAACATATATAGTATGAGTGTCCCACTACATATGTATCTATTAAAAACCATGTGTTCTTACATGTAAAACCTGTTCTATCCATCCCAGCAATATAAAATGAATTGGAAATTAAATATGGCAAGATCTTATTAAAGTAAAAAACTAAATATTGTCATTTTTATATACAAGCATATGTTGTTTTATGATGCTTTGTTTTATTGTGCTTCACAGATATTTTGTTTTTCACAAATTGAAGACAAGATCTTCCACCAGCAAAAGGGTTAGGACTCACTTCCTTGTTTACCCACTTTACCGTGGTGGTCTGGAACAAAACCCACAATATCTCTGGAGTATGCCTGTGTACCATAATTAAATATGTACTCCTTACAAATCTACTACATAACACATGTTAGCTTTGCATAGATATTTATCAATAGTTATGGAAACCAATAAGTTTTATGCCATATATATATGTTTTCATTAACTATTCAAGTGACCTTTATGCCTTTGTGACATTCAGAGGTCACACTGACTTATAATTTTATTCAGCTTACTTTTCTTTTGATATAAATAAGAACGATAAGGTTCATAAAAGAGTTATATTTGTGCTATAATAAAATATTTCATAGCTCACAAACATTCAGTAAGGTGAAACTGATATTTCACTTACATCCCTTTCTTAGTTAACTAACACATCAAAGTACTGGTACATAGAACACAACCAGATCATTTGTGCTTTGTACTAAAGGTTGATCAAGTTAAAACCACTAAGTAGTATTTACATTTTTTGACACCATCTATGTTGCTCCTCATTGGGTAAAGTAGTGAGAAAATATTTCTACTTTTGTGTATCCATTTTCCCCTCCAAAGAGAATGTACATGGTATCAGGACAATGAAGTCAAGTGGATTTGTATTACTTACACCTTATTAATGTCTCTAAATCATATAATCTATTATTTTGCTTTATATTTCAACCACGATTTTTTTTCTTTCTTACAGATTTTTCTTTAACATTTTAATTTTTTCCCAGTATGATGACAATAATAACTTTTTGTGAATTTCCAGCTTCTCAACTGTTCTGTTTTATACACTCTCTACTAACCTGGACTATTTTCTCACTAATTTTTTCATCTTTTATTTTTCAATCTGAACTATTTTTCTCCAGGTGGATTATACATTTGACATGATGGGAACCCTCTGCTTGCAAGATGACATATCTTCCTATGTCTTGATATTTTCCCTTTTTTTCTTATCATTTGAATTCTTGGTATATTTTATCAATTACAATTTGCATTTAACATTATTTTGTATTAGTTTCAGGTGTACAACATAGTGGTTAGACAATCATATACTTTACGTAGTGTTCCCTTCAATTATCCACTGGATACCGTATATAATTATTACAATGTTGTTGACTGTATGGATGAAGTACCACTTCAACGAACTTACAAAATTATATGAAAGAAAATTCTTTACATGTCTAAAAATCTCCTGATTGTCAGCTTACAAAATATGATAGTTTTGCTGGGTATCAAATACCATGTTCAAATTCATTTTCCTTTAAAATTTAGACTTTGCTTTATAATCTCTTAGAATCCAACGTCATCATTGGTGGTGTTTCTGATTTTGTTTTCCCTTAAAGTTTTCTCTATTCAATAAAATAATATGTCTAACAGTGGATATTTTCTTTCATATTTTTGTGGGCATGTGGTGAACCTTTCCAAACTAGAGACATGCCCTTTAAATCTTGAAAAGAGCTCCTTTTGTACAACGATTATTTCTTTATGGTGCTCTTTTGAGCATAAATATGATACCTTCTTCAAACTCTCTTTAGTCATTAAAGTTATTTGAAGTTTTTTTTGGTTTGTTTCCAGAATTAAATTTTATTCTTCAAAGTTTAGTTTTTCTGCTCCCCTCCATTTTGCTGAATTTTTCTGTGTATATGGGAACTCTTGGCAGTGAATTTGTATTTAAGATTTAAGAATTGGTAGCTCGTGTGAGTTTCCTCTGCTATTTTTTAAGTAGATAAATTCTATAATAGTCATCTCCCAAGAGTATTTGCCTGGAATGGAGTATCAGATACAGCCTTTGTTTGGAACTGGGTGAACAAGGAGTTGGCTTTCAGACTGGAACCCCTATTTTGCAATTTGAAGAAAGCTTGGCACTGGGAGAAACAGCTCTTATGTTAAAAGTTTTGAAGTTATCTAAATAATAAGTGTATTTACATATTGACTCATTTATAATTTACCTGCAGGGTGACAATGAGCTGCTTCCATCTTTGCATAAAGATAGGAGGGTAGGAGGATACTAAGTTTTCCATGTGTAGATCTTAAACTAATCTGCCTATTTTCAGCTCCACTTTTCACTCCTGCCCTTCATCATATTTACAAACTCTGTGCTTAAAGCCCCTCTGGGGTTATGACAAACATGTAAACTCGTCAGAGTATGTTCTAGGTTATGGCTACACATTTTAACTGGTCTAGGAATAAACTGAGAAGCCTATCTACTTATGAATACCTCTTACTTTCTCTTTATAGTTATAGGGTTATTTCATTTTTGTACTTAGTAATTGCATTGCACTGGGGATGATTTGAAGGCTAAGAAGCAAACTTATTTGTTCAGTCACCTTGAATTGGAAGGTGTCCTTTTGCAATGTCAAGGGACTCATCTAAACAATTGTATAATTGTAGTCGAGATCTCCTGAATTACTCATTATATAAAATGAGGAAATTAATATTCCTATCATTTGTTCCAGCTCTTCCCCTCCCTCCTGTGTCTCAATTTCCCTCGTTTGTTTCATAATGTTTAAATCACAAAGTGAATAACATTTCTATTCTTACATCTTTTAAAAAAAATTCAGGGCTTGGTATATATAATGATTCTGAAATTTGAAAACCAGAAAGCAGTGTTTATAAATTGTATACTGCAGAACTTAATAGTCAGGGAATTTTTAAAAACAAAAACAAAGGTTCTAACTTACAAATATGATGTAGAGACTAATAAATCATTTCTTAATTTTTTAAGTATGTAGTCTTTATTATTTTAATTATGGTGGAAAGTTGATATTGTATAAAGAAGTTAACAATAGTATAAATTCTGATTTGTTATTGGTAAAGTAACATTACTAATATTCAAACATAATGACTTCTTTTCTGACACCTTTTCCTTGGTGGCTTTGGCAACCCTATCTTCTCCTTATTAAAGAACTTTTCTAATTGTTATCTCTCAGCCCTACTTCCCTTCCTTAACACTCACTTTTATGTACCAATAACTCAGATTTTATATTTAAAACACTGTGTGTGTGTGTGTGTGTGTGTGTGTGTGTGTGTGTGTGTGTGTGTTTCTTTACCCCTGGTTTGGCAACTAAGAGTCAGATTTGTATTTTGAAACTTAAAGGCTGTTGTCATCTCTTGAGCTTTTGATTTGTACATCCTATTGACTGTCGAACGTTTTCACAGAGATGTGCTCTGAACAACAGAACAGAATTAATTGTCTTTTCCACTCCTATTTCTACATTGACAACACTTCTCCCTTGGGTGTCTCTTGTTTCATTTATCACCACACCTTTACCAAGTCTTTCAGACCAGAATCTTATTCCTCCCATTCAGCTCTCATTACAACTGCCTAGTTTGCGTAGTGTTTCTTTGATCCATCTCCTCTTATACACTTCCTTTATGGATATCCAAATTCAGATGTTGTTACTCCATGCAGGTTTGTTTGTTTGTTTTTATGCTTCTGTCACTATCTCTCCCAATGCATTCTTTACACTACCATCAGTTATGTTTCTAAGACCAGAGCATATTACTTTTTGCTCCAAAGCATTCAAGTGTCCCTCATGTCCTCAGAATGAAGTCTAACATTCTTCCCTTAGTAGGTAAGAATTCCCATGATCCTACATGCTTCATCTCGACTTCTGCCTCTCTCTCATGCAGCCAATTCTCTAGTCATTGGCTTTTCTAAATAAAGTAATTTCTCTCACACTGTCTGCCTTTTCAAAGGCTCAATTCAACTTCCTTTCATTCCATAAAGTCTTCCCTGATATACCTTGATTTAAATTTATCTGACCCTTCCCAATTTCATGTTTAATTTTGTATCTCGAATGCACTAATTCTCAACTAGGGATGGTTTTGCTGCCCATAGGATGTTTGGTAAAGTTTGTGGATATTTTTTATTGTCATGATTTAAGGAGAAGTGAAGATATGAAGCCTTCTGTCAACTAATTGGCAGAGGCCAGGGATGCTGCTAAATATCCTATCAAGCATAGGTCAGCTTCCCACTATAAAATGTTAATAGTACTGAGGTTGAGAAATATTTCTTTACTGTAACACTTGTTATATTCTTCTTCAACAATAATTATATGTGACGTACTTAAATATTTCAGTAAAATATAAGCACATTTAGAACAAAAACTGAGTCATAATTTCTTCAACTTCCCTCTTTGCTTAGCAAAGGCTTGTTGAATTGAAATGTACACCTCTAAATCTGCTTGATATATCCCCTATACTTTTTCTGGTCTCAACTTTCTCCAGCTTCTCTCACTTTCACATGGTTCCCTGAACAGGAGTGTCTCTAATTTTTTTTTCCTCTATTGATTTTTAGAGAGAGAGGAAGTGAGAGGGAGAGAGAGATAGAAACATCAATGAGAGAGAACATCGATTGGCGGCCTCATGCATGCCCCCCAATGGGGATCGGGTCCACAACCTGGGCATGTGTCCTGACCGAGAATCAAACCGGCAACCTCTTGGTGCATGGGTCAATGCTCAACAACTGAGCCACACCGGCTGGACTCTAATTTTTTTTTTCCCACCTGATCCTTTGATCAGACTTCTATAGTCCTTATAATACTATATTTTAATATTTTCACTTGCTCATTTTTTTTTCACTATCCTGTAAGCTCCTTATGAACAGGGACAATGTGCCTTCATTGGAGTAACTACAGACCACGAAACAGTGTCTGGAAAAGATAAATGATGCAAAATAACTGAATAGTACATTTGTAGAAAATAGTTTTAGGAAAAGATATGAAGCAATTTCCATTGTACACAGATTTTTCTCTGAAGAAAAGTAGGACATTAGACATCAACTTAAGCTGATGCTTATATTTAATAGCATCAGAGAGTGTGTACATGCCATTAGATAGAAACAGCTGTTTCCAAACTAGGCATTAGTGATTATAGTCACTAGGTTTGTTAGAAATCTAACAAGAAATGTCTTACTTCAATGTTTCTAAACTATACTTGTTGGACCACCTGTATCAGAATCATCAGAGGATGTTATGTAAAAAATAACTTAAATGAAAGTCTCTGAAGTTGTGGGCAAGAAACCAGCATTCTTAATGATCTCCTTGGTATATATAATGATTCTGAAATTTGAAAACCAGAAAGCAGTGTTTATAAATTGTATACTGCAGAACTTAATAGTCAGGGAATTTTTAAAAACAAAAACAAAGGTTCTAACTTACAAATATGATGTAGAGACTAATAAATCATTTCTTAATTTTTTAAGTATGTAGTCTTTATTATTTTAATTATTTTAATTGGGTGATTCTGATGCATACTAACACTTCAGAACCAGTTATTTTCTTGTGCTTTTCCACTGGACATAAACAAGAATCTCCCTTTTTTCTCACTTACATTATTTTCACAACAATGTCAATAATAACTATGTTTAGTGAACACTTCCTGTATACCAAATATTTCATTAAGCACTTTATAGATTTTATATCATTTGATCCTCACAACCAACCTATGAGGTAGATTCAATTATTATATCTATTTTGATGATGTAGGAATACAGGTAAGGAGAAGTCGTTTGTCTAGTGTTACATATAGAGTAAGTTCCACCTCTTGTTTCAAAACTCCTGCTCGTAAACATGATATTTCCTGCCTCTGCATCTTTTGAAGATCATTATATTTCTTAGTTGATCGTAAAATGTTCCCCAGTCTGAGATTTCCATTTAGCTTCAGACAGCTTGAATATATTCAGAGTGGCTTCATTATTTGTGAATAAAAAGATTAGTGAATTTTCCAAAAGACATATTCCATCTAGAGGGCTGGGTTAAGTTCTTATGTTTCCATATCCTTAATTGATGAAGATTTTAAAGTGTAATCCTTTCAACACATGATGGAATCATTAGTAAATATAGATTTAAAACCGCTGTGAAAAGTTAGGCTAAATTGCCTATCACAGTTTGCATTTTGAAGAAAATCTGAAAAATGAAAACCTTTTAGCTCTTACTGCTGGGGTGACATGAACTGTCAAGGCTGTTATCACCTGATAATGCATTCCAAGGTAAGCTCCATTTTTCAAAGGCCACTGTATCCTATGGTGATGATGACTCATAGGGCACAGCCCACTGGGCATCCTTGAGAGAAACTGGTCTAGATCATATATAGAGCAACACAACTCATGTGCTTGTCCCTAGAAAAGCAGAGGGAATACAATCTTTCATGGTCTCATTTCAGAAATATTTCCCCCTTGGCTAAACACCGCACAAAAAACGCTTTCACTATGTACAAAATCCAAGAGCTACTTCTCTGACATAAATACCTGGCCCTGCAGTAAACCAGGAGGCTCTTGGTCTGGGGGAGGGAAAGAGAACAGACACAGATGATGTCACCCTGTGTTCCTAGCACCTGTTTATTGACTTGGAAGCACAAGCTTGTTTGTCTTTATCACTGCCCAAACTGTTCTTCATTTAGTATTTTTCTTGGCTGCCTTGTTCTGCTATCACCTCGCTGTGCAGTGTATGATTGTAACTGGAATTCCAATGGCTCTCATTTTACGTCCAAACAGTTCTAGTTTCCCCTTACCATATGGTCATCCTGATGTTACCATTTGCCTCAATCATCCTTTTTTGTAGCTGCTTGAACATCTTAATTGATCTCATGAGCTATGTTAGGGATTTATAACAGACATCAGTATAATTCATCTCACACACACGGATGGAGTCTTTCTTCTGACTGGATGTGTTACATATACATAGATACTTACAATTCTCTAAAACCTAGGTTTCACCTTAGTGATAACATAAATGAGCATTCAAGGGCTACCGTTCACCAGAAGAAACAATTACCTGTGTCCCCCTGTCTGACAAGTTATTTTCCATTTCCCTGAAGTATTTGCTGTATTATAGCATACGTAAGCCTTTTCCTCCTGTTTAAACAAAGTGATAAATATACTCAGTTTTTAAAGTTTTTTGGAATAAACTGTGAATTATTATTTTACTAGGCATCCACATTATTTTTCTTTCTCATTCATTCATTTTTATTAGCAGTAAGAAACTCAGAATTATTAAACAATATGTGTTAATAAATTTTTTTAATCCTCTGGACACAAAATTTGCATTGGATCTCTCACATTGATCTATAATTTTATGTCTCTTTTTAAAGCCTGCCCTTCATTCAATTATCCCTCTATTTTCATAATAAATTCTCAAAAGCAGATTCCTATGGCTATGTAAACTCACCCACCACACCCTTTATAAACCTGGGGGAGTGAAAGCTAATATTATAGATTGAAAAAATAATTTTAAAATTTTAGTCTGGTGTTTTTTAGGCACTGACAAGTGGGTGTCAATCAAAACCACTTTTTTAGGGTAAAGGTTTTTGATAAAGGTTATTTTCTGTATCTGGGAACTGGATCTATTTTCACAAAAAAAGAGTCAAGTGAGCCAATTGACTTTTGGTACCATTAGTTCTTCTGCTCCTCCTAATTGAACTTTTAAAAATTGACTTATAATTGGGAAATGAGTCTATTTATCTTGAGGCAAAATGTTAAGGAAATTCTGTTGATTATGATGATGTCTTTTTGTGGTAGGCCCATTGGATGATGACACGGTCACTTCAAATGATATGCCTGATGTTGCATCTCTTATATATAGCGTTTTACAGAGTATCTGCCTAGGGAGAGGGCTGCTGGGCCTTTTTCAATAAGAAGCCAGATATCTCTGGGAGGAGAAAAGAGAACATGAAATGTCCTAAATAAATAATATAAAAATGAATCTGAGTCCACATGAAGCTCAGAGGTTTCGCTCACACGGTGTTAGTTCATTGGGGAATTTCAGTGGGGAAAAAAAAAATCACTCTCAATAGGAGAAAGTCCATAGAAAATTATTTGGTATACCTGTGAGATTTGACTCAGAAAATCCAGGGAAACAAAACTTGCCCCTTTTGTGTACCATGTTTTACTTACGTGACTTAACATATTTTATTTAGGTGACTAAATAAATACAACGTGAATAAATAACTACAAACACACATGCTGTGCCTCAGTTTCCTAACATGTGAAATAGGAATATATTTACACTTCCCTTTAAATGGTGTTCTGAGATGGATGGAAGGCACCCATTATAACTAGGCTGACATCCAGGCTGTGGTTTCCACAGAGGGGCACCAGATTAATTATTTTATATTTGGGGACAGACTTGTTTATCTCAAATTCTAATTCTACCACTTACCAATTCTGGATTTATGGGAAACACACTTAACTGCTCCATTTCTATTTCTTTAAAATGGGGATAATGAGATCAATCTGGGAAGGTTTTCATGAGCACTTAATGGCATAATAAATGTGCACAATGCAGTGTTGGGCAGAGCTGGCTTTATCAAGTTGTTGCTTTCTTTTTCTTCTGATATCGATGGTGTAGCAAGGATGAATCTTCCTGCAGATGAATATTAACAGACAGTTAATACTGAAAATGAAAATGAACAGACAGGTCTGCCCATGTGGCTCAGTGGCTGAGTGTCGACCCATGCACCAAGAGGTTCTATTCCCAGTCAGGACACATGCCCAGGTTGTAGGCCCGGTCCCCAGTGGGGGGAATGCAGGAGGCAGACCATCGATGTTCTCTCTTATCAATGTTTCTATCTCTCTCTCCCTCTCACTTCCTCTCTCTCTAAAATCAATAAAGGAAAAAAATTAAAAAAGAAAATAGACAGTTACAGAATACCCAAGGATTATGCTACTGCTATGAGCACAATTCTTATAAAATAGAAAAAAAATGAACCGAAGGACACAGAACTGAATAAGTGCCAAGAATTAGAACTTTCATTGAAGCATAGGCTTGAATGATAAATTTACAGTAGAAAATTTGAGAAATCAGTCTGAAAGATGCCAAGGGCAAGGGAAGAGAAAAAGGGTCATTGAAATATGCATAGAAAGGTAAAACTAAAGAAAAGATATATATGATTTAGGGATAAGGGAAGTATTTCATTCTAAACTTAAGTCCTGTAAAATGTCTTTTGGAGACTACAAAGGAAGTTTAGACTTTGATCCTGCTTTCAATAATCCAAAAGGTGGGTTTGTTTTAAAGACTGAATTAACTAAGAGGTGAGTTTTATTAAAGGATGTAACACTGGGTGATAAAGACTCAGATGATGATCATGTGAGTCAGGATAGAGACAAAACTGACCTAATAATGTCCTCAAGGAGACTTAGATGCCTGTAGAAGACAAGGACAAAAAAAGGAGGAGACAATGACATGACTGGAGGGGGTGATCTTCAAAGAAACTCAAGAATTTAAATAAATACAAAGGAACAATGATTGGGTAGCAGCAGGAGCCATTCCCACAGAGGTGATAATTGAAGCTGAGACTAGATGAGATTGCCAAGGGCTAGAATAGAGAAGAGGATTTTAAGGATAAACTCCTCTGTGGAGGCCAGTGCGGACTAGAAATAGAGCCATTTGTGTTCTGTGAAGTGGATGGTGATGGGCACCAGGCCTGGGGTTTACTTGTGGCTGCTATTGTGGCACAGGTATCTGTTGATGATCAGTTAGATACCTATATGTCTAATACCCCGATAGCTTCCTGCTTTATAAGAAGAGAAAATCTGCCATTGTACCTTAAAATGATATAGGCTACCATTCAATGAGTATTATTTCCTTTTTATAGTTTCTCGATTCATAAGGGCTTACCTTTCATTGAAAGAGCCATTGACTTGGACCCACTGTCATTCATCAATAAAGAACAGTTTCAGGAAGAAAGAAAGAAAAAAAACCCCTCTATCTTTCTAAATTCTTCTGGCTGGTCTAAGAATTAAATTGACATGAGACAGATTAACAGGATAAAGTCAAATTTAATTTTATATGTATGGGGGCTCCATAGAATATGAGACTCACAGAGAGCCAGGCAATTGAGGATTTTATGTCATTCTGAACTAAGAAAAAGAGGTAGGAGTCTGGGACTCCAAAAGGGAGTAAGGCAATTCACATGGAGATGGAAAATAAGCCTAAACTGTCTTCATCCCATTGAATGTTCTTCCTTCCTTTGTCATAGATTAATTGACCATACAGGCATGGGTTTATTTCTGGGCTCTCTCTTTGGTTCCATTGACTCATGTCTTTTTTTATGCCAGTACCATGGTTTTGTGTGTGTGTGTGTGTGTGTGTGTGTGTGTGTTTTATTGTAGTATAGTTTGATATCAGATAGTGTGATACCTTCAACTTCATTCTACTTTTTCATGATTGATGTTGCTATTTGGGATCATTTGTGTTTCCATACAAATCTTTGGAATATTTGCTCTAGTTCTGTGAAAAATGCCATAGTATTTTGATAGGAATTGCGCTGATTCTATAGATTGCTTTGGGTAGTATGGACATTTTAATTATGTTAATTATTCCTATCCATGAGCACTGTATATGCTTCCATTTATTGGTATCTTCTTCGATTGTTCTATTCAATGCCTTATAACTTTCTTACTACAGGTCTTTTACCTCCTTGGTTAAGTTTACTTCTGCTATTTATTTTTATTTTTATTTTTATTTTTATTTTTGATGCCATTGTAAATGGGATTGATTTTTGCACAGCAAGGGAAATCATCAACAAAACTGCAAGACAACCTACTGAACGGAAGAAGATATTAGCCAATAATATATCTGTTAAGGGGTTAATACCCAAAATTTATAAAGAACTCGGAAAACTCAATTCCAGAAAGACAAGCAATCCAATTAAAAAGTGGGCAGAACCCTGCTGGTGTGACTCAGTGGTTGAACGTTGACCTGTGCACCAAGAGGTCGCCAGTTCAATTCCCAGTCAGGGCACAGGCCCAGGTTGTGGGCCAAATCCCCAGTGTGGGGTATGCAGGAGGCAGCCAGTCGATGTTCTCTCTCATTGCCGTTTCCATCTCTCTCTCCCTCTCCCTTCCTCTCTCTCTAAAATCAATAAGGAAAAAGAAAGAAAGAAAGAAAGTGGGCAGAAGACATGAATATACACTTCTCCAAAGAGAACATACAGATGGTCAAGAGACATATAAAAATTTGCTCAACATCACTAAGCATCAGAGAAATGCAAATTTAAACCATAATAAGCCCTGGCCAGGTAGCTCAATTGGTTAGAGTGTCGTCAGGATACACCAAGGTCATAGGTTTAATCCTGGTTAGAACACATACACGAATCAACCAATAAATGTATATATATAAGTGAAAGAACAAATCAATGTCTCTTTCTCTCTGTGTCTGTCTCTCTCCTTCCCTCTCCCTCTCTCTCTCTAAAATCAATCAATAAAAAAACATAATGAGATATCACTTCACACCTGTCAGAATGGCTATCATTATAAATCAACAAACAAATGTTTGAAAGGATGTGGATAAAAGGCAACCGTAGTGCACTGTTGGTAGAAATGCAGATTGGTGTAATCATTATAGAAAACTATGTAGAGTTTCTACAAAAGTATAATGGAATTGCCTATGACCCAGCAATACCACTTCTGGGTATATATACAAAGAAATCCAAAACACTAATTTGAAAGAATATATGCAACTTCATGCTCATTGCAGCATTATTTTCAATAGCCAAGATATGGAAGCAACCCAGGTGCCCATCAATAGATGAGTGGATAAAAACGTGGTGGTACATAAACACAATGGAATACTACTTGGTCATAAAAAAGAATGAAATTTTACGTTTCGTGACAGCATGGATGAACCTAGAGGGTATTATGCTAAGTGAAATAAATCAGTCAGAGAAAGAAAAATACCATATGTTTTCACTTATATATGGAATCTGAGGAACAAAATTAATAAATAAACAAACAAACAATTCAGACTCATAGATACAGAGAACAGACAGATGGTTACCATTACCAGAGGGGAGGAGTTTTAGGGGGTTGAGTGAAGGGATTAAGAAATTCAAATTGAGCCCTGGCCAGTTTGGCTCAGCAGTTAG
This sequence comes from Tadarida brasiliensis, assembly GCA_030848825.1. Lineage (NCBI taxonomy): Eukaryota > Metazoa > Chordata > Mammalia > Chiroptera > Molossidae > Tadarida > Tadarida brasiliensis. The sequence continues at coordinate 31,947,738 of CM061265.1, read as the reverse complement.
AGCATCAGCCTGCAGTCCAAAGAGTTGTGGGTTCGATTCCGGTCAAGGGTAGGTACCTCGGTTGCAGTTCAGTCCCGGACCTGGTCAGGGTCATGTGGGAGGCAACCAATTGATGTGTTGCTCTCATATCGATGTCTCTCTCTCCCTCCCTCCCTCCCTCTTATCTGAAGATAAATGGAAAAATATCCTTGGGTGAGGATTAAAAGATAATAATAATACAAATCGGTAGTTACAGAATAGTCACAGGGATGTAAATTACAGCATGATGAATATAGTCAATAACATTGTAATAACTATGTATGGGGCCAGGTAAAAACTTTAAATATTAGGGTACCACTTTGTGCAGTACATGATTGTCTAACCACTACGCTCTACACCTGAAACTAATACAGGATAATATTGAATGTAAACTGTAGTTGAAAATTAAAAGAAAAAAACAATGCAAAAACCAATAATAAGAATAATAAGCCTAAAATAATGCTCCTGCCAAAGAGACATGTCTTGGCGTGGCAGCATCCTGCTCCTCTACAATAGGGTCTACTGCTAGGAAGGAGACCTGGATGTGTAAGCTTGTAAAGGAGGTGTAGAGATGTTTTCCTCTTAGTCCTCATTATGTCTCCAAGATCCTTCTTTAGCATCACAGCCAAAGTCCACTCAAAAATATTTTGAGTTTAAAGTATATATTAATTATCACATTTCTTCATATAGATGTTTAAGCAATAACCTTGTTTCTTCTATCATGATTCAGCTGTAGAAAACTGTTCTCAAACTCTAACGTTGGAATTTTCTGGGTCTTATATTAGTTACCTAACATTTTCTGATGTTGGTGCAGAAATGGACCACTAACTGGTTCAGAACTATTTGCAGGAAGGAAACTGGGCTGCTCAAATTCACCTAAGGAATCAAAATGTTGCAGCCATAGTTGAGGAAATTCTACACATTTAAAAAATGTTGTTTAGCTTGAAATGCTGCTTAAAAAACAATACTAATTTATCAAGTGCTTAGAAAACACTAGATATTGTGGTAAGGTACTATCTGCATCGTTGCAGCTAGAAACAATACTAGGAGTTGTTTGATTGTTGTCATAAGATTTCTGTAACTAGGACACTCTCAGCAGAGATAAGGCAAGTTATTAATAATTATGTAGGCATGTATGGCCACGCAATTATGTTCTCATTTATTTATGTAAATACTGAAGTTTACAGTTTTCAAGAATTGTCATAGCCTGTGCAATGGACATGAACATTTTATATTATTATTTATTCTGCAAAATTCAAGTGTAAAACATCTAAGTTTATTTTTTCTATATGGCAGTTAGCTTAGTTCTTTAGATCTAGTAGTAAGGAAAAAATGTAATCCTGGAACTGAGTCATTTGTGATTGATAACTGGGTAGTGCCCACTCAGCTAAGGATCTCCACCTTTCCTACCTGTTATTCCTCCCTTTCTACTTGGAGTAATCTAAATTCTAGAATGACTGAGGTATCATAGGCATTATGTATGGGTACCTTGCTGGGTCCCCACTGATGTGCTGGTTGTTCTGCAGTCTTTGAGTATAAGCTTCTGTCTCCACTGCAGTTGCTGAGTGAACAAAGGTTCCTCTATATCCCTTAGTGGTTAGTTAGCACCACCCATACCCTGGTCCCTCCGAGTACTCTGTGACTGAGCTATATCCCACTTTGGGTATCCTCCCTGACTCTCTAGGGACTCAGAGACTGTGCCTTCGTCCCCTCACACTGCAGTACATGGAACCCCCCTAAGCTGCCCTCAAAGGTCTAAGACTCAGAGATCTCTGTGTGGCATCGAGTTTCCTAGGATTTATCATGGGAAGCCAGTTATACTCCTGCTTCTCTGGTACCTTCCAAACCACCTGGAATTCCGGACATGTATCTCTGGAACTTGGCCAAGACGGGGGAGGGGTCACACACCTTCTCAGAAACTTAGCCTCCTTTTATTTCTACTCATACCCTTTCCAATGTTTCCTCCCCTGCCATCTGGTCAAACTTCTGTCTCCTTCTGTAGTCTCTGGAAATATTCTCTTACATTCTTACTTATTCTCCTTGTCGCTATGATTTGTAGTTGAAATTCTATTTCCCATTTTCTAATGCAAAACTAAAATTTTATAATTCTAAAATAAATCTTCCCCCCGCCATCTTTAGTCTAGCTCTTACAAGCCAAAAATGATTTTACATTTGTCCTATTCCCTGTGTTATAAATTAACAGCTGTCTGCAAAGGAAGTTAAAAAGAATCTGACAGATTTTCTTGTATTCTTGTGTCTTCCCATCTATGAGGTAAAAAGGGCCAGTTGTGTGGAGAGATTTGGCGACGGAAGAACTACAATGTAAAGATAATTTACTGAGAATAAAAAGGACATCAGGAATTTTCAATGTTAGCTCTGTGCTCCACTAAATGGCAGACTTAGGTTTAGAAGCCAGTAATCTTACTCCTGATCACTATACTGTTAAGCTACATCAGAGTATTTTAACTTGGCTCAAAACTAAGAAATGAATCTTCTTGTCTTTGAACTGGTGAGCTTTTGCATTTGTTCAACAAATATTAGGGGGATCGGAAAGTAATGTCATTAAAGTAATGACATGTTAAGGGCGGCAGTGGAAGCGAATCCGTGTCAGACAATCGAGGAACTGTCAGACACTCTTAACCAACCTTGGTCGACCATCCAAGAACATTTGCAGCAGATTGGTAAAGTAAGCAGAGCAGGTGTTTGGGTCCCGCAGAATCTGTCCGAAGAAAACTAAGCTAACCGGTCCACCACATGCAACTTATTGCTTGAGCGGCACAATACAGAAGCGTTTTCTGATCGCTTGATCACTGGAGATGAAAAATGGGTCCTCTATGATAATCCAAAATGCAAAGGGCAGTGGTTCTCTCCAAATGAATCGCCACAAAGTACAGCTAAGCCAGGTTTACACCCCAAAAAGGCACTTTTGTGTGTTCGATGGAGTATTCGCGGGGTCATTCATTTTGAAGTGCTGAAACCTGGACAAACTGAATGCAGACCTTTACTGTGAACAATTGGATCGAGTAAATCAATCTTTAATTGAAAAGTGCCCAGCAATTGTCACCAGAAAAGGCGTTATTCTGCAACACAATAATGCAAGACCGCACTGTGCAAGACAAACCCTGGAAAAAATTAATGAATTGCAGTGGGAGGTATTGCCTCACCCACCATACTCGCCCGATATTGCGCCATCGGATTTCCATTTATTCCGATCGCTACAACATTTTCTAAGTGGCAAAAAATTTGACAATTTGGATGATGTCCAAAATGCCATCTCCAGATATTTTGCTCAAAAACCAATTGATTTTTATTGATCCGGCATTGACAATTTGCACACTAGATGGCAAAAGGTTGTTGATAATGAAGGTGATTACATCATTGATTAAAAATAAAAACTTGTTAAAAACTTATCTGTTTGAATTTAATGTAAAAAAACGACATTACTTTCCGGTCCCCCTAATATCTATTACAGGAACTACATGATAGCTATACTACTGAGCCATGTGATACAGAAATCTTAAAAATATATAGTCTTTGTCCTCAAAGAACTCTCAGAACAATGATAAAAATAGATTTAGAAATGAACAGTGATAATATTCTAGGAAATATAGTTCTGATAAGATGACTGCTGTCTTCCAAGTGTAAGGCTTACCTATTAGAGCCAATGAGAGACCTCCTGACTTGAATTTATTGGAGAGATTCGAGTACACCAAACATTTCATGAGCACTTTACAAACTGTGTTGATCACTAAGAAGTATGTTTTATTATGTACCAAACTGTAAAACTTGAACTATCACAATCTCAGTTTCAAGGATGGTGTCTGAAAAATATATACTAATATCAATACAAAAGAGAAGATGAGGGAATTGCCATAGGAAGAATTTGCAAAAGAGAAAAACAAACAAACAGGTTTTGATTCCACAATTCTTAGATCCCCTGTGGGAACAGAACTTAAAAAAAAAAAAAAAAGAATAAGAAGAGATTTCTCCAGACAGCTTTTGCCATTCTGTGAGTTTCTATATACTCCTTCCCCAAAGGGCAGTTGATTTTTTCCTTATTATAAGCCAAGAGAGGGAGTTTTCTGGGACCCCCAGAAACAACAGAATGTTTCCCTTGTTGTGGGATTATACTTAAAAGAGCAAAAGCAACCTTTGGCAACAGGAGAGAGATAACTACTTTAGAATTTGCTTGGATCCCAGAGTTTATTGCGGCAAGAGATGTATTTATATTTCTGGTGAACTAAATGTGTGCCACAGAGAGCACCTGCTGGGCTGGAGTCATTTTAAGTTCTGCCAAAGAATTTCATGGGAGCTGAGGAGCTAGAGTCCGTGTGAAATGAACGTGAAGAGCGTCCTGAGCAGAGACGCCCCTGGGGAAGCGGGCGTACTCTGAAGAATCCACAGACAAGCCCATTAGAAAACAGGGTTCTCTCTCAGATCCTCCAGGTCCTGAGATAATGAAGCCTGCCTACAACAGTATCCATCATTAGCCAAATAAGAATCTCTCCTGGTTTATCCTTTTATCTCTGCTCCTGGTACCTGCTTAGACCCCAGGTGTCTAAAAAACCAGCTAGACGTCGGAATGAAAGTGAACAGGACAAGAGAGATAAAGCCAGCCATCCACCCTACTCTCACCACCCCCACTCTCACTAGATCAAGTTTAATGCTAGTTTTATTTCAAGGGAACATAAGAATGGCTTTAGATAACAGTCTTGTAAACAAAACATAGACCACAAAACAAGAAAATAGACCTACTTTCGTTTTCAACTAGAGGAGAAAGGACAAGATGCCAGTGTACATTTATAGGAATAATGGAAGATGAAAATAAAAGTTGTGGTTTAATTGCATCAAAAATCATGCTTTTTATACTTTTGGTTACATTTGGAGATGGTGCTGGTGATGGGTATTAAGGAAGCTTTAAGAACTGATATACAGTCCTGCTAGTGTGGCTCAGTGGTTGAGTGTTGACCCACGCACCAATAGGTCACAGGTTCGATTCCCGGTCAGGGCACATGCCCAGGTTGTGGGCCCGATCCCCAGTGGGGGGCATGCAGGAGGTGGCCAATCGATGTTCTGTGTCATCGATGTTTCTATCTCTCTCTCCCTCTCCCTTCCTGTCTCTCTAAAATCAATAATAATAAAATAAAAAAAAGAAATGTATATTCTTAAAAAAATAAATAAATAAAATAAAATCAATAAAGGAAAAATAAAACAAGAACTAATATACAGAGAAACCCTGAACTGTGATATCTATCATCACAGTGCCTCAGTCTGCACTGATGAAAGAAGAGTTCTATTTTACCACTATATGACAATTGTTTCAGAAATTAGTTATTTCACTAAGTTTCTTTCTTTTTTTTTTTATCCTCACCTGAGGACATTTTTCCATTTTTGTTCAGATAGAGTGGGAGGGAGAGAGAGGAAGAGAGAGAGAGAAAAAAACATCGACGTGAAAGGGACACATCGAGTGGCTGCCTCCCGCCCGACCAACCAGGACCGGGGACAAACTGCAACCGAGGTATGGACCACAGGCCGACGCTCTAACCGCTGAGCCAAACCGGCCAGGGCATCATTAAGTTTCTTTTAACCAAGGCACCGTTATCTCTGTGTAAATAGGTTTGTAATACAAATTTGATCTTTTGAGTTATTTTATTGATATGCATATTCAAATGGTAGGAAACGCTATTAAGTATAAGCAATTAGCAGAGAGCTTACTATTCTTTTTCAGGGCTCCCTTTCATATCTACAAAGGCCTCCAAACACTTCTGTGTGAAGTAGAGCACATGATTCCCTACTTCTGTGTAACTGTGATTCCATGGATGAAACACAGGATACTGCTGCTCCTTAATATGTACAAAAGTAATAGGAAACACACACATACACACACAAAACAACACATTTCCTGTTACCATGTATATACATAGCTAGAGCGTTCTAAGCGCAGTTGTTAATTTAGTTTACAATGTCTGAATCCCTTCTGACATGTTTAGTAGAAAAATCAATGCCAGATGGAAAGTGAAGTCCCAGAATTAATATTATTATCTGTGTGACCCTGTAAGATTCCTTAACTTTTCTGAACTTTCAACTTTCTTCAGTAAAATTAGCACAATGAAACAATAACGCCCCATTCACAGTGTTCCCTGGAAGACAGCAGGCATTTAATGGAGAGTAGTATTATTTCTTACCCTTTTTAAGAATAGAAGGTGAAAATGCAACAAAAATGCATGAACTAGAAAACGAAGTCCTTCAATTCCTTGCCACCTCCTGTCCCAATATTTCCCTTAAATGGAGGTTTTTTCCTCATTTTCCAGATGTTATATTTGTGATGGCTCTGCTCTGGTTACACAAAGCAAGCTGTATAGTTTCTGTCTGGATAAAATGTCATAGCAGGCACACTGCTAGTGGTACATTTGGATGACAGTGGGCATCATCCAAGCCATGAAAACCGAGTTCAACACATACGAGTTTTGTTTTTTGTTTCTCTTCCTTAATTTTTTCCCTTTGGAAAACATCTTTTCTATTTTGATTCACCTTTCAGCTATACTTTGCTTTTGAAAAAAAAAATGTGTGCAAATAATCAATATTCTTTCAGTTCATTTGATTAATATTTTACGTAAAATGTATTGTTCTGGCAAGCCATACCCAAAGAGCAACGTGACTAAGGAAAAGTAAATTTTTAGGAAGGCCAATAAAATGGAAAATCATAAATACTGCAGTATAAAAGTTACTACCTCATTCATTTTATTAAGGGGTCCCTTTGCTCCAAGTAAAACTTGTATTGATAGAAGACAAAATAGAAGTTTTAGAATATTAATCATTGGACAAAATGAATCCTAGCATTAAGTTTAGGTGAGCAAATTTGAAACAGCTGTTTGGAATGGGGATGTACTCTTTTTAAATCTCTTGATTTTATTGAGTCATTATTGATTGACAGCCCCTGATGGGCCTGTTGTGAATTGCTAAGAAAGCACTAAGCAATGTTTAGCTTTCCAAGGTTTCATACTCACAATATTTGCTCAATCAATGCTTTTGTCTTTTAGCTCAGTGTACTTAAAAAGTTTAGCTTTTGTTTTAGTAAATCATTTGAAATGTTTCTCAAATATGTAGAAAGTGGAAGGTAGTATATGTTAAAATAAAAAATTGGGGATTGAAAGATAAACAGACCTAAATTTAATTTTTACCACCTCTGTAGGCAATTCTTTAACCAGTTTGAGTCTCTGTCTCCTCAAGTGTAAATGCGAATATTATCTTCTTGGCTGAATTGTTGAGTGAAATATGGGCAATGGTGTTTGCATTGTCCACATGGAGGCTGACAAATAGTTCTGGTCAATGAAAAGAAAGCCTTTCTTAATAAAGTCATATCATCTAATATAAATAGCTACCAATGTTGTGTATGGATATTTTTAGGCCTATAACACTAGATCTCCAAGAATTTCTTTAAGTCAAGGGCAAAATCTGATCTCCACAATGTCCAGGGCACTATGTAGGAAAGAGAATGGGCACATTTGCTTCCTCCTGATTAGATGTATGACCTTGAGAAATGACTTTCTAACTCTGATCCCCAGTTTCCTCCTCTGTAAAATGAGAATAATATTCCTCTAACACAGAGACTTTCAATCTTTTTCTTCTCGTGGCACACATAAACTAATTACTAAAATTCTGCAGCACACCAAAAATATATTTTACATTTTTTGCCCATCTCACACAAAAATATAGGTGTAATTCTGATTCATTCACACTGGACAGATATTGTTGTATTGGCTGTTGCCATTTTTTATTTGACAATTTAAAGGAAAAGAGATCAGTGTCCCTGACTAAGTAGTCAGATATTGCATGTTTTAAAAATTCTTGTCACATAAAGTTTGAAAATCGCTGCTCTAACCAAATTGCTCTTAGAACAAATTAACTGGGCGCTTAATATAAATCAGGGCAGTGAGAAAGTACTTCATAACTGGTAATTATTATCTGAAGGGATGCTATACCTTCTTAATAGAAATTCCTTATCATAGCGTTAACATAAAATCACAATTTATTTTCCAATTTTTTTCACGCATACTATCTCATTTTATCCATCCAATAACTTCAAGAGTTGGCATAAGAGGAATTACCCTTTATTTTATAGATGAGAAATCTGAGGTTCTGAGAAAGTTATGTTTCCTCAAATCACACAGCATATAGTAGCTACAAAACTAGACCCCAAGTTAGCACTCTTCTCTCTTGGACATTTTTTAGGACATTGTATTGCATTTTGATTACAGAATTGCTAATTTGCAGGTTTTGGTTCATTAAAGAACTTTAAGGATGCAACACTCCTGCATTAAAGAAGAAGAAGACGAAGAAGACGAAGAAGAAGTAGAAGGAAGAGGAGGAGGAGGAGGAGAAGGAGAAGAAGGAGAAGAAGAATAATCACAGGAGTACGCTACTTTCCCTCTAAACTTAGTATCATATTGTGGTTTAAACAATATCCTTAAATTTTAACTAATTTAAAAAATGTGTCTACAAAATTATTAAACCTGACTTTATTCAATAAATAAAATTACTTTCAAGACAGTTATAGCATATTTTTCAAACTGTATTTTGTGTTTTTGCAATAGAAACTTGAATGCTCCTGTATTTTTCCACTGCAGGTGAATTTGATATTCACGAGAATGAGAAGACTAATGTTTCTGATTAGAGTGAAGCAGAAAGTGAGGAGGATGTGTGAACTTCCCCACACAGACATTTAGCCAGATAATTTCAGCTTGGGTGTCTGTTACTTTATTTTATTTAAAACAAAATTGACTCATTTCTGGAAATTCATGACTTAACTATGTACTTCAATCTTTACCTGAACGGATGTAATTTTCATATACCTAGCATCAAATTAGTAAGCCAGAATACATGCAAAGCATTTTCAACTGCAGTGTGCTCTTTAATCTCTAATATTTTCTGATCCTTAGAGGTGTCTCCATATTAATGTCTTTGTATCTACACAAATAGACATTTTTATGGCATTGTTTGCATGTATCTAGCTCATCATTTTTCAAATGTGATTCATTTAACAAGTTTTATGTGAAAAAGAAATATTTGGTGATCAAAGATATTTGTATGCTGCTGGGATAAATTATCTAAGTCTCTAAGCAAGAGACAATGTTATTAAAGACTGTCAATTTTATTTGACTAAGAATCACTCTTTCATGAAAGCATTTATTCTTTGTAGTTTTTCATGAGACATAATTTTGTAGTTCTTGTGAAAATTGGCATAGTGAAGATTTTGTTTACTAGTTCTCTATCTTATTTTCCAATTTTCTTCGTTATAAAATAATTGTAGGTGATCAGCTCTTCGGAGTTCATCCAGGACTTCCCCGTTTTATCATCGAAAGTCCTGTATCCCAGGAAACCTGTAAGTCCAAGCACACTGGGCTGGTTGGCCACCCTCTTATCCAGGTTGATTTCTATTATATAATCCGATACTGAAAATGTGATTTGACATGTCTGTAAATTCTCTGATACTTTTCCAGTCAAGAGGTAGCATGTAACTGCCCTCTCCTTGAATAAAAGGTGAGTATAGTGCTTTCCTGCATGGATTCTAAGGTTAGGAAGTAAGAGATGATATAGCTCTCTTCTGCCTGCCTCTCTGTCTCGAGCCACATGCCTTCGGAGTCCCAAGATACCATGTAAGAAGTCTGGCCCTCCTGAAGCTTCCATGCTGGAGAAGCCACACAGAGGTGCCTTCAGAGCGACATCTCTTCTATCTCAAAATCCATGCATTCCAGACAAATCCTTATACAAACCTCCAAGACAACTTCAGACCCAGACAACACTGATTACAAAACCCTCAGCAAGAACTGCTTAGTTGAGCATAGTCAACCTCTAGTACTGTGAGAAATATGACTTAATTGTTCTTTTAAATGCCTAAGATTATTGCATAGCACAGATAACAGAAACAACACCAGAAATATTTTCCATTCTGTCACATTGAAAAGGTATTTTCCAGGTTAACCAGTGCTCCTTAAGATCACTGAACAAATGTTTAACAAATATTTGTTGAGGGGAATATTACTTTAAATACTGAAAGTTTCAAATTCACCCCCCCAATAATAATAGCACAATTATGATCAATCAATATTTATTTAGAGCTTATTATATTTATGTACTTATTTCTTATTTATGTGTTTTATATATGTTTGTGTGTATATTCTAAATATATTACCTTAAACTTAAATGTGTTGCTTTAGGTTATTTTGCTTACATTACTACACAGTTAAAAAAAAAAGTTTATTTTAAATAGTTACGTAAGAAATAAAGAGGTGACCCAAGGAGGTAAAGGAGTAAGAGAAAGGAAGGATAGAAGGGAAGAAGGAAGGAAGGAAGGAAGGAAGGAAGGAAGGAAGGAAGGAAGGAAGGAAGGAAGGAAGGGAGGAAGGAAGGAGAAGAGAGGGAAGAGGAGGGGAGGGGTGAGGAGGGGAGGGGAGGGGAGAAGAGGGGAGAGGAGGGGAGGGGAGAAGAAGGGGGGTGGGGAAGACACAGGAATCTTACTTACATAACCAGTTCTCAAGAGAACCTGAAAAATTGTAGAAGAGGCCTGATAAGAATAAAAATTACAGATCATTTATTACAGTTTCTGGAAGTTGGTTTGGATATAAATTAGGTTAGTCCATTTCCTTTAAGAATTTGACACTTATCAATGTGTTTCTACTTCTGCCAACACCAACTATCTGTTATATATATATTTATTACCCATTATGTCTATCTACTCATTGCTTTGGCTTACTAAAGGCTCAGGATCTTTTATGGCATCTGAGTGTATCTTTTCAGGTTCCTTTTACATGTGACTTGGATTCAAATTCCCCTGAGAGGGAATCTAGCTAGTCCAATTAATGACCATTACCCGTATTTGTCTAAATCATTCATGTTAAGGCACCACACACCTCACACACAATCACTGCCACACCCAGAGAGAGTCAGATGCCTATTTGGTCCAATCATCTCTAGTCAGAGAAAGCAGTCACCCCCACATCACATGGCTGCTTAGGGCTGCTCCCTCCAGTGAGCTGCCTGCATGGTTTTGCAGACGAGGCTGTAGAAATGCCATAGTTCAGGGACAGTATTCCCAGAACACATGAAACATAAACATCGCATCTCTAGTTTACATGTCTTCCCTGCTCTCACCACCTGGGCCATCATTACACTGTATTACATTGAAAAATTATCTCCTAAAAGCCTCCTTGATTCTTGCCTCATCTGTTTCTAATCTATTTTGCACTGTACTCTAAGGATTAAAAATTCACTGCACTGTGTTGATACTGTTCTTCCGCTTCAGTTTTTCATCTTTGAAAAATCCAGATTCCTTACCACAGTTTAAAGCATCTTTCAAAATACAGCTCTTAACTATCTCTCAAGTTTTATCTCCATATTTCCTTTTTATGAATTCTTGCCCCAATCCACACCAAAGTACTTAGCGTTCACTAATAAAACCTTGAGCCTAGATACCTTTGTTCACAGTGTTTCTTTTTGAAATACCTATTACTCTCTCCTCTCACCCTGAACCAAAAAAATTTCCAAGGCCTTTATCAAATGCTACCTCCTTTATGAAAATTTATAGGATTATTACATTTGGAAATGATCTTCAATTCTCTAATATCAAATACTTGCTTAAGAAGTGCCTGTAATTTTACAAGGTAACAAATCTGTCTTCTAGATTATAAGCTTCTTAAGGACAGGAGGTTCTTTTAATCACATCATTTGTTCCCTTTTCTGTCTTAGCATAGCATTCTCAGTAGTGCCACGAAGTTAATACATGCAATTTTCTAAGTAAGTATATAAGTCAGCAAACTCAAGAGAAGAGGCCAGCTCTAGAGAACAAAATGCGGGAGTCATAAGCACAACTTATTAAAACATTTAAAAATAATGAGAGGACCACATGATAGATGAGAGTAGTTTAAATGAACATGTTGAGGATTTGTGTTTAGAGGAAATGAACTTAAATAATTTCAAGCAATATCCAAAATTCATTTATTCAGTCACTGTTCATTCATTTATTCCACAAGTATTTATCATATAATTAATTACTCTGTGATAGGCACAGTTAGAAATACAGTAATAAACAAGACTATGAATATCCCTGTTTTTAGACATTTACATTCCAGCAAAAGAAACTAAAGTTAAATGAGAAATTTAAATATATAATGTAGTTTCCAGTATTGATTGTAGTAACTCCATTCTGACCCTCAGTTACTGCACGTACACACCCTGGCAGTTTCTTTTCTGTAAACATAAGGGCCTTGAGACACCCAAAGAAAACTGTAAAGATAAGGGGTTGAGGATGGCCTTGGGAAACTCAGAGAAACCATGAGAAAAAAGAGATTAATAGTTGCCCTGCTCCTCTCCCCGCTTTTCTGTATCAGCCCCCCTTAACGGTGCCAAAAGCGGTGCCAAGAGAAAGTAGTTTTTTTCTCCTGTAGTTTGTGCCTTTAAAAGCGGGCAACAAAGAAGGCTCGGGGCTGAGGATTTGGGGAAGCTGTAACCCCACAGCCCGCCGGTGTAATAAAGTGCTCCTTTACAATTCGGCCGTGCATCTCTGGTTATTTCGCTGACAACTTACAATACTGATAAATGTTATGAAAGAAATTAATGGGAAAAGAAGTGGCCTATTTTTGACAAGCAAGAAAAGCTTTTTTTCCTTTTTTTAATGAAAGAGATGGACATCTGAGCAGGGCCTGATCAAAGTGATACAGATAGCTCTGCAAAAAGGCCTCAGAGAAGAGATTTCTAAGGAGAAGTAAGAAGAAAACCAATGGTTTTGAGGTGGACAGAGCCAAAAGGCTAGTGTGGTTGGAGCAAAGTGCAGAATCGGGAGCAGTAGGAAAGAGGCTGGAGAGGTAGGCAGGGAGCAGATTCTGTAGACCTCATAGGCCATAGGAAAGTCTGGGTTTTCTTATAAGTTTGCTGGTTGTTGGAAAGTCTTTGGAGAGTTGTGATCAGTGGAGAGCTATAAATTAATTTATAGTTTTAAAAGATAACTCTGACATCTTCATAAAGAATAACTTTTAAGAAATAAGAGAGGAAGCAGGGAGGAACAGTTAAGAGGAGAAGTCATTTCAGTAGTTCAGAGGAGGTGATGGGGACTTGGATGATATTGACAATGGTGAGAAATGGTCAGTCGGGATTCTTTTCTTTTTTTCTTAATCCTCATCCAAGGATATGTCTTGATGTTTTTTTTTTGTGTTTTTTTGTTTGTTTGTTTGTTTGTTTTTTTTTAGAGAGAGAGAGAGAGGAAGGGAGAGAAAGAGAAATGAGAAACATCAATGTGTAAGAGAAATACTGATTGGTTGACTCCCTTACGCTCCCCAACCAGGGATCAAACCCACAACCTGGGTATGTGTCCTGACCACAATCGAACCCACAACCTTTTGGTGTACAGATGATGCTCAACCGAATGAGCCACCCGGCTGGCTGGGCAAGGATTCATTTTTAAGGAGAGTACATGACATGACAATAGATTGTTTATAGAGTATGAGATTATAGCCATCAATTCTTTTTATCATTACACTATCTCTAAGGGTAGTAAAATCTAACATAGTCAAATTCTAGTATAATCTGATTTTTTAAGCTAGCAAAGCAATAACATTAAATGAATAAAAAGTGATCATACAAATCACTTAAAAACATCTTAAAGAAGGTACAATTCTATTGTTTTCATAATAAAATTCTGTTTATACATTGTGGTATGGGGTGTTATTTTATATTATAATAATGTGATAAGAATATAAATAAATATTTTATGTTATTTGGAAGATACATTACTAAAAATTGTCTACATTTATCTACTTTTGAGAAATCTTTAATAAATCACCTAAATTAACAATCATCACATAAAAAAAGCAAAGAACCTACACTTCTGGTTGCTTCACATTCTTTGTTTGAATTTCAGAATATACATTCTTTCAGAAGAAAGTGGATGGAGATTTATTTACCAGAAAATAAACTGTGTTACCACAATCTGCTAAATTTTGTTTTTTCATATTATCTGAAAGAATTTTTCTGAAGCATGTCCATTTTTCCATGTCTATAAATCCACTAGAATACTTCCCTGGATTGTTTTATTTTTTCAAACATGTTCAAAACAAAAGGAATTGATAGTAAATTATTTTTATTACTCATCTTTCTACAAACATAAATCCTACTCAATAGAGAATATTTAAATATGGGAGACAGCAATATTTTTCATAAAGACATGATTTTGCCATACATAGAATCTTTCCCAATATTCTTATTATTTTTCCGATGGCGTTTTCCCCCCTTTATTTTCCTTTTGCTATCTGACAGTTTCTCAACTTTGCTGTATAATTTTTATATTGATTAGCTGACATTTGTATCTTTTAATATTTCCCACACTTTTCTTGTGCTTGGCTTTATTTCACTCTTCGGTGCTCTGTCTGTGAGTTTCTCCTTGCCAGTTTTAATGGTCCATAATTTCCAATGGAAAGTCTGCTGCCAGCACCTTCCATCCTCCAGTGTTAATGGCTGCTCTTGAGAACCTGCCCTGCCCTCCATCATCTAATTTGAGTCAATGAGGGGGCAGACAAAACAGATGGTTGGCACAGGATGGGATGATTCACTGTTTGAAATCATGGTGAAACATTTTTGAAATTGGTGAGGAAGAGAGAAGCTTGACATTTGACAGAGCCATGTAAATTCCAGACGAAGTTCAGTTTAATTTTGACTGTTATTTTCCAGATGTAGTGATCATATTATTACAATTTTAAGATTATATCAAGAATATACCTTTTCCCGAATGCACTGTAATCATTTTAGCAAAATGAGTTTGTCATCAAGTATCCATGTTAGAATTATTTTTTAAGTTACCTTGTTGCCCTTATTTCTTTGCACTCTCTATGACTTATTGAATTCCTCCTCTACTTCCACTCATGTGAAGCTTACCTTTTTGCATAATCTGTATCCATGTCATATAACTGATCTCTTCAAAAATTATGGCTGCAATAAACTTCAAACTACTTTGGAACAAGTAAACTATGTGTATTTCATTTGTATTCCATTTATATTCTAATGCCACAAATGTATGCCTTGAGACTATGTAACGAAAAAGCACTTATGGAACTAAATTACTGTGGGTTTATTTCTGGGTTCTCTATTCTGTTCCATTGATTTATATGCCTGTGTTTATGCCAGCACAATGCTGTTTTGATTACTATGGTCTTGCAGTATAGTTTGATATCAGGTAGGGTAATACTTCAATTTTGTTCATTTTTCTCAAGATTGCTTTGGCTATTGAAAGTCTTTTGTGGTTCCATACAAATTTTAGGATTATTTGTTCTAGTTCTGTGAAAAATGCCAGTAGTATTACCACATGATTTAACTTCTTGAATCTAAAAAACAAAATATACAAACAAACAAATTCATGGATACAGAAAACATAGGAGAGTTGTTGGGAGATGAGTACAAAGGGAAAGACATTAAGGTGTATAAATTGTCAATTATAAAAACAGTTATGGGAAAGTATAGTACAGCATAGAGGACATAGTTAATAATATTATAATAACTGAAAATAGAAAATAAAAAATAAAAATGACAAGGTTTTGAAAAACAAAGAAAATGAACACATTTTCACATATTGGAGAAGATTAAGTGGACGTGACAACTAAATGCAATGTCGCATCTTGGCTCGGGTGCTGAAGGCAATGGACTATCTTACAATATGGTGGACTGGATGTCTAGAGAAATTTCTTCTGTGAAGCTCTATTGGAAACAGATTCATAAAAACCTACTGTGTACAGATATATATGAAAATTTACATATTTATGAAAACTGAAAATATATATATATATATGATTAAAGGTATTTATTAAAGGCCAAGAATGATGTTAAAAGTGCATATTCTTAGCAAAGGTAAACACTGATGCCACAGTTTGCTGTGGGAACAGATGACAATTCCTGGTGACTTGGAGCAAGAGGATATTGTGTCTCCAGGTTAAATAATAATGGAAAAGAAACAAAGAAAACCTAATTCTCACCTAACCATAGTTTCAGAGGAATTGAGAAAACTGAAGAGAGGCGTTTTTTAAGACAATACCTGGTGAAAACTCTTCTGACAATACAATTTAATCATCCTTGGGCTCCTAAAGTCAATTCAGTCCTGAGTTGAAGACATGGAGAAACGCATGTTGGTACAAATCACTGGGAAACTGCAGAATGGCAATATAGGGGAAAACACCTTCCACGCAGCCAGAGGAAGAACAATGCAGATAAACTAGAAGTAAATGACAAGAGGAATTGAGTGTTTTAAATAGTAAATGAAAGCAAGAAAGCAACTGACTATGTCTTCAAAATTGTTACTTTTTGAAAAAACTAAATTGATGAAAAAAAACACATAACAACTGTTCATCAGAATTCCATACTCATAGTTATGATTTGAATTGTGTCCCCTATAAAGATATGTTGAAGTCCTAACACTCAGTACCTCAGAATATGACCTGATTTGAAAATAGAGTAGTTGTAGATGTAATTATTTAAGTTAAGATGAAGTCATACTGAAATATGTTTTGTGTCCTTACAGAAAGAGAAGAGACAAAGAGATACAAGAGAGAATGTCATGTATTCATGGAGATAGAGATTGAAGTCTTGTGGCTGCAAGCCAAGGAAAGCCAAGAATTGCAGGTAAACCAACAGAAGCTAGGAAGAAGCAAGGGCAGATTCTTCTTTACAGGTTTCAGAGGGAGCATGGCCTTGCTGGCACCTTGATTTCAGACTCCTAGTCACCCAAACTGTGAAGCAATAAATTGCTTTTGTTTTAAGCCACTATGTCCGCGTGTTTGCAGTACTTGGTTAAAGTCGCCCTGGGGAGCTTCCAGACAGAGGTAATTTACATTTCAAGAATTTGTGGACAAACTTACACGAGAGCTTTTGTGATCAAAGACACCTAAAAATAAGAAATAAAATGGCTTTTGAAAGAATGTGAGCGATGTAGCAAAGCACGAGCCAAAAATATGTAAATTTTATGTCTCCAAATAATCATTGACTGTATAAAACAACATCAATGTTGTCTACTTTCTACAGATAAAAATACAGTTAAAATATTAGATCACAATAATATAAAGCAAATAAGGTTTTGTTTGAATTAAAAAATAATTCTCATAAATTAATCGTTTGAGTATACAAAAAATCAGTAAGAATAAAGAAAATGAGACTAAAATTAAAAGATGACTTGGCTTGACATTTTTAAAACACCACCAATTCCACCATCAACACCAGATTGCATATTTCTTCAAGTGCACATAAAACGTTCACCAACATAGTCTATATGGCAGGCCATGAAATAAGTGTACTAGGATTTGTGTTATACAGAATGAGTATAGACACTGTATACTTTCCTCTAAGACTGCAACAAGGCAAGAATGCCTCCTTTAACTACTGTGTTGACTATTGTACTCATAGCCTTAGTTGTGCATTAACATAAGACAAAGAAATAAAAGATTTATGTATTGGAACAGAAGAAATAATACTGCATTTACTTAAAGAAGGTACATTCTTCTTTTCTTTTTTTAATCTTCACTCGAGGATACTTTTCCATTTATCTTCTGATAAAGTGGGAGGGAGGGAGACAGAGAGACATCAATGTGAGAGAGACACATCAATTGGCTGCCTCCCACATGACCCCATCCACAGCCAGGAACCGAACCACAACTGAGGTACGTGTCCTTGACCGGAATCGAACCTGAGACTCTTTGGTCCGCGGGCTGATGCTCCAACCACTGAGCCAAACCAGCCAGGGCAAGGAGGCATATTCTTATACATACAAAATCTTAGGAATCTATGAGAGTATCACTAGAATTAACAAAGATGGTTCTAAAAGCAAAGGATATAGGGTAGCCAAACAATTTTGAAAAGAACAAATTTGGAAGATACGTACAACCTGATTTAACAAGTTTTTAAAAAACTAAGGTAATTAAGATAGTGAAATGTTGGTAATGAACAGTCTTTAATCTAAAACCATAGCTATAGGTTCAACTGATTTGTGACAATGGTGTCAAAATAATTCAACAGAGAAAACATAGTTTTGTTTTGTTTTTCAAAAAATGGTCTGGCTAACCTGGATATCTAAGTGGAAAACATATTTATCAACTTTTCTCTTCATACATGCACAAAAATGAGAGAAACAATTCTTCATAACCTTTGGGTAAGCAAATATTTATTTGATAGGAAGAACTCATTAATCATTAGAGAAAAAATAATAAATTGGATTCAGCAAAATTAAAATATTCTGCTCTAAAAAACATTGTTAAGAAGATGTAAAGGACAGCCACTGCCTGGGGAACAATATTCATAGTGCATATAACTGACAAAATTTTGTATTCAGAATATATATATAAAACAAAAACCTATATTAGAAGGTCAAAGTATGAGAAATAACACTTCACAAAAGAAGAAATATAAATGGACAATAAGCACATGGAAATATGCTAAACATCATTAGTCATCAAGGAATTGCTAGTTAAAACCAAATTAGAAACTACTATACACCCAAAAGAATGCCAAAGACAAACAACCAAATAAAACAAAACAAGAAAATAAAATTCTGAGAATCAAGTAATAGTGAAGAAGTGGAGTAACTGGACGTCTCATATATATAGTTGTTGCTTTTGTTTTTGTTAATTCTCACCAGAGGATATTTTTCCATTGAGTTTTCCATAGAGTGGAGGGGAGGGAGGGAGAGAGAGAGACTTCGATGTGTTTCTAATCGATTGATTGCCTCCCGAATGACCCTGACCAGGGCCAGAGATCGAAACTTCAACCTAGTTATGTGCCTTTGACCAGGAATCGAACTTGCAACCTTCCAGTCTGCAGACCGACGATCTAACTGCTGAGCCAAACTGGCCAGTGTTTGGAAGACTCATACATTTCTGATGGAAGGAAATATATACCAAAAGTTCACCCATTTTAGAGAGTTGTTTGCCAATTTCTTATAAAATTAAATCTATCCTTGTCATAAAACCTAGCAATTCCACTTTTGGGTATTTATTTAACATAAATAAAAACATATGTCCTTTTCTATTTTTAAAAATGTAAATAATAAAACCTTGTAAATTAATATACAAAGGAGCTTAATTCATAACAGTCAAAAACTGAGTAAAATCAGAAAAACTATTAACAGATTAATGATAAAAAATTGTGGTAAACTCAGACAATGAAATACAACATAACTTATTGTAACTCAGGGAAAAAAAAGAGGGAAGTTGATGTACAATACATGGATGAATCTCAAATCCACTATGCTGACTAAAATTGTCCAGACACTAAAGAGTACACTCTGTATGATACCACTGATGCAAAATTCTAGATTAAGCCAAGCAACATGGAGACAGGTAGCAACTCAGTGGTTTACTGGATTAGACTTGGAGGAGGTGGTTCACTAGTTTGGGAAGCAAAGGAACTTTATGAGTTGATAAAAGAGTCTATATTCATTGTGTGGTGGTTACATTTGTGCAAATCCTTTCAGTATGCTTAAAATGGGTGCATTTTGGTATGTATGTTATACCTCAATATAACTGACTTTAAAAATTAAACAAACCTATTGAATTGAAGAAAGGCTTTACAAATTGGTAAGACATAGTATTGTTTTGTCTGTCCTGAACAGTTTAACAACTGCACTGATACTTAGTTTCCTAAGTTCTTATCAATTTCATTAATATGAAAAGTAATGATGTACAACACATATAAGGGACACAATAAATGTTCATTCATTGTTCTTATCTACTTTCCCACTAACTTATATAGAAACATTCAAATCATAGAAATCCTGGCTTCTGTACTTTTGTTATGATTTTCTAATATATTTTATAAGTTATTTATCATAACTCTGCCCCTAGGCCATTAGACCACAGTCAGTGTTATCATCATTAAAAAGAGAGGTGTTTTTGTTTGTTTGTTTTTTAATTCAGGGAGCATAGATGTAATCTGTAGATTCTATCAATCTGTATAAGCTATCAATATTTTATAGATTTATCAAGCATTTGTTGAATTGATTTAAATTTCTATAGTCATATTCTAAGAAGTCTGAGTCTAGTCATTTACTGATTTTAAAATTTTTCATTAATTGTGCTGTATATACTGTAAGTTTCCTATAGTGATATAAAAATGAAAAATACATAATTACACTCTCATGAAACTAACATTTCTAAAACTACTGGAGATATGATTAGGGAATTTAACAGAAGAATATTTATGATAGGATAATTATTTAAATATTGTCTGAGTGGCAGTTAATTTATCATCCTGTTACTTCTGACTTTCCTATGCTTTTGACTTAGCAAAAACTCATCAATTTACTGGAGGGAAATATCAGGTCAAAATTTTTTTCTGTTTATTTGTTTTATGAAGGACTAGCAACGTACAAGAGTGTAATTTGGTCCCACTATAATTCTAATGTGTGTGTGTGTGTGTGTGTGTGTGTGTGTGTGTGTGTGACTGTTTTCCCAGACACATATATAAAAGGGTAAAAATAAAATCTTGTAGATCATTGAATATATTACCAATTTCTTAATTCTCACAGATCCAAGTAAGTCTTGCTTGGTTCTACTAAGATCAGATAGTATTTCTAAAAGTACAAATGTCAGAGCTAGAGGCCACAGCATGAAATACCTTCTCTCTAACTCATTCATGTTAGACAAGTGTAAGCATAGCCTCCCCAAATTACCTAAAGAAAATCTGTGCACAAAAAATCAGACTTCTGGTTATACCAGGTGCTAATAATCCCAACTACTTTTCAGTAAGTAATTTGTAAAGAACAACAGTAAAAGGATCCAATACTGTAAAAGACTTTTCTTTTACAAATTTGCTTGTTTTACCACATTTTTGAGCAAAATCAAAGTTTCAGTATGTGAGTGTTAAAACCTGTGATTTCTCAGATGTAGTCCAAGTTTACCAGCAGGACTCACCCAGGAAGGCCAGCTGAACATCTACTGTACTTTCCCTCACTGTGGTCAGTGAATCAGCAAGTGTTACAGGAGTTCAGGGTGAAATGCCAGGTGCTATTTCAGCAATCCTTCTTTCACAACATCTAGGGTGGGGTCATCTCTTAGACTCTGATAAGGTTACTGGAACTTAGTTCCTAGGGTGTTCAAGTTAACATCCTCTAACCTCATGCTCTCTGAATGTAGAAGGTAGTCACAGAGACCTGGTTCCCTTTTTTGGGCAAAAGGCTACTCAACCGCAAGTTGCTTATTAAACTCTGTCTGGAAAATATTATTCACTGAAATTATGTCTCAATAGCATAAAGTTTAATTTTGTAATTAACCAAACCAGCTGTCCTTGCAAGCCTCTCCTAAGGCCATCCAAAATGAAGAGCTTTTACTTGCAGAACCTTTCATAGAGAGTGTTGTTTTTTTTTTTATTAATGAGTGACTGTGAGAAGGAAATAGAATGAATTTTAAATTATGGCTACAAATAGATTGTCATCTTTCTTCTGCCTTTGATAAGTTACCCAACTCAGAACAAATTTCCCAAAGAAAATCCCCTACATCTTTCAGTAACAGATTATTGCCCTTTCCTTAAAATGTTTAGCTCTCTGTTTTACCAAACAAAATTCATCTGGACACATGTGGTTGCAGCAAAGAATTATCTACCTGTGTTTTTTACTGTGTGGGAATAATAGCAATATTTCCTTGAAAGCTAAGGGATAATTACTAAAGAAACAACAATTAGTATTTATTATGTAATTTATTCTTCTTTTTAGATTTCAGGTTTTCTTTATTGATGCATTGACCATCCATAGGTATTTAGAACACATGCAAATGCAAGAATTATCAAGGAATCAGACACTTAGAAGGAATAAAACACTATCAGTTGGGCATGCCTTAAATCAGATTTGCATGAACTTTGGATTTTTAATGACAATCCAAACTGCTTTGAACCAAAAGGCCAGACTAGATCTTAAAGACAAATTTCAGCTTTGGTGGCTTCATTTTTGGATATACGTGAAAAAGTATCAGAAAAAAAATTAGAATTTAAAAATTAAATTATGCAGTTATATCTTTTTAATTCTAATATCAGAATCATATCTACTCAAATGGATGAAGTCACATAAATGGGAAAAAAATGAAACTAACTCAATTTACACAACTCTTGCCACACCTTATGAGTTTATATTATTGAATGTTGATACAACATAGTCCATAAGAAGGAAGAAAAGAAAGGAGGGAGGGAGATGAGAGAGGAAAGAAGGAAGGAAAAAAGAAAAAGAAAGAAAGAAAGAAAGAAAGAAAGAAAGAAAGAAAGAAAGAAAGAAAGAAAGAAAGAAAGAAAAAAAGAAAGAAAGAAAGAAAGAAAGAAAGTGAGAGAGAGAGGGAGGGAGGGAGGGAGGGAAGGAAGGAAGGAAGGAAGGAAGGAAGGAAGGAAGGAAGGAAGGAAGGAAGGAAGGAAGGAAGAAAGAAGAAAGAAAGAAAGAAAGAAAGAAAGAAAGAAAGAAAGAAAGAAAGAAAGAAAGAAAGAAAGAAAGTGAGAGAGAGAGGGAGGGAGGGAGGGAGGGAGGGAGGGAAGGAAGGAAGGAAGGAAGGAAGGAAGGAAGGAAGGAAGGAAGGAAGGAAGGAAGAAAGAAAGAAAGAAAGAAAGAAAGAAAGAAAGAAAGAAAGAAAGAAAGAAAGAAAGAAAGAAAGAAAAGAAAGAAAAGAAAGGAAGGAGGAATGTGAGGGAAAAAAGAAGGAAGGAAGGAAAGAAAGAAAGAAGGAAGGAAGGAAGGAAGGAAGGAAGGAAGGAAGGAAGGAAGGAGGGAGGGAGGGAGGGAGGGAGGGAGGGAGGGAGGGAGGGAGGGAGGGAAGGAAGGAAGGAAGGAAGGAAGGAAGGAAGGAAGGAAGGAAGGAAGGAAGGAAGGAAGGAAGGAAGGAAACATTGTTCTATTGAACAGATGCCAGAAAAATAATGGTAATCTATACTTATTGGCTATTAGGCTTTTTCAAGAAGACCTCGGTCCAACTGGTATTAATGTTTTAAATAATATCTATAATAGATGCTTTAACTGTTAAGCAGGAGAATTTGTCCTAGATTACCTATAACATCTTCAACTTAATATTGTAATACCACCTGTATAGATCCTTTACCCCAGTGATGCAAATGGACAGAAAATGCAGTTTTACGCCCTGAAAAAGTTGGTTTGTATGGGTTAGCTATTTTCCGATGAGATCAGTCTAGCTCGGCCACCTGCATTCCAAATGATTGGTCCCAAGAGAGTGGTGATGTCATTATGCCATCACCATCACATCTCTGTGTTGTTACATTGAGTCAGCCAAATGTGGCCCTATATTGGTCTGGTTTCTATTCTTCTGGCTTAAATCCACATAGTCTGGAAATGGCATTCTTTTTTAAATGATTAATGCCTTTAGTTATAATTTTCTTAATTATCAGTTACTCTCTGGGAATGCTACCTGGATATTGATGAAAAATTATGTGATTTGATCTCAAATAGAACATTATACATTTTATCATTTTAAA
This sequence comes from Tadarida brasiliensis, assembly GCA_030848825.1. Classification (NCBI taxonomy): domain Eukaryota; kingdom Metazoa; phylum Chordata; class Mammalia; order Chiroptera; family Molossidae; genus Tadarida; species Tadarida brasiliensis. The sequence goes on along the minus strand of CM061265.1, from coordinate 31,924,239 downwards.
GTAATTATCATAGCTAATATTCCACTTATAACTTCTTTAGTATGCAACCTATATATGAACTTTATTTGTGTAGCCAATGTGTTGCCAGAAAATAATTTCCAATAAAGGCAGAGGGAAAAAAGAAAGACACTAATTATTTCTAAATTTCAAATTATTTTAACCAATAAAATAAAAAGAAAAGACAATTTTTAATTCCAGATTCAGGGAATATGTACAATGGGTTTACACAAATCTCACTGAAGGTAATTAAAGGAAAGAGACCACCAAGATTAGTACAATTATTGAATGTATTAATAAATTTTTAACTATATACCCATATTTATCTTTACTAGAACATAGCTGTTGAATAAAATACTAAATTCATTTTAATGCTATGCTTTCCATGTTTGATGAAAATATATTTGCCTCTTTGAAGTATATCTATAATGGTATATCTTAGTTTTGAAACTTAGCAAATAAATAAGATCGCATGAACCTAAACTAGGCTGCCAAACTCTACCTTGACGATAACTAGAGGATTTTCTTAAAACATAAATGACAAAACAACAGGAGACAATTTCACATAGTACTAGAATTAAAACAAATAGCACATATTAAAATTAAAAGAAGCTATTCAGTATATTGAAAGTACCTATTTAAAACTTCTATAACAAATAATTAAACTTAATGTAGCAACCCAATAATGATGAAGAAATTTCTTTCTATCATTAGTTATCTCAGTAGACTATTTTGAAAAGAGAAAATCTTTTCCAAATCCTTTGCTCCTATCAGAGCTAATCTTTAGTAAAAAATAAGATGAACAAGGAGTCACCCATTATGACTTTAGGCCATTATCCTCAAATAGAGAATCTTCTTAAAAGAAAAAAAAAATATTTTCACATTTGTTTAATAATTTTTATTTTGTTACTATATAACATTGTCAAATTATCTGGATTAACCAATTTTCCCTTTATCCTTTTAGCTATATTTTAAAATCTTATAAAGTCACAACTGTGAGATAAAGAAACTATCCATTTGCACTAGTTAATAAAACAGGTTGAAAGAAAGCAAAAATGAAGAATTACACAGTGAAAATCAAACTACTTTTAAAAATATTTCTTTTTATTATTGAGCTATAAATTCCATAATTATCAGCAGCCCTTATGTTTTTAAAATTGGTACAGTTTGGACTGTTTATATGCTACTGAGTCATCCAGTTTGGAAATTTACAAGTAACAAGTCACTACAGTTTAACCACCTTGCTCTACCTCCATATATATTTTCAAGTAGTTGCAATCAGAACAAAAATAAATATTATAGAGTTTGGGGTACATTCAAGATTTAAATATCACTAATAACCCATGTCCCAAATAACATATTATTTTCCTTAATGCTTTTAAATTAATCTGATTAATAGAAATACTATATTCTATGTTTCCCAAACATAGCATTTTCAGATTATTCAAAGCAATTATGAGTGATTCCCTTTAAAAACCTTACAATGGATTTATTATCGAATATACTGAGAAGAAGAGATATTTTCATACTGAGCTTCTATGACATTGGCTTTGGTACAAGTTATCAACTAGTAAAGTGATTGTTTGTTACAAGATTTTAACATCCTATTTTTTCCATTAGTTAATTTTAGAAGAAACTCCTAAGAAAATTTCTAATGCTCAATCATTATTGCTTAAATTTTTTAAAAATTATCTTTACTAAGATTCAAAACATAAATTTTATACTTAGTTTCAGAAAATAAAGCACAATGGAAATTAACTTAATAATTTAATATTTATTCAGAGAGAAACAAATATACAAATATTCCATATTCAGGGATAATAAACACCTTGTTTATATTCCTTGTTATTTATTTATTTATCTTTATTGATTTAAGAGAAAGAGGAAGGGAGAGAAAGAGAGAGATAGAAACATCAATGAGAGAGAGCATCGATTGGCTGCCTCCTGCATACCCCACACTGGGGATTTGGCCCACAACCTGGGCATGTGCCCTGACTGGGAATTGAACTTTCGACCTCTTGGTGCAGGGGTCAACATTCAACCACTGAGCCACGCTGGCCGGGGTGAACACCTTTTTTAGAATTAAGAAAATTTGTCACAGTTAAAATAATTGTAAGAATTAAAATGGTTAATTTCTTTTATTTTGTAGATAATTCCTTGACAATCATATTCAACTGCTTTAAAGATGTTTTAAAAAATATGCTGTCAGAGCTTTTAAAAGGTATCATTTTAGTTATAAATACTTTTGCTTCTGAAGGCTTCCTTATTGGGAGAGAGTCTAAATAAATATTAAAGGAAGACACAGACTACTTTATACAAACTAGTTGTGAGAGTCTCTTCACAAAACGTCATTCGGAAGATTTTAAACAACCTACTTATATAAGGTATATTTTTGAATAAGGCTAAATTTACTCTTTTCTTCTGATGTTTTGGTGTCACATAGACCAAACCATGAAAGTTTACATATTAGTAAGAAAAGTCAATGTAGTATCAAAAATATGTGGAGTGGGCCTCATTCTCTCAAGTTGATAGATTTTGTTGCTTTTGTTTTTTGATATCCTGAAGCATGACCATAAAATTTCAAACTGTTTATCTATTTTATGAACCTGGGTCAATTTGCATTGGTGATGTTTCATTATAAACTGCATCTCAAAACAGTGTTGTATATTCCCCCCAGAGAGATTACTACATTGATGCATTATGTATCAGACACTGACTTTATGTATCAACATCTGTCAGTATGGGAAACAATGTGTGTTACTGTAGTCACACTTACGGTACACTTACTGTAGGCAGCTAAAATCACTCTCAGTTTTCTCATCAATAGAATGGGTGATGCTTAACTCCATTGGGACCTGTTAATGGGAAAATAAATTATTAATGTAGCTTTATGTAGTGTTCCCATATAATAGGCAGAAACAGATACAGAGCAAGCAAATATATATGTTAATTATATTATCTGTCTCATTTCTTTTATACCAGTGACTCATAAGCAAAATAGTTGAGAATAGTGTTCTAATTTGACTGCATAAATCAAGGTGGGTTTGCACTCAGGTGGTAAATTCTGGTTCTAACAACTCCACCCGGTTTGCAAATACGGGTAGGAAACTTACTTCTGTTCTCTTACTAGTTCTGTTCTGTTCTCTCCATCCTTCCCCCATACCATCTTTTCCAAATTAACACCTCCTACCCCAACCCCAAACATTCTGGCTCCTCTTGATAGCTTATAAACCCTGCATCAAACACCTGTGTGTGCAATTTATTCCAAGAGAAAACATGATTTCTCTTCAGAAGCAAATAAAGCATATGGCAATTGATTCTCTAAGCACACTCTCAAATATTTTAAGCAACTTCTTGATTTTCATAATTCCGGCTTCAGAAGTGCTTCCTTTTTTTACCTCAATTTCAAAATTACTAGGTATCATATGATTATTTTAAAGCTGTGCATTTTGCAAATCACCCTCAATTATTATTAGCCTTTGCTTTTTCAGCAGGAGAAATAAATTCCCCACAGTGGCCATTCATTTGCCTCTCAGCATGAGCGTGTCCCTAAAGAAACTTGAATCTGAATCTACTTCCTCTTTTCTGGTTGGAAAACAAATGTTTGATTTGGGGCGAGCATGTACGTGAGTTTTTATGCACACATATAGGTAATAGCATGTCCCCAGCACCACCTTATCCATTAAAGCAAATTTAAATTCCCAGAAATGGGACTTGTTTCACAGGAAAGCAAAGCACTAGAGGTTAGTAGGTAAGCAATTTGGAGGATTTAGGAAATGCAAGGACTCCCAGTAACTTGCTGCTCTCTGCCCTCATTCCTTCCCTCAAGCTAGAAAGACTTGGGGGAATGTTGCCAACACATTAGCATTTCCAGAATTGAACATACTTTCTTGGAAATAGTCTCTTCCCAAGATAGTACTATTGGAATGCTAACAAAAAACACTGAGCCGAACTTCACTGGCTCTCTGCAGGGTCGTGGGGAATAGGGTAGTTTCATAGGTCTGTTTTGGAGTCACCTATGACAAAAATCTGAAAGGCTAAACATCTGTAGTTTATGATTTTTTTTCCCCTCTCCTAGACTTTCTCCTGCCAAGGAATCTTTGTGCAGGGACTGGTGAAAACATGTTGACAGTTTTTGCACCCTTCATATCACAGTCTTCTTAAGTCCTCCTCTTAGCATATTTCGGGGGTGATAGTTTCATCACAAGACTAAGTTGGCCATGCCTCTTAAGAATAAAGAAGGAAATGAAAAACAAATACAAGAGTATAGAAATACCATGTTTAATTGAAAGTGTAGTGGCCAGTTTTGTAAGCAATAGAACAATAACAACAAAAGAAAAACACTTTCCTACCCCACAAAAGGTAATGTTAAATCTTTAAATGAGATAGTTAATAAGGTAGTTTATAAAGATCTTTTGTTTTTCTTTCCATCAACAACTTCCATTCATTCTACTCCCCCATAAAGACATTATAACTTTTAGTCTGACCAACCTTAAATAAGTCATTCTATAGATGTGATCAGTCTATGATTTAAAGTCTCTAGAGGCCCTGGCCAGTGTGGCTCAGCTGGTTTGAGAGTCACCCAGTGCACCAAAAGGTGGTGGATTCAATTCCCCGTTAAGGCACATACTAAATTGTGGGTGCAATCCCTGGTCTGGGGATGTTTCTCTCTCTCTCTCTCTCTCTCTCTTTCTCTCTCTCTCTCTCTCTCTCTCTCTCTCTCTCTCTCTCTCCTTCTTTCTCTGAAATCAACAACAAAAAAATAGTCACTATTTTTAGATGCCATGATATTGTATATATTAGAACCCTAAAGATACCACCACAAAACTACTAGAACTGATAAATGGATTCAGTAAAGTAGAAGGATACAAAAAAAAAAAAAATCCAGAAGTCAATTGCATCTATATACACCACTAATAAACTATAGGAAAGGGAAACTAAGAAAACAATCCTATTTATAATTGTATCAAAGAAAAAAACAAACAAACAAACCTAGGAATAAATTTAGCCAAGGATACAGAAGATCTGTACTCAGAAAATTATAAGACACAGAAGAAAGAAATTAAAGAAGATACAAATAAGTGGAAGCATATACCATGCTCTTGGATAGGAAGAATTAACATAATTAAAATGCCCATACTACCCAAAGTAATCTATAGATTCAACTCAATTCTTACCAAGATACCAATGATGTATTTCACAGAACTGGAACAAATATTCCAAAAATGTATATGGAACCACAAAAGGCCACAGAAATCTTGAGAAAGAATAACAAAGCTGGAAGAATCACGTGACCTGATCCCAAACTATAGTACAAGGCCACAGTAATCAAAACAGCATGGTCTTGGCATAAAACCAGACATGTTGATCAATGGAACAGGATGGAGAGCCCAGACATAAACCCATGCCTTTATGGTCAATTAACATTAGACAAGGGATGCAAGAACTTACAATGGGCTAACGATAGTCTATTCAATAAATGGTGTTGGGAAAATTGGACAGACATGTGCAAAAAGTGAAACTAGTTAACCTTTTTACACCATACACAGAAGTAAACTCAATATGGATTAAAGACTTAAATGTAAGACTAGAAACCACAAAAATTCCAGAAGAAAACATAGGCAGTAAGATCTTAGGCATCTCTCGTACAACAATTTTTCTGATATGTCCCCTTGGGCAAGGTAAACAAAAGAAAAAATAAACAAATGGGACTACATCAAACTAAATGTTTTTGTATAGCAATGGAAACCATCAACAAGATGAAAAGCCAACCCACTGAATGGGAGAACATATTTACCATGATACATCTGATAAGGGATTAATATCCAAAATGCATAAAGAACTTATACAACTCAACGCCAAAAAACCCGACCAGTTCAATTAAAAAGTGGGCAAAACACCCGAATTGAACATTTTTCCAAAGAGGGTATACAGATGGCCAAAAGACATATGAAAAGATGCTCAACATCACTAATTATCAGAGAAATGCAAATTAAAACCACAATGAGATATTACTTCACACCTGTCAGATTGGCTATCATCAATAAATCAATAGACAAGTATTAGCAAGGATGTGGAGGAAAGGGAACATTTGTGCACTGTTGGTGGGAATAAAGATTTGTGTAGCCACTATGGAAAACAGTATGGAGTTTCCTCAAATAATTATAAATGGAGCTGCTATAAGACCAAGCAATGCTACTTCTGGGTATATATCCAAAGTTACCCAAAATACCAAGGTATATGCTCCCATAGGTTCCTTGCAGCATTGTTTATAATGGCCAAGATACCAAAGCAACCCAAGTGCTCATCAATACACTAGTAGATTAAAAAGTGGTGATATATATGCAATAGAATATTACTTGGCCATAAAAAATAAAAAAAGAAAGAAATCTTACCATTTGCAATGGCATCCATGGACCTAGAGAGTATCATGCTAAATGAAATAAGCCAATCAGAGAAAGACAAATACCATAGTTCATATTCAGGTTGCAGGTTCCATCCCTGGTCAGGCAACTGATTAATGTTTCTCTCTCACATCAATGTTTCTCTCTTTCTCTTTCTCTCTCTCTCTCTCTAAAATCAATGAACATATCCTCAGGTGAGGATAAAAATAAATAAAATAAAATTACACAGCCAGAATTTAAACTCAGTTGGCTCAGATGTTCAGGCCACTATTCTCCCCATTACTTTAAAATAAACATACAAACAAAAAAATTAATAAAATTCACAAGCATTATCTTAGGGCACAGCCCTCCATGGCTCTTATAAAGTTCAAGGCTTAATAATTATTATTTGTATTTCTTTAATGGTATCTCACCATCTGTTATGGACTGAATGCTTATTGCACCCACCCCCAATTCATATGTTGAAGCTCTAACTGCCAGTATGATAGCATTTGGAGGTGAAGCCTTTTGGGAGGTAGTTAGGGTTAGTTGAGGTCTCCAGGGTGGGACCCTCATAGTGGAATTAGTGCCTTTATAAAAAGAAATACCAAAGAACTTGCTGCCTGTCCCCAGGTGGTCATAAGAAATCACATGAGCACACACAGGGATAGCAGCTGCCTAACAACCAGAAGAGGAGGCCTCAGAATGAAAACTACCTTGCCAACACTTTGATCTTGGATGTCCCAGCTTCCAATAAATTTCTGTTTGAGCCATCCAGTTTATAATATTTTGTTATCACAGCCCAAAGCGAACTAAGATAGATACCATTTTATCTGAACCAAATTGACTACAATTTCATTTAAATAATTAATATGAAGAAAAGGAGACTAGTAAAGAGAAAAATCCATTTCCTTCTGCCTAGAGAAAGATGTGTTCTTCCATGAATTAAGAGGCATTACTACTTGCTCTATTTACCAATTACTCTTCTCCTCACTACTCTTCAATCTATTTTCACGTGTAAAACAATATTCAGTCAGTGACATTCTTACACTTCTTTGCCTTATTCTAGATTTGTAACTTAATATCAAACTCATATGTCAAAATAATTCCTGAGATTTTTGGTTGAGTATCATCTCTTCTCAGATTTTCTGTCTATTTACTATTGACTTGAGAAGAGAATAACCCATCAACAAATGACATTGATGAAAAGTTTAGCAAAAGCATGAGATCTCTTCAGACTATGAAAGATAATATTAATTTTAACTTTCAAAATAAAAATAGATTTTAGGATTTAGGATATTTTATTTTAGGATTTAGGATATTTAGGATTTAGGTATTTAAGTGGCAACCATTCATTGTTTAAGGTAGACTCAGCTCTTCATGGTCAAAGTTTAAATAGATTGTAAGCCTTTGAAATGCAGAAAATAGTACCTGCATTTAACCAATATCAGTCTTAAAATTGTTACTTATATATGAACCTCATAATATAATTATCTCAAGGTAACCTATCATAAAATCAATAAAGTCAATATTACATATTTTTAGAAACAAATTTTTAAAAAATTAAAAGTAAAACAAAAATAAGCTGGAAAGTAAATTCTCAAAAAATAGCATGTTAAATGAAGGAGGGTGGGCAACTTTGCCCAGCACTGTTCTCATCAGAACAGACATTAAGCATGTGAGAAGATGTGCTACTGGAAGAACAGGGAAACTTTGCTGAGACACGAGGTAAAACTCACAACAATCGTATTGCTCAACTGTTTCTCAAGTCCTACTTCCACTTCTCTTTCTCCACATTATTTAAAGGTTTCAAAGTCAAGGACAGACAGTCCATCACTATTTTCCAATTTAGCTAACAGCTCATTAGAATAGACACCTGATAGTACTTTCAGTTACATGTGCTTAGCTCCTAAATATGCATTGAATTTATATTTAAAGAACCTGTTACTGCTTGGTAATTCCACGAAGCAGTGAGATGGCACATTCTAGGTTCCCTGGACACAGTTGTATGCTGTCAGGAGGAACTGGAAAGGCTTGACCAAGTTCTTCCCAATGACACTTTCTGCGCTCATTTTCTAATTAAAATAATCGTCTCTTAATAATAACAGTAGTTGTTCCCATTGTAGCTAATATGGAAAGTCAAAACATAAAAAAAAAGATAAAATTACATTTATTTTATATATTAATATTTGTTAATTTTGAATACTATATTATTATAGCTACTCTCCTTTTAGAATTGCATAATTTCTATATCTAAAAACCTCCAAATTTCAATGATCAGCATTTTTTTCTTCCAAATAAAAATTTCTAGGATAAAAAATGGCATATACTTCTCTAAGTGTACCTATTTTCCCTTTCCTATATTATAATGCTGCAAATTGGTTTTGTAAACATGCATCTGTATATACATATACACATATATTTACATATGTACATACACACACAATAATCATCAGTGGTCTAATACTATAAAACTTACATAGGTGATTCTTTTTTATCATAAATTCAGAGAAAAGGTGTTTGTTTTTTTATAAACAGTATTAAATATATTAATTTGAATATTCTATTACCTGGAATATAGAGCAAAACAAATATTAAAGAAATTCCATGTTTTACAATTATTTCCAAGTAAAGTGTTCAGAGATTCTGGAAGAGGCAAGGTCTTTATATGCCAAAGTAGAGGTAACTATTGAACTGATCTCACAAATGGTAACATTTTGTCACTATGAATTTTTTTTTTTATCAGAAATATAAGTAATTGTAGATACTTTCATTGGAATAATATTTACTCTATAAGGACTATTCCAATTTCTACTGGGAGCTTCTTAATATATTTACCCCAAGATACTATTGTGCCACAAATAGGAAACAGGTATAAAATCTGCACACCGCTATACTTAGAAGAGCTGTGTAGAACTTTGGTCCATGGGAGTCCCTGGGACCAGATACCTTGGGCTACAGGCAGCCTTTCTCTTTACCCTAATCTGTCAAACAGATATTTTCTTAAAAAAAAAAAAAATGTGTGCAAGGAAAATTTTGTTTTTTATTTTTTAATTATTTAGTTGTTTGTTTGTCTACATAAAGCATGGGGTCAAAAATGGATCCTGACCAGATCTATCTTAGTAGAATGAAAATATTAAATCCATCACTGTTTTTTTATTTTTAAATTTTTTTTCCTTTATTGATTTTTAGGGAGAGGAAGATAGAAACATTGATGAGAGAGAACATCGATTGGCTGCCTTCTGCATGCCCTACACTGGGATTTGGTCCACAACCTGGGCATGAGCCCTGACCAGGAATTGAACCAGTGACCTCTTGGTGCAGGGTGGACGCTCAACCATTGAATCACACCAGCTGGGCCATCACTGTTTTGATATAGGCATTATCCTGGGTTTTAACTATAGGATAAAATACAAATTGAAATAAGTGTGGCTTTAAAAATGAGCTTACTTTTCTATTTACCTAACTTCTTTGACAAATCTCACAGGATCTATTAAATAGTCTTCCAAAATTTTTATTTAGGCATAATCCCATGTGCAGACATCTTGATTCCTATTGCATCTCAGACACATTTACCTATATCAAGTTCCATCCATCAGGTAAGTGTCCTGCTTGGTGACTGATAAATAAGTTGACAAACTGTGGTTAAGTGGCTTGATGTGTTAGCTTATTTAGATAACATTTGCATTTTTTTTCCCCATTAAATTCACAGAGATAGTGGAAGGAAGAGAGGGAGGGAGAGAGAGTGTGAAAAACTTTGGTGTGAGAGAGAAACATCAATCAGTTGTCTCCCACACACCCCAGTTCAGGTATGTGCCCCACTGGGAATTGAACCCTTGAACTTCCAGTGCATGGGACAATGAGCCATACCCAACCCACTGACCCACACCCACTGGGCTTACATTTGCATTTTAACGGGGTCAGTCAATTTTCCTAGGTGATAAGAAGTTCATCTAATGTTTGTTTGCATAACCACTGGGCAAAATACCTGGTTTAAAGCTGTTGCTAACTTTTGTTTCTTTGCTTTTTAATGAATTGATGGGGTACTCTAGTAAAACAAGACAATTGCAACTGAAATTGTAAGTTCCTTAGATTCATAACAGCTAGTTGTGTATGTGTCCCTTCTAAAGAATTGTCAGTGCTGGTTTAGAAAAAAACATTTTCATGGCAGAAGAAAAGATTTTAGACATGTTTGAGAGGTAAAGATGAATAGTTCTTAAACGATCATGTCTAGACTGGACAGTGTGAGGAAAATAATTTTTTGACATTTCTTCTTAAATGATTCAGATTCACAAGAATAAAAAAAATGTGTTAATCTTTTTATTAAGAATATTTTAGAACAGTTTATACTACATACGTAACCAGTAAAAAGTAAGATAGGCCGACAGATAATGATGTAAGGAATCTTCATACATTTGTTTCTTTGCTATTGTGACACATTTTATTTTGAAATTAACTTCTCACATTTGGATGGGAACAGAGTATGTTCTTTAAATCCTGGTAAGGAAAACATGCAGAATGGCTTTGGATTAGAGGACATAAGGTATTTCTCTCAGTAGCAAGCCAGTTTTCATGAGGGGGCGGTGTGCTCCCAGCACCCATCTGCATGCCTATGAACAGACCTTCCACCAGGTGTCCGCCCCAAGCACACACAGATGTAGAGCAAGAAGGTGTCCCCAGTGGAGAAGAGGAATGGCCCTATGATAAATTATACAAACATGATGTTCTAGCTGGAAATTTCACCAAATTAATTGGAGAGGGAAAGCAAATAACAAGATGACTCATTATACACAAAGCATCTCTCCACTATAGGTAGACTTTTATTTAAAAATGAATTTATTAAGATTGTAACTATTCAATGTCACAGTCATGGTATTTAGCAATAAGGGGGAACATCACAAAGTATAAGGTATGATTTCTGCCTTCATGGAGTGTATAATCTATTTAGGAATAAATACGTCTAACATGAAAAGAGAAGGGATGATTCACTTTAGTAAGCAATGAAGTTGCAAAAGTGTTTTAATATAATTGTATACAAACATTTCCCCTTTCTTGCAAAGAATCATTAAATGCCCTTGTGAAGGAAAGTGAAGCAATAGATGCATAATAGCAGAATGGACAGTCGGGTGATAGTAGACAGTAGGCCACAGTGGTTAAGAACACAGGTCCTGAATTTGGACAATGTGTACAAGTCCTGACTCTACCACTTAAAAGAACAGGGGACATTATGAAAAGAGAAAAATAAGCAAGAAGAACCAATGCAGGTTCTGAGAGTGGTAAGAAATGAACCTAGAGAAGTAGGCAATATTTGGGTCATGGCCTTAGGCTTGAATGTCCAGTAGACAGTGGGGAGCTATTAATGGGAGAAGCTGTACTGTGAAGAATGAAGTACATTAAGACAAGAGCAAGTGATAGCCTTAGACCTGTACATGAGGAGCTCCACACTTTAGATGACCTCACATATCAGAAACACAAAAAAGAATACGTTTATTAAATTACTGCCCTGGCCGGTTTGGCTTAGCAGTTAGAGCATCTGTCAGCTCTCAGACTGAAGGGTCTTAGGTTCGATTCCCAGTCAAGGGCATGTACCTGGGTTGCAGGTTTGACACCCAGCTCTGGTCTGTCTCTCTCACATTGATGTTTCTCTCTCTTTCCCTCCCTCCCTTCCTTTCACTCTATCTTTCTCTAAAAATCAATGGAAAAATATCCTCGGGAGAGGATTAAATAAAAAAATAAAAATAAAATAAATGACAGTTGACTGTCTCTGGCACTCAGCAGTAAGACCCATAACCTGAAGGTCTACTTTGTGGCTCACACCATTCTGTCTTCAAGGAATACTCTTCAAGGTCTCCTGCCTTATGTCCTTGAAATGCAAGACAATTGAGTCTGAATGCCATAAAGATGAAGGGCTTGCTCCTGCTGACATCGAGAGGGACTGTGCTTCAGAGAGGAGAGGACATGAGCAGGGGAAGCACTTGGTAAGCGGAAAGACAAATTAATTAACTTGTCAAATTCTTCCTCCCAGAGAGCAACATGCAATAAATTTTTGCACAAAGTATCATTTCCCAGGAATGTTAAGTGTCCATTTTCATGTTCTAATTTGAAGTGCTGGATATATTCATGAATTAACACAATATTTGTAAAAGTTGCTCTTGATACTGAGAACTGTTTTCAGTGTTAAACAATTCATGGTTAACCTTTGTACTGTGTAGCTCCAGATGTAACATTGTGATGCATGGCGCCACTTTCTTTCATCTGGATTAGGTGAGCACACAGAAGAACTGTCATAGTTTTATTTTTATAGAAATGCTTAAAAAGATTTAATATAACTTTTAAAATTTAAATTAAAATTTTTCATGTATTTAAATAATTTAACTTGTATTTAGTAATTACATTTATATTTGACTTTAATTTTAATAGATAATTTTGATCATTTAAAAGTAAAAAAATATATTTGAAAACAGAACATCTAACTTCATTTTTTTATTTCTTTTTATAGCCTCACCAGAGGATATTTTTCTACTTATCTTCAGATGGAGTGGGAGGGAGGGAGGGAAAGAGAAATATGGATGTGAGAGAGACACATCGACTGGTTGACTCCCACACAACCCCGACCAGGAACGAACCGCAACCTAGGTACGTGCCCTTGACCGGAATTGAACTTGCGACTCATTGGTCTGCGGGCTGATGCTCTAACTGCTGAGCCAAACCAGCCAGGGCTCTTTTCTTTTTTTAATTATATAAAATTATATACAAATTTAGTATAAAATGAATGTGGTGTATTTTATTTTTTATCCCTTACATCATCGTTGCCTTTAGAATTAAAACTACATACAAATCATGACTATAATAACCTAGTGATTTAGTTAACATTAAAATATAAAAAATAAATTATATTGAATAAATAATAATTTATTTTATTATTTTATGGCTTTGTCTTATTAACCATAAAAACTTTACCAGTCCAGTCCTGGCCGGTTTGGCTCAGCAGTTAGAGCGTTGGCCTGCGGTCCAGAGAGACCCGGGTTCGGTTCCCGCTAAGGGCAAATACCTCAGTTGCAGTTTGTCCCCAGCCCTGGTTGGTCGTGCGGGTGGCAGCCACTCAATGTGTCCCTTTCACATCAATGTTTCTCTCTCTCTCTCTTCCTCTCTCTCCCTCCCACTCTATCTGGGCAAAAAATGAAAATATGTCCTCAGGTGAGGATAAAAAAAAAAAAAAAATTTAAAACTTTACCAGTCCATTACACAATAACCAAAAATTTAAAAAATAATTAAATTCTAACTTTGATATTTTACTTATTTTGTCATTTGAAAAAATACAACTTTATAAAACATAATAGGATAGAATAGAAAAGTCAGTTGAGATCAATATTATATATATAATATATATATGAAAAACAGTGAGGTTTTCTTCTAAATATATTGATTATTCAGATAATTTAGGATAAGTGGATTATTTTCCTGGAAACAACTGTTTTTAGAAAACCATATCTCCAATTTTCACCTTGGTTGTGTAAACACAGTTCTGTTAGCAGTTCTTAGCCTTTGAGAATAAAATTCACTCATGTCTATATGTTAAATCACAGAAAGAAAAAGGGAAACAATATCAGAAATAAATTGAATTACACCAGGACTTAAAAACCAGTTTCCAAATGGTTAAAGTAATTGAATCTTAAATAGGAGAAAAATAACACTTTGTAGTGGAAGCAGTTCTACATAAATTACAAAATTTATAATCCAAAGTGAACTCAAAATTGTTAACATATAAATTGCAAATGAATCTGAGTCAACAAAATGTAAACAAAGTAAGTGTTACCCCTCTGTAATGTTGTTTTATAAAAATAGATACCAGTCAAGTTCAAGATGAAATTAACCAAAACCTAATAGAATGTCAGGCACACAAAGTGAAAGTGAGAATAGAATCAACTGTCCAAATACTTCCACTTCCCCAAATACAGCTGTCTAAAAAGCAAGAAAGCTGAATCTAAATACTTCTAGCTTGAACCCTGAATAATTGCTATATTCTCCAAGTTACATTCTAAATCTACATTTCACTGAGCTACAAGGTTTTTAATCTGCTTTGATAACTTTAAAACAAGAGTAATAGTACTTTTGCACTATTGTACTTTTCCAAAAGTAATTGTACTTTTCCTATATGCATAACATGGTGCTATGAATTATAGATGTGTCATAGATTTTAGGACCACAGTTGGAGAAGCAGGCATGAAGTGGAGAAATGTTTTTTTTTCACCAGTTAGAGAATTCAGTAAGTGGTGGAGCTGCAAATGCAACCATGTCTGGCTGACTCAGAGGAACAGTGATACATTTCACTACCCTAGATATATGTGAAGAGCTGATCCTACAAATTCTTACTGATTCTTAAGAAGAAACAGTATGTCACCTGCCCATCAGCAACATTTAGAACTTCCAATGAAAGTAACAAATTGAGTTGAAGAGGACTAAAACGAATATGGAAAATATTAGAGTCCAGCACAGGACATTAAGATAAGTTCAGTAATATTTCATGGTTAGCACAGTTAAAGGCAGCTGAGATATCTAATAAGATGAGTACAGTCAAAGACCCTATTTCAGAGTTAATGGGCAGATCATTACAATCTTTGACCAAAGCAGTCCCCACACTGACCTAATCAAAATCCAGAATGAAAATTATCATAAAGTACATGATGAACCAATTAGCCTGGAGCTGGGTTGCTTCTATCTGCTCAAGTATCTCAGCTGGGAATGGTAAATTAAAAACTAAAAGGAAATGAGGAGGAAAAAAGCACTAGAAGGCAGGAGCATTAGTTTAAATTCTGGGCCCCTATGCAAGAGATTCAGAAAGAGTTCCTTTTGCTCTGTTTGCTTTGTATGCATAGATATCTGGTAAAGAGCACGTAACCCTTTGTGGGTCTCTAGGGACCTAAGGAGAGCATCGTGGGTGGTGCTTGTACCCCACTTAGATAGGTAATAAAGAAGTGCCTTTCTTCACTATCTTAATGTTAAATGTTGTTTATTGAAAACAGTTTGGAGATGGAGCTTCAAAGTCCCACGTTGATGAAGATGGTGAATAGGAGCAAGTAGCTCATTTGAACCAAAGAAAACAGAAATTTAACTAGATCCCTATGTAGAAATGATAGCTTTACTGCCTCCTGATTTTCCTGAGCATTCATTATGTTGTGCCTTTTTCTATTTTAAATTGGGAGAGAAAAAATGTAAAAGTAGATTTTGGATGAAAAACAAAAGAATATAAAAATTTTTACGAGGATGACATGACAGTTTTTCTGAAGGCCTTCTTAGCTTTGAAGACATCAAATGTAAGACCTGTTCCTGGGTGAGATCGAGTCATGCAGCAGAAAGAAAACAAGAAGCTATGGGTTGGGAAACTACTTGTAACAGTTTTTTGTTTATTTGTTTATTTTGTCTTTATTGATTGAATGTGAAGGTTAGACATAATATTCTAAAAATGTTCTAATATCCAAATGTTCTCATTTTAAAATTTCATATGGATATTATAGAAAAATGATTAAAAAAAGAGGAACTGTCTCAAACATGCTTTGACCTCCACTCAGATGCAACCAAAGAATGTTTGCTCATGCGTGTTCTAGTCTTCTGTTAAACCCATCTTGAATTCCCTTCCCTTCCTTTCATTTCCCGTTATATCCTTCTAGGTAGTCACTTAAGAAAACTGTGTACTGACTCTAAACATGTTTCCGTTGCTCTAAACTTTTTGGAATTGCCTTCATGTAAATTTAGACAGCAGAAAAACATTATTACTTAGATTCATACAAGTCATGTTCAATATAGAATTCAATTTAATCACCAGATTTAATTTTAAATTATATTAAGTTCTTTTGGAAAAATATAAAAATGAGTTTTCATGTTGAAAATGTGCTATCTAAAATATTTAACAGAAAGTGCCACAGACCTAAAGAAACTTTTAAAGGAAGAAAGAGAGAGAGAGAGAGAGGAGCTAAATGATAGACCACAATTTGACCTCCCTAAACATTGCTGGCCGGGACACCAATGTCCTGCTACATGGATAGTTTATCTTGGTGAGGATATAGTCCTATGTGTCTCTGAATCTGAGACAGTTAATCAATATTGCCAGTCATGCCTCATAGCTGGGTCCTCTAATTTACCTCCAGATGGTAAATTCGAGTGAAAGTTAGTATAATAAAATGGCATGGGCATTAAAGTCAGACCCACTTAAGCTGAAAACACAGCTTCACCACTTGCTAATTATGTGATTTCAGGCCAGTTACTGAGCCTCGGTTCGTCAACTTATAATTATGGGAATATTATCTAATTATAATGCTATTTTAAGAATTTTAAAAAAGTGAAAATTCTTAGCACAATGCTTGGAACAGAGTAGCTGCTTGAGCGTGGCAGGGAGCTGAATGCCATTTTCCTACTGCTCACATCATAGAGGACTGGCCGTTGTGTGCCACAGTGAGAAGACTGTATAATGGACTGATTGTGGCAATTTGCAGCAAACAGATAGAATTAAAACTTTTCAACAGTGAAATGGAATGACTGATCAGGAAGAAGCTAGGTTAAAAATGGGCATCTTTGTATCTGAGAAGATAGGAAAATGATGACCAGAAAGAGGCTGGAGTTCCTCCAAATTGGCAGGTGGCTTCAAACCCTGACTCCTACAAGAAGATGTCAAAGGTTTTAATTTCATAGTTGATTGAAAGAGGAGAGGCTTTTTCACCAGAGTGGCGGCTCGTTTGGGAACCACTGGTAGGAATTACAGTATACCTGATGACTATAGACTTCAGGTGGGAGTGCTGGGTGAAGGCATTTGGGTCCTTAAGCTTCTCTCAAAACCCAGACAGCATCACCTTTTCGGAGATCAAACCAAAATTGAAGCCAGGGAGGAATTTCTATCAAGAAATTTGAAGACATGTGATAATACAGCTTCCTTTCGGACATCCCTGTGGATTTGGTTACTCTCAAACAATTCATGTGCTCACACACATAGACTCAAAGATGAAGCCATTCTGGGAGCAACGTAATTGGCAGATAAATATTATTGATTGCATTTAACTAAATGTATTGAGAACATCAAGAACACTGGTTGGACTGAGAGCACTGACTACGTGTTCGGCTCATGCAGTTGTCTCCTCTTTTGCAGAGCTTTGCATCAAGTTTTTCTTTCTTTCTTTATTTTATTTTTTGTCAGAAAAAATTATGAAAGTGTCACTTTCCCTTTGCAGTTAATTCAGGAGAGATCCTCTATTCGAGCAGGGCACATTTTCATGCAAATACAGCCGCACAGTTTCCAGCCCCCTAATAGCTTCTTACAAATGATGTGCCATTACAACGAGGTTTATTTAAACAAATTTAATACATCTTTAATCAAGCTGGAGAGCATTTTCAAAGGTCACGCTCCAAATCAGGATCACTGTACTGAGCTTATCAAAGTATTAGCTTAAGGGGGAGGGAGAATTATTTCTTGGACAAGTAATTTTAGGCAAATCTTTATTTACATTTTTATTCAGTTATTAAATTTTATTCCTTTCCCTCCTCCTTCTAGTCTCCATTTATGAACCTATAAGAAAGTCTGCAAATGGAGCTATAAGCATATCACTGCAGTCAGTCCTTCTAGAGGCAAAGCTTTGAAGAACGAAGGACTAAAAGGCAAGCACAAGAGACCAGGCATTTTCAGTGTCAGAGATAATCTTTTAGTGCCTCTAACACATCCATCCCAAAGGTCCCACATTAGGCTCTGTATATATTGCTGAAATTCTAATGCACTGTTCCTTTAGTGGATAAATGAAATAGACTTTCTGAGTTGCCCTAACCTAGACCTTCATTCTTTCTCCCTCTCTGTCTAGCTCTCTCTCTCTCTCTCTCTCTTTTCTAATATATGTGCAACATATATGCAAACAAATATTCATTGTTTTCCTTTAATTTTTCTCACAAGCACTAATGGAGTTATCCATGGTTCTTCCTGACTCTTGAATCTTTTACATGAATATTTATGGAACAAAAAATATCAGCTTGGTTCACCTAAGAAAAATAACTTTATCTTTTATACTAAATTTTTGGACAAAATTCAGTAACAGCAATTGCCATATGCAGTCATGATGACAGAGGATATGTCAGTGTTTTCAGAGTGTGAGCTTCCATTCCGTAAAAGTCAACCCTTTATCCCAGTATAAAAGTGGCTAATGAGGCCCCAAGATTAAAGGGGAAGTGAACTCTGCAAGAACACAGAAATAGCTGATGGGAAGAGAAGAGTTACTCCTGAGGATTTTAATGCTCATTAGAATTAGGAGCTTTCAAACTTCTCGACAACATAGAAATAAAACAGAGCATCTGAAAAGACAACCCTGAAATAATGAAAATATCATGCAGCAGTGCAATTGAATCGATTTTGGGGTCTTGTCTCAGTACAAGCGATTGGCTTAGGGTGAAGAAAACTGGGGGACCAGAACAAACAAAAGAATCAGAGAGATGATGGTTTTAGCAAGCCAATAAGAAACAAAGCACCACCTCTCCAAATAAATGTGGCACCTAGTAGGTCAGGGCAAAGGGAACAGTAGGTAGGAAGAAAATGAGAGAAATAAAATAAAGTTATTTATGGCTTGGGATACTAGGGAATTCATATGTAATCAATAACAGCAGAACAAGGCTCAGTAAACAGTGATTTGGGATTTGGGTTGGTTCACAAAGAATTATTGAATGTCTTATTATTAAAGTCTTTGGTGGCAAAACATACAAACAAACCAAAAAACCCCTATTGCACAGAGTGAAAAAGCAAGTATACATTTGGAGATATAATCTCTACTTACAGATGGATTTTTCCCCTGTCTTTCTAAATATGATTCTTTCACTATTATAAAAGCACAGAATGTCATTTTCAAGGGCTGTGTGGCAAGAGTTAAAAAGTAAAGATGAGTTTTGAATTATCCCTGGCCCATTAAAATTATGTGGCCTTTCAAAAAGGTGATAGGTCGTGAGAGTATCAGGAGTTATCTCAGCTGGAATAAATGGCAGCCATTTTTTTTCTGTAATTTGTGGGCAAATTTGTATCTGTCTTGATGTGTCTATATCTTATATCAGCAACTCTGTCTTAGCCTGGCTTATTCCCTCTTGTCTCACAATGTCCCTGACTCCCTTGCAAAGGGTGAGTGGCCAGACACTGCTCTCCTGGCAAGCATGGATTGAGTCTCCCTTTTCTTCTGCACTAGTCCACTAGTCCCACTTCCCCAATGGTCCTCTTCCTGAACAGAATCTAGGATTCCAAGAATATGGGCACAAGACTTTTAGTGTCTGTGGCGCCAGCCCCTGTGCTTCTGTATCAGGTGTGAGTGTGATGGGGGTGGGGTGATGTAGCACAGTTGAGAGGAGTTCTCACCTCTCACTTTTCACACTACTTGTCTGTACATCCTAGCTCAGGGACTCTGATGACTTGTGTCAGGCCTGAGATGTGGCATCTGTATTTTGAAAGTTTCCCAGGTGATTTCTGTAGACAGAATAGTGGAATCCTGAAATATCCATGTCATCTTCCTAATTAATTCATTCTCTAGCTATCTTATCCAGTCAGTTACCCTCGCTAAGCCTCAGTCTGAAAGATGGAGATCCATTCATTTATCCCCTCATTCTTCCAGAAAGTATGTCTCATGTGTCTACTATGTGCTTTGCAGAAATGAATACGTCCTCTAGGAAATTTCACTGTACTGGAGTAGATTGATTTCCATTAGATAGGTGTGTATAAAGACCTGGGACAGTTGGAGCTACATTTTCTCTCTAGGGATGTCAAAGTTGGTAAGACTTCACAGATCAAAGGATATTAGCTGGGTTTTAGATGATAAAGATACTTTTACCAGGAGGAGAGGAAGGATGTTCTAACAAGAAGGGGAAGTATATTGAAGACATGGAAACATAGAACTCATGGTGTCTTAAAGCTGATAAATGCTGTGGTCTTGAAAATAAAGTTTATAGGTTAAGGAATGGGTTAGTAGTAGGAAGTGTGACTAGAAAGGTAGGTTAAGACTAAATTTTCTAAATTTTAGAGAAACAGACTGTGGAATTTGGATTTTTTTTTTCTTGAAGAAAATGGGTTATTGGTTTTCTCTTTGTTTTTAAATGGAATGGTATACATACACACACCACAGATGTATAATTCCAAAGGTAAATTTAGTATTCGGGTGGAGGAAATGACTATGACAGGAAAACTGGTTAGGAAAGGGAAATGAGAAGGGAAAGATTTGAGATTCATTCCTCAGGTACAATCAATAAGTGACTAAGTTTAGGTGATTAGAAAACATTAATGGTCATTTCTATTTAACTGGTTTGAAGATAGAATGAAATTACACACATAAAAATGTTTTGTAAATTCTAAAAAAATTATAGTGAGGAAAGTCATAGTAGAAATCTCTAGAGAAACAAACATTGATCCAGTTATTATCTTCAAGTAATAGCTTGAAAGATTGTATCATTGCAATGTAGACCACCTCCATATATTATTTAATAAAATTTAAAAACTGACTTTGTTCTCTGAAATAGTATTATTTTTCCCACATATTTTGAAAATTCTGGAATTCTAAAGGCCTAGGCTTTCTGCAGCTCTAATTTTCCATGTAAGTCTATACAGGCTTTAAAAAAAAAAAATGTTACCATAGCTTCTTCAACAGTAAAACAATACCAAAGTTATTTAACAACTTTCTATAGATGGTGGTCTAATAAATTACTCTATAAAATGTGAAATATTGGACATTATTCTACATGCTTATGCATTTAATTACTAGAAATAACAAATCCATATGCTCAACTCTTGAGTTAGGGAGTGATGTGGTGGTGAGTGAACAGTCACTGCAACACAGAAGGTAACTTCTCTATAGTGGTTCTGTCAGCTTACTCTATATGGAGAAGGATGGAAATAAAACTGAAAATCCTCATTACAGATTTACTTTTTTGTTGTTGTATACACAGATTATTTTTTAGAGTGGTTTTAGGTTCACAGTACAATTGAGGAGAAGGTACAGAGATTTCTCATATGCCTCCTGCCCCCACAAATGCACAACCTCCCTGCACCAGAGTGGTACATTGTTATAATCAAGGACCTTACACTGAAACGCCATTACCATCCATATCCATAGCTTACACTGGGATTCACTCTCAGTGTTGTACATTCTATTGGTTTTGACAAATGTGTAATGATGTGTATCCAACATTGTAGTGTCCTAAAAATAGGTTTATTGCCTTTAAAATCCTTGGTGGTTCGCCTGTCTATTCCTTCCAACCCCCGATCCCTGACAACCACTGATCTTTTCACTGTCTCCATAGTTTAGCTTTTTCAAGTATGTAATATAGTTGGAATCATACAGTATATGCCCTTGTCAGATTGGCTTCTTTCATTTAAGTATGCTTTTAAGGTTCTTCTATGTCTTTTCATGGATTGATAGCTTACTTGTTTTTAGTGTTGAATAATATTTCTTTGTCTGGAAGTACCACAGTTTATTTATGCACTTACATACTAAAGAATGAATATTTTGTTTACTTCCAAGTTTTGGCAATTATAAATAAAGCTGCTATAATCATCCATGTGGAGATTTTTGTGTGGTTTCAAGTTTTCACCCCATCTCAGTAAATACAAAGGAGCAAGATTGCTGGATCGTATACTAAGAGTATGTTGTTTTGTAAAACATAAATTATCTTCTGAAGTGGCTGTATCATTGTGTGTTCCAACCACCAATGAATGCAATTTCTTTTTGTACTACATTCTTGTCAGCATTTGGTGTTACCAGTGTTTTTAATTTTGGCCTGTCTACTGGGTGTGGAGTGGCAGTTCATTGTTGTTCTAATTTGCATTTCCCTGATGACATATGATGTGGAGAATCTTTTTATATGCTTATTTGCCATCTGTTTATCTTCTTTGGTGAGGTGTCTGTCCAGGTCTTTTGCCCATTTTGAAATCAATTGTTTGTTTCCTTATTGTTGAGATTTTGGTTTTTTTTTTTTTCTTTATTGATTTTTAGAGAGAGAGGAAGGGAGAGGGAGAGAGAGATAGAAACATGGATGAGAGAGAACATCGATTGGCCGTCTCCTGCATGCCCCCCACCAGAGATTTGGCCCACAACCTGGGCATGTGCCCTGACCGGGAATCAAACTGGTGACCTCTTGGTGCATGGGTTGACGCTCAACCATTGAGTCACACCGGCTGGCCATCCTTATTGTTGAGTTTTAAGAGTTCTTTGCATATTTGGATATCAGTTCTTTATCAGATATGTCTTTTATCTTTTGAAGTTTTCTTTATGTGGGGGGGTGGTGTTTTTCTATTTGTTTGGTTTTGCTTTTTTAATGAAGTTCAGCTTATCAATTATTTCTTTCATGGGTAGTGCTTTTGATGTTGTATCTAAAAGTCATTACCATACCAGGGCCATCTAGATTCTCTCCTATGTTATCTTCCAGGAGTTTTACAGTTTTATGTTTTATATTTAGGTCTGTGATCCTTTTCGAGTTAATTTTTGTGAAGAGTGTAAGATGTGCATCGAGATCCTTTTTTTATTATTATTAATTTATTTTTGTTACAAATGTTTCTCCCTTTCCCCCCGAGATTAATTTTTTTAACACATGAATGTCTAGTTATTGAATTCACTTTTTCTCAAAAAATTTAATCAGGGGTGGACATTAATTGTTTAGAAAAGACTTATAATGAACCACATTTCTTATGTATAGTGTGCTGTTGGGTCCAGTCTTCAAATTGAAAGATGAGAAAAAAAGAAGTAAGAATATTCTGGAAAACAGTGTATAAAGCCATATTTATGTAGACTTGTCTATACCTTGCCTTTAGGACATTGTTGATTTGATATCAAGGTTTCGATGTTACTACCTAGGGGAATCATAATTTGCCCATGGGAGTTGTGTATGTTCTGCTAAAAACAAAACAAAACAAAATAGAAACTACTTATGAGAATTTAGAAATTAGCAAATACAAATGGGCCATAATCTAGACTAAATAAATTAGCCATTCAGCAATAATGTGCTGAGAACTACTTTGTACTACATATCACCCTTGTACAAGAAGGGGCAAGATCCTTTGGTACACCATCCTTGAGAGCAGCAGGTTTTATTTACCCAAAGAAAATGGAAAAGGGCCCCCCTTGAGGAGAGATTGAAAGAAGGTAAGGACTCCAGAAGGAAAACATGGTCAGAAACAAGGTTCTGTTAACTAAGGACTACTCAATCAGGTTTCTGGCCTGTCATTGAAGCAGATTTAATAAAATAATTATTTTTAACCTATCAGGGAGAGTCTAAGGGAAAAAAGAAACCAAAAAACAAATGATACATTTACCCAAGACTAGCAAGAACAAGAAAGTATTACCACCTACAGTTTGAAGGGGAAAGTGGTGAAGATAATTAGGGGTTCCCTGAGATTATCACTCAGGAGAGCAGGCCACTTTACATCTGTGTCCTTTGGGACAGCGATGACTTGCAGTGGGAGATACTGAAATATATATTCTCATCTCATTTTCCTTCTGCTTTCCAAACATATCCCATTATCTCCCATTGGCTAAAACTAAATCCAAAGGCAAAAGGAAAAGGATCTTACAGAGTCGGTTCTCACAGCCCAGCTTCCCAGAGCACAAAGCAGAACAAGATGTAGAAAGACAGAAAATGGACCTGGAAGAGCAAAAAATATGCAACACAGTGACCACCTGTGTTTGAGTGTGCGTGTGAGAGAGAGAAAAGCAGACAGACTGAAAGAAGAGAAATGGAGAGATGTGTTTGCTTTAGTTTTTGAGTCTTTAATAGGAAGTTTTCAACACTGTGTTTTCCCCTACTTTCTCTTATTTGTTCAATAAAATAGTTTCCCAGTCTTGGACTATTGGCCAAAATGAAAGGAGGATTCAATATGAAAGAGTAGCCTTACCTACAGTTTGATTCTGTTGAGACAAGCATGGCAGGGACCACCATGAACCAAAGAATACTGTGAATCCTGGAATTCCAGAGGGTCATCAGACATGAAGCTAAAGTGACACAGACTGAAACAGGGAGGAGGAGCCAAGGTTTGAAGGCAGAACAGTCTAGGCAGCCTGGACTTGGACTTGCACCTGAGACCACCCTCTTTGGGAATACACAAACGATGACAAATAGGTCACAATTTACAAATAGTTTATTATTAGACATTATTTCAAAAATACCCCTAATCATACGTCGGTTGCAGTTTGTCCCCGGCCCGGGTTGGGGTTGTGTGGGTGGCAACCACTTGATGTCTCTCTCTCTCTTCCTCCCTCTCTCCTTCCCACTCTAACTGAAGATACATGCAAAAATGTCCTCGGGTGAGGATAAAAAAAAAATACCCCTAATCACCCACTAGTTTAAAAGTCGTCTTTAAACAGACTCATAGATACAGGAAAAACTGAGGATTGCCAGAAGAGAAGGGGTTGAGGAACTGATTGAAAAAGGTGAAGGGATTAAGAAGTACAAATTGGTAGTTACAAAATAGTCATGGGATGTAAAGTACGGTATAGGAAATATAGTCAGTAATGTTGTAATAACTATGTATGGCTCCAGGTGGGTACTGGAATTATTAGGGGGATCACTTCATACATTTACATAATTGTCAAACCACTATGCTGTAAACTGGAAACTAATATAATATATAAAGTCATTTGTAATTTAAAAGAAAATAGTAAAAAAGTAGTCTTTTTAAAATTTATTTCCAGGTTGCCTTGTATGGAAGAGATTCCAATTTTATTTTGAACTTTTGATTATTTAGAGCCATCTACCAAGTACATTTTGCAGCTTTCAACCTTTCTGCAGAAACACTCAGTTGAATGAGAGGGAATATTCTGCAAATTGACTCCCAGGCTGGTTTCCCACTATCTTTCAGAGTGGATTTGTGCCAACTCCTTCAGTCATTAGCTATGTGATACAAATTGATTTTAATAATGCATTCCAAATACAAATAGAAATGCCTATTGTGTGGGTATATGTTTTGAACTATCTGTTTCATTGTTAAGCCAGATAAGTGAAAATTTATCCCATTTCTAATTTCTGTTATTTAGTAATTAGATCCCTTTGACATTTTGGTTCCAGTTAGATAGTAATTAATAAAAAGTCTAACACTTTTTCTTGTAAGAAAAGTTTAGTGAATACCTCTTGAAAAAAATATAGCATGTGCAGAAAGTCATGAGTTTATCAGGAAGAGTAATTTATTTCATATATAATAAAAAATAATATAAAAATGAGTGGGAGCATCTTTTAGGACAATCATTTCACTTCCTGTGAATAGTAAATGGATACACATTAATTTCTGTGACAGAGTTTTGTTTTCACCCTTTTGTGTGCTGGCACTAAATCTGTTGTTGTCCCCGTGGTTTGAAGAATAGCATTCAAATTCTTTTTTTTTTTTTTTTTTTTTTTTACTAATAATGCTCAATATTAGCTGTATAATCTCTATGTATCATATATATATATATATATATATATATAGTGTAATTTCTAGTTCTTATGCTATAATCATAACTCTGCTTATATTAGAGATTTGAATAGAAACTCTAAGAAAACCTCTCATGCAAACACACACACACACACACACACACACACACACACACAATTTATACTTATAATTTCAAATCCATTGTATTGGTAATTAGATACTCCAGATTCATATTCTAATCCTTTTAAAGTATAAAATTTTGTCTCAGATTTGATGACATCTTCACAACATAGTATCTGGATGCTTATTAATTTAATCACACTAAGCTTTTAAGAGTAAGCATTATACTTTAATATTATAAAATTATTAGTGTAATCCAAACAAAAATTGCTAATAAGTATTCTTGTTAAAAAAAAATTTTTTTCTTTATTGATTTTAGAGAGAGAAAGTGAGAGGGAGAGAGAGATAGAAACATCGATGAGAGAGATCATTGATTGGCCACCTCCTGCATGCCCCACGCTGGGGATTGGGCCCACAACCTGGGCATGTGCTCTCACTGGGAATCGAACCAGCGACCTCTTGGTGCATGGGTCAATGCTCAACCACTGAGCCACACAGGCCGGATGTAATAAGTATTCTTCAATTGTGTTTTTGATAGTTCACCATATATCATCAAAGCTCAGAATTTTATTTGAATACATCTCTATCAAAAATATAAAGAAATCTGTATATATTAGTCATTTCTGTTTTTGTTTTACAACACAAATATTTTCAATTAGCCAAATATAATGTTTTATGATTACAAACTATTACACTTGATATTTATATGCAAAATGTAATCCAAACTTTACTGGGAGAATTTTATTGTGGAACATTTAAATAAACAACATTTGTTATTCAATATTATTTATGCTTTATGCAGCACTCTAAATTTTTTCTGCTTATTGGTTTGGAATATACAATATATTGTACACACACATGCACACACATATACATCAAAAAGATCATTCTTGATTTCAGCTATTGGTTATAGTCAATTTTTATTTTATTAAAATGTTCCACTCTCAGATAAAAAAAAAAGCTATAGTACTTTTATACAATGGAATACTACTCTGCCTTAAAAAGGAAGAAAATGTTACCCTTCACGAAAGCATGGATGGACCTGGAGAACATTATGCTAAGTGAAATAAACCAGTCAGAGAAAGACAACTGACTGCCATATGATTTCACTCATACGTGGAATTGGGGTGCAATGGGGTGGGTGAAGGGATTGAGCAAAAGAGAGAGAAATCATGGACACGGACATCCGTGTGGTGATTGCAGGGGGAGGGAGTGGGTGGAGGTGGAAGAGGGCATAGAGGGGATACACGGTGATGGCAAAAATAACATAAAATAAACTAAAAATTAAAATGTGATTTGAAGGTAAAAAATAAACAAATAAAATACAATGTTCCACTCTCTTTTCATATTAAATGTACTCTCCATTGAATGGATATTAAAAAATGTTCGTGCCCTGGCTGGTGTGGCTCAGTTGGTTGGAGCGTCCTCACGTACTCCAAAGGTGGTAGGTTTGATTCCCAGTCAGGGCACAGTTAGGTTGCAGGTTCCATCATCCCAGACTGGGCGTGTGCAGGAGGCAACTCATCAATGTTTCTCTCTCACATTGATGTTTCTCTCTCTTCTCTCTAAAATAAAATAATGTTTGTCATCTTTTTTACACAGGGATATAAAAAATAAAAAATAATTTAGTGAGAACATGTCCACAATCCAATTTGAAATAGTCAAGACCAATCCAAGAACTTAAAGTAAATTGATTTGCTTAGTTGAAATCATTTTCATGAGAGCTCAGAAGGGTCTATGTAAAGGAACATTACTACCATAAATTGAACATTGTGGAGGTTGTGACAGTTTACAGCTCAGAGCCCCTGAACAAAATGATTTCCTTTTCAAATATAGGAGAAATGGGTCCTCTAACTTACTTTTTCCTTGAGGTAAGTATTTTATCCTCCTGCTAAAAGACCCTATGTAAAGAAATATCACAACTTCCTTCAATGTTCCTTTTTTCTTTCCTTAAAATGTCTCTAAATCAACAAGTGAAAAGTTAGTGTTTTTTTTTTCTTTTTTCTTTTTCCCTCTTCACAGCATATTCAATTTAAAAACTTTTGGAACAGGACCCACCATGGAAAATGTTCAAACTGTATCCTCTTGATAGATAGTAGATAGAAACTTCAGAATGAGATCAATATGTCCTCACATTTAAATAGAACATCCCATTAAATAGAGCCAGGCTGTCAAGATTGGATTGCATATATAATCTTCTTTAAAAGAATTAATGCTTCCAAATGAATACGATGGAATAGAGTAGAAAATAATGTTCTCATTGCCAATCTATCATGTTAAAGTAATACCTAGGCAGTCCATCAGCGTCAAGACGATAGAGACATCTGCTATACTTTTCTGAGACAGCCTAATTTACATATTTGTAAATATTAAATATAAATTTAGAAATTGATATTTCCTTTTTCTCATAAATGGTCATAAATCATTGATGGAATTTGAATATGCTTGAAATGAATTAATTCCCCCTCTTGTTCTCTTAGAAACATAGCTACTTTTGTCTGTGTTTGTAACATTCTGTGCTACGACAAGGTATTCACGAAAAATAAGGATGTAAATATTTTTCTTTCATTTTGCCCCTTCTCTCTAGTTACTAAATATGTAGACTAAAATGTTTTGTCCAGTTTTTAATGTATGACCTTCAATCAGATGCTGATTCATTTCCAGGTATCTAGTAGATGGCTATTTGTTATGAAATTTTACTTATTTTCTATTTCAAGTTTATATAAGACATGGACAATGCAATAGAATATACTTAGTTTTCTAAATTTTAAGCTAGGACTGATAAAAATGAACAATACAAATAAATATTATCTGGCGTTTGCTCATTGAGAACACTTGTTAACCTATATTTAATCTATCTGAGGAATTCTTTTTACAGTACATTCTCTGATTCTTGTTTTCTTATTCCTTATTGATTCTTACAATAGCTTACAATTGAATATATATCAATGCCATTTTAAAATGCATTTGTTAAGTTAATGGAAAATAAGATATAGTAAAATATAAAGGTCAATTTGTAAAAGAGTATATTCCAAATGTTCATTTGTAGATCGGCTGGTTGTCACTAGGAACATGTTTTTCTATAGAATATAGTTGTTAGGTTCCCAGGCTAGCCCACAGATAAATCATATTATCTAATCAATGCTAATCATACTAGCCTTAGTTCTTGACAGCAGGACCCCTGCTACTTCAGGGAAAGGAGAATAAGGATAATGAAGATAATTACTCCCCCTTCCTCCTTTCTTGGGTTCAAAACTGTTTCAATACCTTTTTAGAATTTTTAATTTTTAAGAATTACACCTTTATACCTCCCATTCTGCATTTATCGCCAATGAAAAATAATCCTCCCTAAAGATTCCTAAACACTTAGATATACTTTTCATCGCTAACAATTTTAAGGTCTCACTATGTGCAAAGAATAATTATAAATGCTTTAAAGGTGTTATTTTATTGTAATCACAACTCTGTGACGTGGATACTAAAGGTATCACCATTTTACAGATGAGGAAAGAGAAGAGCAGTAGGATTCAGTCATTATTTTACACAATAAAAAGTGACAGTGTCAGGTTCCAGCACATTCATTCCATCACATCCCAGGATGGCCGAGCAGCAAGGTTGCTCTTCACAGCACTTGCTTCCTTCCCCCTGGCTTGCACCCTGCCACCCAGCTCCCCACTTGTTCATGCAGCTGATGTTGCTGGCTCTTAGGAAGAAAGCAATCATTTTTATCTAATTATTACTTTCTCTTCCAAATCTCCCCCAAGGAATAACAAAATATAATATTTCTGAATTAGATAAATATCTTATGGGGATACATTCCATTGCAAAGAAAAGCAAAGGAAAAAAATAACACCCTGTTTGGGTGAGAGAGGTGCATGCAATTGGTTCTGAGCCATCTTTGGGTGCCTTGCTTCTTCTCATTGAGGTTTCCCTTCCTCGCCTCATTTCTGTTAAAAAAAAAATTCCTCCCATGATAAAAATATCATATAGTCTCTAGTCATTCTATGAAATTCAGATTATAAAAATATACAAAGATTTAAAAAATAAGTAATCTTAAATCCCATCCAACAGAGAAATTAGATGTTAAAATTTTTGTATTCGTCTTTCCAACACCCCAGCTCCTGTATTTTGTAAATAGATATACAGCCGAGAGACTAACAGCAGATTTCTCTCTTTTTTAAACTTAATATATAACATCGGCATTTTTATAAGTTTTCACCAAAATTTTGAAGATGTCATGTAAAATAAAAGAGCCATATCTCAACATATGTAAAAGCATGGAAAACAGGTCTTAAATCTCTACTCATCATTTGTAAACAGGCGATTGTAACTCAGGAACTGGCTTGCAAATATAATCTTTACCTCTTTGTCCTTCTATAAAGGTTGGATTTCTAATGCAATTATATGAAAAATATGTCAGTTAAAAAGTTCATGTGGATTGTTGGAATAAATGAAACCCAAATGGATTGCTTTCAAACTTTAAAAGTAAAATTGTGTGCCCCCCCACCCACACCCCTTATCTTAAGTATTTTGAGGAATTAAAAGCAGTTTTCAAAATCACACTGCCTTCATATTTTCTATTTATATGTCTGATAGGAAACCTTTTAGTCATCAGCACCTTTTAGAAATGCCAGTATATGAAGACAAGCCAATGGTGGGGTGATATATAATTAAAATACTATAACAAAATATATAAAAAAATAGCAACTTATTCACGACCACTCATTAACCAGTCAATTAATTTTAATTTTTATCAGACTTGAGCTAATGACATTCACTCAACAATAAAAGATTTTAATGATCAATCTTCCAGAATAATTCAGACTCTGATAATTCAGACGGATGTGTTCTCCCTATACTTTAAACTGTCAACATAAAGAGCTTTAATACTGGGATGAACACTTCTTTGTGTGTGCACTGTGATAGATAACAGCACCTGAGGAGGTAAGTGCAACTTTGGTAACTGGGCTTGACTAGATGTATTGGTTTCATATCTGATTAGTTTACAGTGACCTGTTCCATTACCTTGATCTGCCTTGATCTCTATGAGCACTAGCAGTATGGAATCCACTGTTCAGATGCAGCTTCAGGATAATAATGCAGAAAGTTTCTGCTTTGGCTCAATAGAAAATGACTGTCAGATTTTAAAAATATATAATTAAAACTATCAAATTAGTGAGTTTCCGGATCTGTACATTATACCAGTATTAAAAATTATATCACCAAATATAGGAAACAGATTTTAAAAAATAAAATGTAATAGAAAAAAAAAAAGTACGAATAGAAAAATCCAGATTCTGAGCCTTTAAAATGTGTTTCTAAGAAAGTCCATAGCAAAGATCAAGAAGATTGCTAATGCTTTCCATCTCTATTCATTTCTTTTGTGATATTAAAAAGTGGACAGTCACTTTTACAAGATCTTAGCCATAATTTGAACTGACATCTTACAGCCAAGTGCATTAAAATTTAGAAGAAATTCCCAAGAGAAATACTCATAAGGGGTAATATATATGTATATTTCTGTGTATACATCTCTGTATAAAGAAAAGTGGGTAGGTCAGCAAATATAGGGAAATATATTCATAATAATTAAATGCCTTCTTCTCTCACTAACCTCTTTTCTTTTATAGCCAAAGTATTTGCTTAAGAAAGCTGATTAAAAAAGGGGTAAATGAACCTTGTTCTTTTGGTAGCTGGACTAGTTCAGCTTGTCTCGGTTATTACTAGTAAATAATTCTCCTCAGCAGTATGAAGAAATTTCAGCTCAGTTTTCTGCATTCTAAATCAATCTCAGTTTTAAGAGAAGGTGCAGGCTTAAAAGTTATTACAACTCCACTGTTTTCGCTGATAAATTACATGAATAACATTTGAGACAATGCATTGTTAAATATTTATGTCTACTACTATAGAACCAAGAAAAGCACAAGAACCCCTAGAAGAATAAATATATTTACCTAAATAAATTACTAAGACAAATATACTCCTATGTGCTCTGTACCAATAAACAGTAGGTATTCACTAAATTGTAGAATATAAATGGTTCATTTCCTCTAAATGTACACTGAAAGATCTATAACATGTTACACATTTCCTGTGCTTTGCATATATATTTCAATATTCATCATGAAAAGCCTTGCTTATGTGTCAATATACATTACTTTGCATATATTAAGAAGAGCTTTTTTTTTTTTAATTTTAACATTACGGATGCTTTTTATATGGGAGAAAGCTTAGGTCTTATTTCACGATTAACCCTTTCACCGCTCATCCTTTTTTCTCTACATGACATTTGCACAAAATGAATTGCTTGCTTAGACACAGCTAACTAAATAAAAGCAGGCCAGAGCTGATAGTATGAAAAATGGATTTTCATTACTGTTTCATTGATTCTTGTAAATAAGGGCCTGAGGCCTGCTCTGAAAAGGCTGCAAACAGTAATAATTTAATCTGAGGTGACATAGACCAAAATGTATGTGGACAAAAATCATCCTTGAATATTAAACAACAGCCTCAAGACAGAGAAAAGTGTTGCAGGCGAATTTAAATGTATGCAGATCGGTGGGTAACATATTTAAAAACAGAAATTAAAGATTCCTGTCATAAATCACATTTGCTGCCATGGATATGCCTTGTTATGCTGGCGTTTAAGAAAACCTGAAAGGTTAAGGCAGTTGGTGCATTAAATCGTACAAGGATAATTAATACTTTTCTTGTGGCTATTTATAAGAAATGGAAAATATAGTCAGATCAGCTGTGGCACTGTAGTAATTTGAGGGGGGAGCAAAGAAAGCATGAGTCAATAGTTTTAACTGGACAAACGTCAGATGCTTAATGATGCAGCATCCCAATTTGGAAGCCGTTTGAAAGTTGGGTATTTTTTAATGAGATTAAAAATAGTTCCTTCTCATAGGATAAATAGCATGTGTTGGCCTCTCATCCTTTTCACATTTCCCAAGGAGAAACAAACAAAAGCAATGTCCACATGGAATTACCTCAGTCACCTATCCTGTAGACTCCATATGAAAACAAATACCTTTTCCGGTACCAAGCATGTCACCATGTCTCAGAAAACAGTAATGACACCATTTTTTTTGAAGGACTAATTTACTTATCTTATCAGGAATTGGATTAGTGATATCAGAGAACACTCCCACAGCTTCCCCAGAAGAAAACCTACCTTAGTCACTCAGTGAATTCAGGCTTATGATCATTCCATTATTTAAAAATCCCCCTGCTATAGTGTGTTGCGTTGTATGCACTGAACTAAAATCAGTGCCTTTTATTAGAATCATGCATTATGAAAAGTTCCCCTCACAGGACAGCAGGTACATAGCACTGAATCCTCAGGACGTGAATGGCCATCTATCTTTCAGGGCACTGCTACCTGTATAATATTCCTCTGAGCTACGAGAAAGGAATGGCTGCTCTTAAAAAATGTAACTATTGTTGTTATGGATAAATAATCTCACTATTATCAGTGTGTTATTGGTACAAAGTATAATCTAGTTTACAGGGTGTTTTTTTTTTAAATGATTTTAAAATAACAGAGGGGTTTGAATATATCAAAAGTATAGCCCTATCATATTTCAGTATAAAATTTGTATGAGATAAATAAGGACACTAACAAATATTGATATAGATTATATGGAGATACTATTCTGGCTACAAAAATCCATTAATATTTTCATGATTGATTCCAGTCTAGGTACCTTTCACTGAAAGAGTACAAATGAACATTTAATACAGTGGCCTTTTACATAAACAAGTAACATAAAGTTAGTTCTGGGGTTTCAGTAGGATGTGCCTTTTCTAAATATTCCCTGTTGGCATGAGGAATCAAACAATCCACTGGGACTCTCACTGTTCTTTAAATAGGGGGAATCAGGAAACCTTGTTTACCCATCATTGATAGCTAACACTGAAGCAGGTGAGAAAACCATTTTCACATTAACACTGCTGCTCAGTATTGAGGTCACTGGGTAGAGCAATATTTATCCACATCATCTTTCAATACAATTACACAACTCAGGACTCACCTATACCTTTATTCTTATTGGTTTTAAGCCTCGTTAAAAGAAAAAAATCCTCTATCATTATTTGCAGTGAACAAGAGAGACCTCCCTTGCTAACATCTGCAGGTTTGTAATTGCTTAAGTTTTCACCCCTCCCCTGTGACTCAGTATCCAGAGACATTGCCTCATAGGTAGTGGGTGAA